>CM069445.1:28570198-28638239 GCA_035610835.1 Ophiura sarsii | reverse complement strand
AACACATTCAACAAATGTCCTAGGACCCCAGCGCACCTCTGCGAATCCTATACGAACCGTTAACGAATGCAACTTATGCCAAGCGTGCTTCGGCCGGTCACGTGACATGTCTCAGCTCTTCCATAAATATTGAGTGTATTGTCTGGCCCAAATTCAAGACCAAAATCCAGTTCGCTAGACATAAGTTAGCTCTATATATTCGCAATATGTGATGCGTTTAAGCTATCAGGTTCATTTATCGGTTCAAAGGGAAAAGATGTAATGTACGCATATGGTCGAACAGCTGACGAGCACAAACGGATGACAAAATACACGAACGTACACTCAATTTCCAAAAACGTGGGGCATACTTTGCTCCATACGCAACAATGTGACAGGGCCATTGCACTTGTATTCATTTCATACTTTATTGCCTCCGGGGGGGGGGGGGGGGGGGGGGGGCGTAAAAGATGTGGCACTTGTTCTATAATCTGATGTTACGCCAGTGGTGACGAGATTTTAGTATTCGCGAGCGTAGTGCACGTACCGTTGCCAGACTGGTTCGGGCTAACTACATGTATAGTACGAACCACCGATCAAATTGATCATAACATATATCCTTTATGGCATACATATATGTACAATAATTAACAGATGTATGGGCCAGGCTTGATCCAGTGACCAGCAGAGAATAACGTGCTCTGCTTTAACGAACTAATTATTGTTTATCGCGATAAATGAACAAGAACATCGTTTCCGCATGGAACATGTTATACTCGGACACCCTGTTTCATTCATCTCTCCCTTCCGACAACCGCCCAAACAGGTTACACCCTGTTTCACAATCCCTGTCACTCTATCGGAATAACACCATCTGACCTAAAAGACGGCTCACTTTACCATACTTCGCCGTACCCCAACATCTCTCCCTTCCGACAACTGCCCTAAACAGGTTACACCCCTGTTTCACTTATCTGTCTTTCTATCGAAACACCCTCTGACCTAAAGAGGGCTCACTTTAGCATACTTCGCCGTGCTCAACATCTCTCCTTCGACATACACTCTAAACAGGGTACACTCTGTTTCACTTCCCTTTCACTCTATCGAATACCACTCTCTGACCTAAAGAGGGCTCACTTTAGCATATTTCGCCCGTGCCCAACATCTCTCCTTTCCGTCCGACAACTGCCACAAACAGGTTACACCTGTATCAATTCACTGTCACCTCTATCGAACAACACCCTCTGACCTAAAGAGGGCTCCTTAGCATATTTCGCAGTGCCCAACATCTCTCCTTTCCGTCCGACAACTGCCCCCAAACAGGTTACACCCTGTATCAATTCACTGTCACTCTATCGAACAACACCCTCTGACCTAAAGAGGCTCACTTTAGCATACTTCGCCGTGCCCAACTTCTCTCCGTCCGACAACCGCCCCAACAGGTTACACCCTGTTTCACTTCCCTGTCACTCTACAAATAACATCCTCTGACCTAAAAGGCTCACTTTAGCATACTTCGCCGTGCTCAACATCTCTCCCTTCCGACATACACTCTAAACAGGGTACACTCTGTTTCACTTCCCTGTTGCTCTATCGAATAACACCCTCTGACCTAAGGAGGGCTCACCTTACCATACTTCGCCGTACCTAACATCTCTCCCTTCCAACAACCGCCCTAAACATGTTACACTTTGTTTCACTTCCCTGTCACTCTATCGAACAACACCCTCTGACCTAAAGAGGGCTCACTTTAGCATACTTTGCCGTTGCCCTACATCTCCCCCTTCCGACAACCGCTCCAAACAGGTTACACCCTGTTTCACTTTCCTGTCACTCTATCAAATAAAACCCTCTGACCTAAAGAGGGCTCACTTTAGCATATTCGCCGTGCCCAACATCTTTCCCTTCCGACAACTGCCCCAAACAGGTGACACACCTGTTTCTCGTCACTGTCACTCTATCGAACAACACCCAATGACCTAAAGAGGGCTCACTTTAGCATACTTCGCCGTGCCCAACATCTCTCCCTTCCGACAACTGCCCAAACAGGTTACAACCTGTTTCATTTCTCTGTCACTTTGTCGAATAACACCCTCTGACCTAAAGAGGGTCACTTTACCATACTTCGTCGTACCCAACATCTCTCTCTTCCGACAACTGCCCTAAACAGGTTACACCCTGTTTCACTTCCCTGTCACTCTATCGAATAACATCCTCTGACCTAAAGAGGGCTCACTTTAGCATACTTCGCCGTGCCCAACATCTCTCCCTTTCGACGGGGGGAGGGGGGGGGGGGGGTAAACCACTATACGGGGGGGGGGGGGGTTCACTTCTCTGTCACTCTATCGAACACACCCTCTGACCTACGAGAGGGCTCAAATTAGCTTACTTTGTCTGTCCCTTCCGAGAACAACCCTAAAACAGGGGCGAGATCAGGCTGGTAGGCTCGGTAACAATAAGCGAGTCCCCTAGACAGAGACATGTTGGTTCATAGACTGGCAAGGAAATGTAAAGGGTCTACAAAGTCGACCATAAATACTGATATACGAAAATGTCGAAAAAAGGTGACTTACCCATGCAAGTATTCAAGAACCATCACTTCCACGTTGACACCGTCTAATCCCCATTCACCGTTCTCAATGAAGTGCTCCCCACTTGGTATTGACAAAAAATACGGATCTGTCACCAGCTTGACATAATCCGCTTTTTCTCCCCAGGGCGCGAAACGAAGGGTACAATGTTGTGTATCAAAGGGAAACTTGCGGGGATTCATTCGACAAGATGTCTCTAGAATGGCGAGACTATCCCAATTCACCTTGCCATTCGGTAATACAGAACATCCGAGATCATTGCGAATCTTAAAATCTTTTTGAAGTCTGCAAGAAAACAAAATGCATTACATTTGAACTGCGAACCATGATATTTTTATTTGTCTGCTGCCTGACAACAATGAACAATCGAACAATCTCACATTTAACCAATGTATTATGTATAGCGCATCATCTTTCCTTTGGATGAGAGATCTGATGGCCTGAATACAAAAGAAGGTGGTAAGTAATCTTAGGGAGAACAATGGATTCATCAATTCGTGATCAAAGAAGAATGTCGGTATGTCACAAACAAATACTGCACCTATCATAATAACCGCGCATTGGCGTCGTCTCCAACCTTTAGCTGATGCAGATTATCATGAATTTGGACAACGCGCTCCTGAAATCTTTTTGACGCTTTTGCCGGCATTAAACCAAAAAGTGCTCGTTGTTTCAATTGTGTCACTATGTACATGTATAACGTCACATTATCAATCCTTACGTTTCATACAGGATTATCCGTGGCAGCCATATTTCCTCGCATGGAATGGACAGGTATTCTACTGTTGGGTACTGACTTGTATTCCATGAAAGGTAGTAGTCTACCCATTCCTGAAAAAGAACAACAAACATTAAAATGTGTTAAAAGCCCTCGGCGTTGACGGCAGAAAGAATATTTCCTATTAAACCAAATTTGTGTCCAGACCAAACGCCACCTTCAATGCTACAGTGTCGTGGCAAAAGGAATATTTCCGTCTAGGCCAAAACCCACCATTCCTGCGCTGTTACTCAGTCGTGGGAAAAGGACTATTTCCGTATAGACCAAAAACCAACCATATATGCTCTATGCTCAGGTATATCATGGGTATATATACTCAGTCGTGGCAAAAGGTATATTTCTATCTTGACCAAAATACACTACCCATGCTCACTTTTATACTCAGTGTTGGCATAGGGATATTTCGTTTTCGACCAAACTCCAGTATTCATGCTCAGTAGTTACTCGGTCGTTGCAAAAGGAATATTTCCATCTACACCAAAACCCACTGTCTAGACCTAGCCCCACGATTCATGCTCACTTAATCATTCTGGGGGAAAGGAATATCTAGACTACTCTGATTTGGTTTGGTCGGGGTGTGCCGCTGGAGATTCAAAACCCATACACATTTTTAGGGGTGATTTTGGAAAAATCGGTACCCATTTTTAGGGGTTTTGCTTCATTTTAGACCTAATTAAACAGACCTAATTTTGGCAAATTTTCGCGAAAATAGACAAAATTTCGCGAAAATAGACCCATTTGTAAAAAGTGACCCCATTATTAGGGATTTCCAGCACAAAATCATACCCCATGTTTAGGGATTTCCAGCACAAAAAGCTACCCATTAGAGCGGCACACCCCCGTATACCGTCTTAGGCGAGTACCCCTCCCGGGGGTAAAAGCAATATTTCCGTCGATGCCATGGTGCTTGAGACAAGACCTTAATGTTTGATACGCATATAGTTCAATTTCTCAAGGACTATTTTGTTTTAAAACAAAACCTAGCATTCGTGAGCAGTTACTCAGTCGTTGTAAAAGGAACATATTCACGGGCATATCCATCTACACCAAAACCCACCAATCATGTTCATGCTAAAGCGAAACAAATATTTTATCCAAAACTACCATTCATCATGCTCAATATTCAGTCGTGGCAAAACGAATATTTATTTCCGTGTACGTCAAAACCCACCAATCATGCGCGCGCAGCTATTTATTCCATTCGTGGTAAAGGGGCTTTCCGTCTAGGCCCTGATGTTGATTAATGTTTGGTTGGTGAGATTTTAAATCCTTTCAACATAATATAGACAGATAGAACAAGATCAGCTTCATTTCGAGCAAAACATAATTAACTATATACTTACAAATGAGAGAAAAACGCTGGTTTTCAATGTTTGTTCTCTTTCATTCTGCAAAGACAAAGGTGAAATAATAAAACAATAACACGGTCAGTGTCAGTGACAGTAACAGGCTGGTGAAAATAAAACGTCATTTGTTTAGCCACATCCTTATTCATTTCGCATGAAAAGTCCCGTATCGCCCACTGAACATGCTGAATAAGAAAGGAAAAAGTCGCAGAAATTCGCTAAATCTTCTCACACAATTGCTTGAAGTTGCAAACAATTCACCAGCCACTATCACATTGTTCAACAATTTGAGAATAAAGGTATTGTTTTAGACCGTACCCGTGTTATTGTCTGACATAAATGCGGGCGGTAGTATACTTTTAAAAACAACGACCTCCGCAGGCAAAAAACGCAACAAAAAATACTACCAAACGCATTTCTGTCTCGCGGAATAAATTATTCTTTTGCCGAATCCAGTAATCTGCTTGTTTATTTATCGGGCGTTGTTCTCGTGAAATAAACCATGCACTCGACGCAGACGACGCAAATGCCGTTGTATATTGGTGGTACACATACGCTGAAACATGATTTAATCCCTAAATATTGCATAACATTTGAAATGTTGCTATCGACATTTTGATATCCTTTTGTGCCATTGCTACCAACACGGTCAAAAAAGAATCTCTACACTCTTCTTGTGTGTATATTATACTGCGTTGAACTGTGGATTTAGGTGAAGGGAAACAGCTTTATTCTATTTCCATTCCTCTGGACAGGGATGTAACTTTGCAGACGCAGATTTGGGGTATACACCATAACCAATGCGCTCCCCACGCCCCCCCCCCCCCCCCCCCCCCCTAGACACTACATGCAAAGTAAGGGTCAAACAATCGGCTCTAACTCGAGTTATCCCATACGTCCTTATATGACATTTACAGAAATTATTCCCAAGGGATGCCCGCAAAACATATCAAAAGTATACCTCTAAGAGTTTGACTAGGTTTTTCTCAATGTTTCGCGATGAAATTAATGTGATGTAGCGATTTCGGCCCTTTATTTACGCCCCAATACTCAGGGCGGGCCTTACGCCGATTTCAGTCGTTTAAAACTATAAAATGTTCAAACGAGTTCGATTTTTTTTTTAAATTTCAACTGTGCACACTCATAAAAATGTGTCATACTCGAAATTAATCGATAGAATTGAAAAAAAAGTATATAAAAACCTCCTGAATTTTACTTTTACTGTGATACACTTTTACCGGGCGTGATATCCCATAGTGCATTGGTGGTGTACGGTATACCCTTTTACCCTGTTTACGCACGCGTATGCATATTCCGGGATTCTGCGTATGTGTGTATACGCCAGCAATTTTCGAGGTCGCGTGCGTTTAATCACTACAATCAGTGTATGTCACAGTGACGTAACTTTCTCGTGGAAGAGAAATAGACTATAAATATTGATGATTGAAAAACACCTACCAGATCAATAACTTGTTGAAGCGCCAAAAACATAAAAACATCTGTTGTTTGGTTGAATTCTGCCACAGGTCGTGCGTACGTGGAACCGTAATCTGTTAAGAGGTCATCTATCAGAGCGTGGACTCCATCCGCAGGACGACTGGCAAGTGTTCCTTCATGAGAGAACAAGGAGAATGCAAAATGAATTAATGTAAATCTAAGCCTTTCTCCGATCTCCCGGATCCCAAAGCCCATTCTCTATTGCATATTACTCACCAAAATACACCTTTTTTGAAATATGTTGCCAACTTCTCACCCAAAGACCTAATTTCGGGCGCAATTTGACCGGCTCTTATCCAATTATTCAACGATTCCCATGCAAGCTGCAAGTGGTACATCAGCACCGAAATGATTGCTACAGATTTGATATCAACGAACAGATGAACATATCGTCAGCCTGCTTCGATAATTGCCTAACTCACTTTTCAGCGAAATTGAGTTTTTTGCATAAATCATGACTTCATTATATTATGCACATGCTGTTATAATACCTAAGTCATTGACCAACCAAAAGTGTTGATAAATGCAAAATTGCAATTCTGCCTAAGTCAGCATTGTGAGTTAGGCAGATTGTACTAATGATGAAAATGGTTTAACATGGGTCATATTAACTCAGTCGTATTAGGCATATAACAAGCCACATTTCACTTAACGGTATATCCCCAACCTAATAATAATAATAATAATAATAATAATATAATAATAATAATATCGCTAATGATAACATTAAGTAGAAATGATACATGAGATTAACTAACAATAACATTCATTTACATACATTAATTAATTATGCAAATTTATTCAAATATTCACAAAAATTTGGTCTTTAGTCACTTGTTAGAGACAGCCCGTCGTACAAATATGCAAATTTATTGCATATTTGAATAAATTTGCATAATTAATTAGCTCATGAATAGTAATTTCCTTTGTTATTTATAACGGAATAAAGCGCATTATTACTTTATGAAAGAAACTACGTTAGGGCGAAATACTATTTTCGCCCTAACGTAATAATGAGTGAATAACAAAAACCTGTTTCGCCCTAAGGTACCTGTTAGCAAGATAATCCTAATAATAATAATAATAATAATAATAATAATAATAAATAAGTGTTTATATAGCGCCTTTTCCAAAGGTTCAAAGCGCTGTAATTTCGCTGCTGGTGAATCATACTAAACAATGCAACGTCCAGGCAGCAGCTATATCAGCGCCAAGTTGCGACAAATAAACACACATGAACAACATCCACCATTTTTCAATGCAGCTCCCCAAATACCATTGGGTCAAGGAAGTTTTTGATAACCGAAACAACAATCACAGATTTTGAAAGCAGGAGGAAACCGGAGATCCCGGAGAAAACCTGCGAGAGCGTGTATGGATCGTGATAAACCAAATGCACATCAAGCCCGACCGAGCACAGATTTCTATCCAACAGTTACTGCTCCTGTTGGAATTCACCTGTACTGTTCATGTTGCTATTCAACATATCGGCAGCCTGCTTCTATAATTGTCTATTTCACTTTTCATACTTTTGTTGTTTTCTAAGAACTAGAAAAAATGAGTTAGGCAATTATCGAAGCAGGTTGACGATATCAGTTTTCCATTGATATACGAGGGGCATTCAGTAAATAATGAAAGTGATCATGGTATGGGATGCATGAGTGATTCTATTGAGGGATAATGTGATCAATACAACGTATGAACCTTTATCTTTCAAACAGTACAGTTTTGGATTTATAAGTGTGAACTATGACGTCATAGCATTGTCTCAAAGTAAGTACACTTGGGACAATACTAAATCAGTTATTTGGCGGGAAATTTGAATTATTTGTATGAAACATGTGATAAGAAGATTGTATAACATGACACCAGAAGCAGGTAAATCCCATTTTTTTTCTCGCGTAAGTATTATAAAAAGACAATAACTGTAACCCCTGTGTAATTTGATGTATGTAGCCTAGGAGGAAAAAGTAAGGAGAGGCAATCGAATAAAAAGTATACAAATATCAGTATTTCAAATAGCCAATTTTCATTGAAAAATGCCCAGTCAGCGAATCACTAATATTGCGGAAAATCAAACAATTTATGAAAAATCCAAGTAATTAACCAGTTTGAGAGATTCCATATGATAGTTAACTAATGTTCTGAACTTATTCGCATGAAACCTGCAGAAAATGTGTGCATGCGCAGACGGCAGATCATTTTGAACAGGGCCACAAATGACTAAAATCATGAAATTTACCAGATAAAAGCTTACTGTGCCTTCAAATTCTAATCAGAAATAATAAAAATGCTTAAATAAATGTGTTTAAATATTGTGATAGTCAAAATAAAGATATATATACATGAATGTATCAATCAAAGATGGCTGCCACAACCTCTCTTATTACTGTTATCTTCAGAGCTACTATAATATGTATTGTTAAAGTAATCGTCACATAATTTCAATGGTTTGAGGAAATTTTATGAACAGCTCCTCTTGAAATCCCCACTATTATTGCTCATGATATAATTTAGCTTTCTCCAGTAGAGGGATGATGCGCAGATGGCACTACGCCATATGTTGATGATCTCATTTATTACAGGAAGCAGTTCTTCTTGGCATTGTTTGAAAAGCTTTCCCGGAAGGGGATCAAGATCAGAAGATATACCATCAATATGAGTGCACACCTACAATGAGGTGTATTCTGTTACCTTACCTATAACATTTATGCAGATATCATAAGGCAAGCTTTTGATTGATTTAAAAGCCAAGTTTTAGTGGGAAGTCGCACAAAAACAATCTCCGATATGCTGACAATACCACCCTGATAGAGAGAACTGGAGCTAAACTTCAAGATCTAATACACACAGAGTGAAAGCAGTCAGTGAGAAGTTTGGACTCTTACTGAATGTTGAGAAGACCAAATACTTTTATGGAGGAAACACCAACCAACAAGTGAAGGTCGATAACGATTGTGTTGACACTTTCAATTTCCTTTGATCACTCATTCTTAAAGATGATGGAAACTCGGTGGAGATTGAAAAAACGTCTGACAATGGCAAATCAACCATTCGGAACGATAGAGGAATCACAAGGCCACGAAGGGACGTATTATGAAACATATTTGTAGTATATTAAGATATCTACAAATATTCCGTTAAGTATTTGAATTGTCGTACTATCCCTTTAATTGGATACCCACAATTCCCCGGTGCACATCTAACATGGCGCTGCACATGTAAAATAAACGATAGAGTTTCTCCGAAGTAAACAAAGATTCAAACGAGACTAAGTCATTATTGTGTACAGCATCCAGGTTGTAACCATGATAACAGTGGCGACGAATATTGGGAATATTTTCTCCTTTTCGTGAGTGTAAAGAAATCCACGTTAATGCGCAATTATGGCTAGAATCGGACACTTTAAATCTTCGGAAGAAAACTTTGAATGTTATATTGATAGGACGACGACGACGAATTAAACGATTTATGTTGGTGCTAGAATTGTGAGCAATATGTTGTACAATGGTAAAAGACTTGATTATCAATTAAACCGAGAGTAATGTATATTCGGTCACCATATAACAGATAAAAGCGACTTTCGTTAATAATCGATTTATAAATGATATACAGACAGAGGGCAGAAGGAAATGGTTTATGAATCAGGTTCACAACCTCACTCACTGCGTTAAGATATACTAAGTTTCAAACACAAATTTCCAAATCACCGATATTCCGATGAAGTTTTTCGGTGTCTTATGAAATTTTGGTCTTTATTTAGTTTACAAATTCCTTGCAGCATCTCATCGACGAACTTCTGTGTCATTGGTGAGTTGTGCTCTTGTATTCGGTCGACCCCATCTTGAGGAGAACCTGGCTGTCTTTCGCCCTGGCAGAAGCTGTGCTCAGCAAATCCACATACTGAGGAGGATCATGGAAGGGTTTAAAGACCAGCAGCTACCTCTCACAGTCACATTCATATACTTCAAGAAAGCCTTCGACTCCATAAACAGGAAAGTTATGTTTGCAGTACTGCGACATTACGGAATCCCAAAAGCTTTAGTCGACGCTATAGGTGTATATTATACAACAACTCGAGAAGTGCTGTGATGGTCGATGGCAGTATCTATGATCCTTTCGCTGTCTCCACTGGAGTGCTACAGGGTGACGTTCTGGCTCCATTCCTATTTGTGATATTGGTAGACTACCTATTGGCGAAGGCCACATCTGATCTTGACTCAGGAGTTGTGACACATCCACGTCGTTCGAGGCGTCATCCTGTCATTGTTCTCAACGACTAAGACTTTGCTGATGACATTGCCTTACTCGAGACAACAATTCCACGAGCCCAGACGCAGCTGACAGACTCTGCTGCAGCAGCAAAAGACCTCGGCCTCTACATTAGCGTATCTAAAACAGAGTACATGACTGTCAACTGCAATCCTCACCCGACACTTCAGGTCTATGGGGATACCATCAACCATGTGACTGATTTCAGGTATCTTGGCTCTATGATGGCATCGGGTGCAAGTGATGTTAAAGGCGCATTTTGGAAGTTAGAACGCCTCTGGAGGAGCCCTTAAATAGGTATCACAACAAAGATGAAATTATTCAATACCACCTGTGTGACTATCTTACTGTATGGATATGAATCCTGGGTGATATCCCAAGATATGGAATGCAAAATAAATGCCTTCGCTACCTCTTGCTACAGGATAATGCTAAACATCAAGCGCATGGATCATGCGCTTGATGAAGTACCTGACTATGAAGTACCTGACTATTTTCTTGTGACCCTTTAACATGTTTAACCGACGCCTAATAATTGTGTGATCCACCACGTGTCAGTCGTGCGCTCTATTATAAGGCGAGAATTTACGGACTGGATTGGATTACATATTCAGACGTTTTTGTATTTTGTTTATGCTTTTATTTATTGAGGGTAAAATACTTTCCAAGTAGGCCCTCATTTTATGCATACATAAATAGATTATTTACAAAGAAGAAAAGAAAAGGTATGTACACATAATATAAAATAATATAATATACTAAATAATAATAATTTAGTTTGAAGTAGTGATACACGACTCAAATGGACTTAGTGACATATTTCTCAACTCAATATGTATTTTTGGTGAAACATTGTTCCAAAGAGAAGAAGCTCTGGCATGACATGTACGCTTAGCAGAATTGCTATTTGATTTGGGAATCAATAGAGTATTTGATGTATGATTTCATGTTGTATAAGTATGACTAGTATGTACAAAATCAAATTGGCATGATAAATAATTTGGACTGGTATTTCTTAAACATTTGAATACCATGGTAAGCATTTGATTTTGTCCACGTTTCATTTAGTTTTACCCATTTGAGTAAAGTCATCATATCATCATTAATAGGTGTTCTAATATCAGCAGAAAATATTGTTCTGGCTTAACGATTATGGAGAATCTGCAGTTTAGCTTAGTACTTCTGAGAACAGTTAAACCATACCTGGCTAGCATAATCAAAATGAGGCAATAATACAAGAGCATTTGATAACATTAAAAGAATATTATGTGGGAGAAAATGCTTTTAAGCGCTTAAAACACTTCTAATAATACTAATTCTTTTTGAGATATTAATAGATAAATAATCTGCATGTGATGACAATGACATATTCTTATCAAATTTTACACCAAGATATTTGAATTCATTTACCATTTCAATAATTGATTTCTTGTAGGAGAGGGTAGCATGACTTAATGTATTTAAAATGTAATTGGTACCAAAAATCATTACTTTAGTTTTGTAGTGTTAGCTTGCTAGCCTCCAACCAGTTTAAATATACCTAATATGGTAATAAAATATGCGAAAAATGGTCCAAATTTGTCAAATTTTAACCTTTTTGAGATTTTTTTTTTTTTGGGGGGGGGCAGGAAATATCCCCCTCCCCCCTCGTGGCGCCGCCATTGCAAAGATGGTTATTGGTTAACCACCCTCTAATTTTCAGATTCTATTTTAATTTTTCCCCCTTTTGTGCATTTGTTTAAAACAGTTTGACTTAGTAAAAGTGGCGTAGCTAGCTGATTCATATTGGGGGTGAGAAACATTTCGACTTTACACCTATTTTTTTGCACGATTGAGCTACATTTTGGCTCTAAAAAAACTTGTACTAAAGAATATTGCATTTTTGGAATGGAGGACATATGCGCGCGTCATTATTCCATGATTCCTTTGGTCAAATGAACCGACAGTGCCAATCTCAACCGACACGACGTCAATATTGGGGGAGGGGGCGGTCTGGGGGAGGGGGCGGTCGCCCCCCCCCCCCCCCCCTCTGGCTACGCCACTGCTTAGTAATTCTCATGACTGTGATCCAAGAGCTTGTAATGGCACGGCAACATCTTAAGCAATTTTTCATTAAAACTTGCCTCCTCTATGGGTAGGTATTGACATTTGGGAAAACGACATCTTACGTACGGTTTACATGCGACAATAAATCCCTTACGTTTTACGCATGTCACAATTCATAAAAACAGATCCTCACTGTAGCGTATACCTATCAACAACGAGTGTGTCCTGACCTTTTTCAATTAAAACATGTTTAACGGGTGTTTAACTAGGGTTTGGGCTCAATTTCACAAATATTCTTGGAATTGGGCTACTTTTTGTCATGAGCCGTGGTTATTAGGCAACACTGCATTGTTGTTCAAATAACACTTCTGTGTATGCAGCTGTTGCGGTCAACTCATAGACAATAGCAACCAATAATCACGTCTTTATTGACTGAATGGGTGTTAATAGAATAGATAATAGAATGTGCCTAAGACCAAATCTTTATAAAATGAAACGCTTTTTATTGTTTTAGCAAATTTTAAAGGCAAGATATGAAAAGAACGAGTCATTGTTGATATAGTTACCCCCTTTGAACAGTGGAAATCGGTTGGGTATTAATAAAGTTATCGAAATATTAAAATTAAAGTTATGTATAATGTATTTTACATAAGGGTATATTTTGCGACATTATTTGTTCACGATTTTGTCTCAAAGAAATATTGTTGTTACGAATTACTTTCACTGTATTCAAATATTCATTTGAATCTAAAAGGTGTATTGTGATGATAATGGATTATTCACAAGAAGGCCAGTTATGGATTAACGACTAGTTTAATGATTGAACCACACGTCAGTCTTCAATATATTTAGATGATGATTTTCGTAGTGCCTTGACAACAAGGTTGCCGGTTTACCTCACTAGTAATATAGCTTAGAGAAGCTTATAGAAAATCCCCAATCATTACATGTATGGCTAAAGTATTTTGAGGTTAAACTGCCATGGTGTCTATATAGTCAAAATGTTTCCTCTATTTATATGTACATGGTGTAGTTTCAATTTCACGCAGGAGGATATTGTGCCCATACATGTGATCAATCATGTTTTCCAATGAAGTTTAATACTTCAATCGGTTATTTTCACAATTTTCCCTTCAATTTAAATAGCTGATTTGATGTTTGACGTTTAATGATCGCTATCGATCAGCGTCCGCAGGGTCCAATGTCCATGATGCGTTTCATTCATCATTCTTGGAATTGACCTGTACCAGTTTAGAAGTAACTGTCAAGCTTATCGCGTTGTTTCCAAGCACATGCTTCTTCGACATTTGCAGTTTTTTTCGTTGTAGCAGCTTTTTTGATCCGAGTGTTTGGCTTTTATATTATTAACAGGAATTTGTGATTTTCAATCATATTATAATGGTAAAATAAAACTTATGACTTTTAAACCACTCTTTGTGTTACCTATATCACACTCTGCTATCTGTATTTTTAAATTTATATGACCGCCTCAACACAAAATCTGATAACACCAATTTCTGGATAACACAAAGCAGCTTTCAAAACTTGTGGACAAATAAAGAAACAAACAATACAAGCAAGGTCGAGGTTTTAAATTGTATGTGACTTGAAAGGTACCTTTAAATTGTATATGACTTGAAAGGTGCCTTTATTATAATATAAACACACATTTCATTTGAAGAATCCAGCCTATGAGATGATGACATCATCATTAACGTCACACAATTATGTGTATAAGGATTACTTGGGTTTTTTTTGCAAGAGTTAAAATTGAATTTCAAGCGACAAGTAACCGATAATCAGGTTTCCTACGATTCTTAATCATTCTTGCAGCTCGTCTTTCCAAGCCTGCCTGTAGACTGGTAGTTATTGTCTTTTGGACTGCGCATCTGCCTGTGTTTGATTATTTCAAAATTAGCAGCTCACAGGCGCCAAACAACTGTTGCCTGATACTGGTCCATCCACCTTTCAATCGTTATGGTCAGTTATGTTGACCAACGACTTTATTCCAAGCTGAAACGAGACGTACGGCGTTTTGAAAGCAATGAAGATAGAAGCCAGCTTGAGCACTATACGGAGGGTCAAAATTCGTAAGTCAAATCTGCTACGACAAATCGCAAACAATGACTGCAAACTAGTCAATGGCGATAGATGTTCGAGCTACACTGTCTTTGTGTAAATGCTGTACAATATTGGTTTCATAACGCGCTTATTCGTTACTAGCTGGTTTGTGTAGAAAGAGGGAACAATTACTCACACTTTTGACGTCGTTCATCAACTGTAGTCACACAACACCTAATGTTTACGTAATTTATCCGTACTGGCCTCGCTTTAGTTATTATAAGTGACGTCAGGTATACCAGTCACTGAAAATGATACGTTATTACCGCCCTATTACGAGTTCGTACCTACTAATTGATATTTCATTTAAAAAGTAACCAAAGACCACTTCGAGGGCGCCGTTTATTGCGAGACTCAATCGATTTCGCCATCGTCCTCTGAATGAAAACGTCTTAACTAGCCAGGGTTTCATTCTTATAAAAACTCAGGCCCTAAAATAAGTGTGCTGCCAGCACATGTGTGCAGCTGAGATTGGAAAATGTGCGGTTGAAATACCAAAAATGTGCAGTTCAAATGTTGGCATACAAAGCTCATAGCATTTGATAAGCAAAACTGATTTCTTTTTTTAAAATTCAACGCTTAGACTATGTATACTCGATTTGTATCTGTGCATGCGTTAACGACTCTCGTGTATACAGTCTATGCAATTTGATAAATACGACAGTCTTGTGCTATTCATTAGATTCGGCCATAATGTATATTTGTTCGATTCGACGGTTGCCACGCAAATAATATGAATAATTTATTATTATGTTCGTCACAAAAACACCCAATTAACTTAAGTACAAGTTGAACTCAACCATCAATAATAGGCCTGAATGATTGCCAAGTCGATTTACTTTGAATGAAACAGCTCGTGTTATGTCATTAAGGTAATTATTTATCTCGATTTGTTAATATTTGTGCATAATGCGCGCACCTTTGAACGCTGGATTTTGAACTACTTATTAAGTAGAATCGGTGCTGCGAAAATATCTTCAATTAAATAATTAAGCAAATGCCAGTTTTTCAAAAGAGGGTTTCCAAATGCGTAGGGAATACAATGTTCTAGTGATCAAACGATCACTTAGACAAACATATTGCGGCTCAAAACCGACTTCGAAAATATTAAAAAGCGTACATGTATATTGTTTTCGTAATGTCACACCATCGATGAACCCCGGGACGGTACCCAAGCTAATTTTGATTTTGATTTTGATTTTGTTTCACCATAACTTTCGCAACCAAAACAAGTTAAAAACATCAGTCAAATCATGTTGCGTCACAATGCAGACGCGAAAAAACAGCACCCCAAATGTTGGGTGGATAGGGCCACCCATCTCCTCATACACTTGAAGGGTAAACAAATGAAATACATTTACGAAACTGAACTTCATTTGGAGCGCGAGTGTTTTCGCCTTGCTCATACAGAACAATATTTTGAACATCATGATTGCCTGAAATTCAAAAATAACCTATTGATATTGATAATACGTTAAACATAACCCAGTTCTAACTGGCCTAAAATAATTGCCGTATCGATCAACTCGTATGATGCCAATAAATTATAAATGATCATCTATTATAAATTCTTCCACTCATAATATACATCCGCTCAAAACATGTATTCGATGGCTTTTGGTGGTAATAATTGATGAAGCGTTGCCTGGAAACGAATAAACACAAACTGACACGCTACATTATTACAAAATATCCCTAGTAGTTTTCCATTTTCATGATTAGAAAAGGTTACTAGATAGTATTGAATTAACAGTCCGGGCCGATTTCCCGTTCAGGAAGCATTCCTGAACTGGAAGTATTACCCATAATCCCTTGCGAATGTATATATTGCGAAGTATTTGTAGTGGTAATACCAGAAAGACCAATTTATTTATTTTAACCAAATAATGATGGATCTTTGAATCAATGATGATAAGTAAATGAGTCAAAATATAAGATAAACTGTTTAATCAATATTATTGTGGTGATTTTCCTAATTTATTGTAATTAACAAATTTGACTTATTACCTCATTAAATATTCAAACTCTTTTTTAAAAAAAAGTACGCCTAACACTTTTTTTTCCTTCGAGGGAAATTTGCATACTTGTATGATCTTCCATATTACCAAGTTTGAGCAAGTCGCAAATTAAAATAACGAATCGATATCGATTTTAGCTTGTAGTCAACTTCATAGACCCTCAAATCAAAATAACGAGATTGAAATGATCCACTGAACACTGAGAACGACAATAAAATCTATCATTATATTATACAAAATGTTTCGCCCATATTGTAATAGGTCTAGGTTTAATCTGTATGCTACAGTTCTCTTAGCCTTATGAAAAGCGGGTTCCTGTAGAGGACTACCCAAAATATCGTATTGCACTATGGGTAATACTTCCAGTTCAGGAATGCTTCCTGAACGGGAAATCGGCCCGGACTGATTAAAGGGCCTTTAAATAATTTTATCAACACCGTTCTTCTCCGAAACTAATTTGAAACAGCGCAATTCTAAAATTTCGGATGTTCCAAAATATAATGAGTTTTATAGGAACGTAAATTGCCAACACTTTGAAGATCATGGCCTGGATCTCTTGACGTTCAATATCTGGATGTTCAGTGAATGACTTATTTATAGTATATGTACCCACATGATAAACTTAATTGCATGGGCCTAGGCTGAGTTCTATCGAAATAAAACCTTTCATGGTTGAGATTACCACTGTCGGTCATACAAGGGGAGTCATGGAATTATGACGGTTAAAAGTACGAAGATAGAAATTACTTGCCAAGAAGCTCATTTAAAGCCGAAACGTACTTTAATCATGGCCAAAATAGTGCAAATGCCAAACAGCCAAAAAGTTTCGCACGCTATGCTCGTATTTGTTCCCTCTCAATATGAAAAAACTAGACACATTACTGTACACGCATAGTACTAGACAATATTTGGGTCATGTATCATGTAAATTTGTAATAAAACATGAGTTTCAGATATTAACTTGTTTTATAATTATCTTTTAAGTTCAATATTGTTTCCACAAATGATGTAAGAGGGGGTGGAGTGGGGGGAGGAGCAGTGGGGTGACAGCTTATCGTTGCCTAAAAAATGTGTGCACAGCTGAGGTTTTTCCTTATTTTTAGGCCCTGTAAAAACTTGCCAGCCAGCTAGATTGTTATGACTTAAAAAATCGTTTGCCAGACATTTGATAAGAAAACAGAACCAGCCAGATTCATACATCACGGGAGCAGATATTTGCCAGGAAACCTCGTTGGGTGCCCCTGGTCTATTCTTTTAGTCCTATTATTTTCACTACGTGTAATTTTCAGCAATTGGCTTTCATTTCTTTTTTATGTATGTCATACTTATTGGTGTTCTGCAACGGGAGGCTGCAACGGGAGGGAAATATAAGGCCTTAAATAAGAAGGCAAAATCAAAATTGTTCGATTTATGGGTTGATTTCTAATTGAAGGATTCCTAATTGTCTCTTAAATTAGTCTGTCAGCTACAACAATAATATGTAATCATTTGAACGCCATATTTGTTTAATTTTTTCTGTGATATTATCACTCTATTAGGGGGATTAGTAATTGCGATCGTTAAATACGGCAAGGGGAGTGGGAGTTGTATGATGGGGAATCCAATTTTCCCCCGAAATTTGAGGGGGGAATCTAAATTTCATTTCAACCATTGAGGGGGAATCCGAAGTCGCCGCATTTGTTTAGTCGGTCATGTCTTGTCGGTTCACTTCACTTTTTCAAAAAGACTTGAAGGTGAGTTAAACACCGTGTATAACAGGATACATAATTAGGCAGTTTGGCATACGATTATATAATTACAGGGCAGGTGAATTCCATCGGGAGCAGTTGGATAGAATTGGTTGGAGTGAAGTGTGGCTTGGTATATTATTATTATCATTATTCATGGTATGATTAATTGTAATCGCAGCCAACCGGCTGAATTGGCACAAAATAATTACAAGTATGCACACAATATGCATTTAAAGTGCAAGAATTACAAAACTATAAATTAAAAATACTAAAAGTATACAAGGTTACAGCACAAGAAACATACCATTTATGCCTGATGACCCTTTTTAAACATGTTTCATCATTGTTACAAACTACAAATTTTACATTGTGAATTTGGATTTTGCCTCTATTCAAGCCCGTAACCAAAATCCCACAAAAATTCCCAAAAAAGGTAGACACCCCCCCCCCCCTACCCCGCCCCCGCCCTTCTAAATTCGGTACACTGATAAGGTCGTTGGTACATCGAGCCATAAAGAAGAAGGTAGAGGGAGGAAGGAAATATTTAAAATATATATATATATATCAAGGAAAATATAAGGTTTGGAACCTTGAACAACATTCTATATAAACCTATAGACATAGTCACAATCACTTATATTATGGTAGGTAAGGTATACACAAACTAAGATATATATTATAAGACAGTTGAAAAATTCAAACAAATTCTGTGTAGGTCTTCTTCTTTATAATCCTGCCCGACACTCGTGATCACTGTGGTACATAATGTCCTCCTCCTCCTCCTCCTCCTCCTCCTTCTCCTCCTCCTCCTCCTCCTCCTTCTTCTTCTCCTTCTTCTTCTTCCTCTCATTTTTTCCAACACCCCCCCCCCCTCCCCCAAAGTATTTACGGACACTCCCTAAATTCAAGATTTCTCGGGGCCCGAAAGTCATTTCGCATATACCCGCACACACCGTGGCACAAGAGGGGAAAACCTGAGACTAGTATGGTATACTAGTCTCAAGGGGAAACCACCTCTTAATACCAACATATGCAACATACCACGGTCAAATTAACCCTAATCCCCTAGGCAACTTTTTTCAGAATTTTTTCCCCCCGCGGCGATAAGTGACCCAAATATCGCCGCGACCCCCTCCCAGGATTTGAACCACGGACCTCCAGCACACGGGACTTGGGATTTTCCAGTACACCACGGATGTCAAGGCTACTTGGCACATTATACTGCGCCAAGTAATAGGCTGGGCCACAATTTCTGCGAAAAACGTCCACGCCGGGTGGAACAAACAGCCTGGCTCGTTGGATTCTGTTGGATTTAGCAGGGATAGGGTTAAAGTATAAAATCCTGAAGAAGGCCTTCAAAACGGCTTCGCAATGATAGCGGGTCCTGAGAAACCCCACGCCGTATATCGTCGATACATCGCGGCCTTTCGTCGGTACAACTGCATGTTGTGTGCCCCCCCCCCCCCCCCCCCCCCCCACACACACACACCTTGTTTCAAAAAGCTGGCTACGCCACTGACACCATCACTCTAGTCCGTAAAATATTAAGCCGACATTTTACTCACCATCAAGCAGAAAGCAAAAGTATGTAATCCAAAACATCATGACCATGATGAGTGGCGGCGGAAACATTTTCGAATCCATTCCAAATGTGTCCACAGCCGCTTTATTCTATCAATGTTATAATCTCAAACAAGTGCAGCAGAATGTTATATTGCAAGTGCAGCAGCTAGTTTATATAAGCATTACCAGTGCAGTGTACTGTATCCTAATACACAATTTAATTCGAAGTACTGGGGATGGGGAGGGTAAGGACACAAGTGGTAGACTATGGACATTAACTACAGCGCCTCCAAGTGACAACATTTAACTATTGAACTAATCATCCATGACTGAATTTTCCTAATACCAGTAGGCCAATACTAAAATATTCAATTACCCGCTCATGCAACCCTTTCCACGGTGGGTGTCAAAATCCGTTGCAACCCCTCACCACTGGGTATATTTCTATATCCCAAAATTTGTAGACATGGTCAAAGTATAGTCATGCTTCAACTCAACTAAATTGGTATTTCTGGTTATCTGATCAAAAAATGTTGTTCACCAAAGATATAGGGAATTTATTCTTCTCAATAACCCGCCAACAAAAATTATATATGAATAAGCTATTAAATTGTTAAAATTAAATAAAAATTGCGCCAATATAAAATATTGTTGATCATTTTTGAACACTTACACACACAACCCCTATGACCAGTAGCTAGTGTAAAGTAGGTGCTATTGTATTCATGCAGTCATGGTGAAATACAGTAGTAGCGTGTGATTATACTAAGTTGACGTGAGTTCAAACGCCAATTATTAGCCGTTGATGGGCAGAGTGTCGATTGGGAAATGTGTTGAAATTCTTTTGTTGTTGTATTGGTTTGTTTCTTTATTTACATCATTGTTCACAGGCCTATGGTGAGCGTGTGAAGTCACTATTTTAGAGATGACCAAATATAAGGACTGACCGGGGACAACTAAATTATTTATATTTTGGGACTTAATACGATATTGATATTATTGAATCAATTTCAATAAGTAAGCTATCAAAGTATTCCTTGATGTATAAATAAGTATTATAAACGAAATCATTCCCTTTACTGCACACATTACAGAGAAATCTTGAAATGAAAGTAGCAACAATTTCAATTTTTGTTGAATTTTTGAATTTTTTGCGACACGTTAATTTTCACTCATCTGGATCGATCTGCTATGTTGCAGGGGAATGGCATTTGGCTCTCATCTCATTTATAATAGATGTTTTACTAATATTTATTACATCCATACCATTAAACAACAATTTTGATATGTCAATTTTCTAATATAGTGACACCCAATAGTTAGCTTTAGACAATTGACATCAGAGCAAGCGACCATTGATGTTTAGCTGTGATTCGATTCCTATTGTTCAGCTGGTCGCTAGTGTGCGCTGCATTTGATGTCCGTTATGCTTGCGGTAGCACTTGTGAGGTCTCTTGCCCAAACACAAGTAGCGGAAAGCTCGAGGAAAGAGCGGGGAAAGCGCGATCCTTTTTCTATATTGTTAAAAAAGGAGTGACAATGGATCGGTCATTAACACCTCACTGGGTACTTGAAGTACCCATTCAGTGAGGTGTTAAAAAATAATCGCGCTTTCACCGGTCTTTCCTCGAGCTTTCCTCTACTTGTGTTTGGGCAAGAGCCCAAACTCATATTGGTAGGAGTGTAAGCTCAAAAAAATCACGTTAACACTTATTATAGGCTATGCTCAGATTTTGCCATTTTCCAACAATTCAGTGAAGCAAGTTTATTCACAAATTTCGCTGGGTCTCGAAAACAGCAAAACTCGTCAACTGACACATTTTGAAGAAAAAAAGAAGCACATAATAAATCAAATTAACCAAAATTAGGGGTCATTGATGTAACAGAAAACCAAAAAACGGAATAGAAAAGGAATCATTAATAAACATGCAGCCTCACATCCCCGGGACGGCCCTGGTATGACCTATACCAATTGGTATTGGTTTGATTACAGACCCCGTCCCCCGGAATTCATGATGACGTCTTGTGCTGTGCAAACATTGATGTTATACACAGTTTGAAAGACTAGGGATGTCATATTATTTTGTCATAATTGCATTTATAGGAAATTGTTGTGCCTAATGGATTGATTATAATATGTTGAACACTATACTTTTACAACGGCCATTAAGTTGTTTAGTTAATATGTGATGCGATCTGTGAAAACCCGCCACATGGTGGCATTTTTCATATTGGAGATATTTATATCATAAGAAAGCTAAAACTGTGCTGATTACAGAACTGTTTCGATCATTTTTCTACGATCACTACAAAAAAAGTTATGAGTGAATGATGATTGTGATGTCACCAAAAGCTACAAAACAAGAAATCATGAAAACAGGCCAAAAAAGATACATAATTCAATATAATAACATTATAAGGTTAATAATAAAAGTGACTTGAGTAAGTTTGTCAAGGTGAAATTTTATGAAAGATGATGACTCAAAGTACTGAAAACTAATTTTCTTTAAAAAAATCTAAAAAAAAGAAAAAAGTTTTTTTATTTTTTTTATTTTTTTATTTTTTCTATTTTACCCTAGTCTTTGTCAAAGACGCCTCTTGAGCCGAGCGCCGCAGGCGCGAGAGCCGAGCGAAGCGAGGCGTCTTTGTGCATTTAGCTATTCCACTGTGTAAGCATAACGTGTCAATCAAATTATGACATCATCGTAGGACACTATTAACTCCGCCCAATTCTATCGATGACAATGTTTAAAGATACGAATTTATATCGACGACCAAGATGACGTCACATGATAAATCGAGTATTAGACAACCTAATACACCTATCAGTTGTAAGACGCACCCTATGACCCCCGGGAGAGGTGCGTCGTGGGTGCGTCGTTTACCAAAAAAAATTGACGGAGGGTACGTCCGTGGCAGCCTTTGGTCCGTCAAAAAAATGACGGAGGGTGCGTCAAGGTCCGTCACTTTACATGGGTGCGTCACAGTGTACATCTGTTTACGAACAACAAAATACGACCTTTAAATATACGCTATAGGGTTACTATACCACATAACTCCTTCATACCGCCAACCAGGCTCCACTTTAATACCGCAAACATCACTCCGATATTTTATACCGCATGTTCTAAAATGCCTGAAATCACTCGATCATCAATACAAGAGTTTGGCAACGAAAAAAAAAGGAACCGCAGTAGACCGAGAACCTTTCATTTTAAGAGAAGTGTCACGTATACAAGCATCTTCATGGTATAAGATAGGGGATCAGCATTGCGCTCTTCCGCACAAGCGCAGAACAATCTAAGAACACAGAGGTAGTAGGACAGGCCCCCGGAATTGAATTTGGTCGGGGATGTGCGGCAGGCGATTCAAATAAAAAACATAGGCCTACCCGGTCCCGGTCCGGGGTCTATATAATTATTCGAGGGCCAGGGTTGACAACATCAAATAAGGGCAGATCCCCCGTGAATTAAAAGTAGTTTCATTTCCAGTAGATCGTGTTTTATCCAGTTATAGTCAACGATATCTGACGACGGGGTGCGTCGTCATGGTCCGTCAGAATCCACCAATGGTGCGTCCAAAAATTGACGGAGGGTGCGTATTTGGAAGGCAATGGTCCGTCGTTTTTTTGACAGAGGGTGCGTCATGGTACATGAGAAGTCGACGCACCTCGGTAAAGTGACGCACCACTCCCGGGGGTCATAGGGTGCGTCTTACAACTGATAGGTGTATAATTAGCATACAAAATAGTCCCACTATTTTTGGCGAATTTGGCCAGCGGGAGAGCGAGCGAGCGATGCCGATATGCGTGCCACTGGCGATCCACTCACCATGCACTCACTGCCAGTGAGCTGCAGTGATTTCCCGTGGACAGTCCGAGCTGATGGCCCGTGCGACTGGCCTGAATGTCGGCGTTCGGAAATGTTAGGAGGTGCATCCTTTGTGATGTTCCTCTATCAATTTCAAAGAAATATTATTGGTGGACTTGGTGGACAAGTCTAAACTTGGCCACCATATAGAGACCAGTTGGATCGTAATAAAACCGAAAATACCTCCAAATTCAGTTATTCAGTGCGAAACTAATATTTTTATTTTATTTTATATTAAATGTGTCTATTACCGTAAATAAAACTCTAATTTACAATGTAGCTTTAAATGATAAATAAATATCACCTTTTAGTTTTCGATTTAGTTTATTGAGTGGATAACGCTGTAACGACACTAGGGGCCTATATATTATTAAAAACCGTCGTCATCTTCAGAATGACAGGTGGTGCAGCGGTCTAGAGCGCTGGACAATGTACTGTTTTATCGCAGATGACATTTCTAAGATTCGAGTGTTCGAGTCCCGGCGGCGGGGATGATGTTTTTTTTGTCATCTAAAATTAACTTTTTTTACTCTAAAATTAAATAGACATATTAATAGCACTCTATTTTGCACATTTTATATTATTTTTTTCAATACAGATCATTTAAAAATATTTTTTTGGATCAAATGGTTTTAATTTTGGATAAACCATTTGCTTTGTTGCTTTCACTTTTCAGACAACTTGTTTTGTATAAACATTGGTACTTTTTGATGTTCCATTATATTAATTAATTACAATATCATTAGTTTGTTTATTAACGAGGCTCTTTTTGGGGGTACGAGTGAGCACTTTATTTAATCACATTTTCTTTTCTTTTTTGATTCGGCTGTTGTGTTGTGTTGTGAATGTGATGTTACGTTCGTGATTTATTTTTACATAACGATTGACTATTTATAGTATTAATAATAATTATCCTGGCGCCCCGGGAAAACCAAGTTATTTTGTTGCACTTTTGAATTTGTCATAAATTACGTTTTTCTCGTATAAATTAATAAACATTGGAATTTTTTTAATTTTAAATTATGATATTTTTTTCTTCTTTTTTTCCCCATAGTAAACTTTACCACATATCGCTCACATAACGACTCGGTGATTTTCTTTCAGAAACAACACACTAGTGATCCTCTTGCCGACTTCCACAAAAGTCAACAAAACCAATATCAAGTCTTCTCATCCTTTTGACACTTGTCCACCTATTATTATTTCAGAAAAATAATTATTAAGGTTGAAAATTCGTTAATTCACAGTGCAATTTTTGTCGCTTAGCGGAAATCAAATATGGCGCCGATCATCAGATAGAAAAATGACCTTTTGACATAGCGTTCACGAACCAATCCTTGCGCAGACCGATTCACTATTAATCCGCGAGCCAATACATCGATATGAATTTGAGAGTGAAAATGAATAGATATCGATTGGAGTCGATCATTTTTACAATCGACAAGAAAGGAGATCTATTTTTATATAGGTATGACATCATTATGACATCATTATTAACCAATCAACAAGCACGATTTTTTCAGCTGAAATCTTCGGTAAAACAAAGTAGAACATAACACAAAGATTATATAAGGAAAGGCCTTGTATTCCACAATTTTGATAGAGGGCGCTCACACCTATACAGAATACAGGGCCTTGATGAAAGGCTAATTTTACCCATAATCCCTAGTTCACATTTTGCGACATCCGACGGGTTTTCTCAGATCGCATCACATATATAGAGATGGATGATTCGTCACCAAAAATGCAACGCCGCCACCCTTCTTGGGTGGTGAGATCAAAACACATGGCCTTGTGCGGAATGTACCCACCAAGCGGAGAGAGCTATAATTGTATATAGCCCGATGACATTGACATAGCGCACATGATTTTGCTGTACTGCAGACAATGTATAGGCTATTAAGAGAAAATTGAAGTATTATCAACTTTTGTCCATAACAAGATGAACTCTCTCATCACACGTCCGGACCGATTCACTGACTTTCCAAGAATGCCCTTTTAAGAAATCCGATCATAACAATAACAATAACAATAACCTGCGCACTTCCCTAACGGTCAGCGCGCTTTTCTCTGATTGGCTAATTGTGATTGATACCGATTGCGTATTGTTTCAAATAATAAACGAGAAGAGTCTATACAAATCAAGGACGGCGATAACCTAGTTGCAATCTACTTAACAAGGATTCTAGCGCTACTTGAAATATCACAGAGGGTGTCGATAGTAGGCCTACAGACCAATTGATAAACCCTAATAAAGTTGTTTTGACCAGTACGCGATGTTTCATCAACGCTTGGTTTGGAATATCATACAGAGCCGGCTGCGAAATAAATATCCGTAAACAACATTTGAATAGGCTAGTTAAATAAGCAATAATACCATCGTAGCTCGGGCGCAGTTCACAGAAAGCTCGCTGTACACATATTTGACTTACGCACGTTTTATTGCATTATATATATTGTGAAACAGATCAGCTTTAATCCGTAAAAAACATATCGATTCAAATTCCATCAGCCAACTCCTCATGGCCTAATGGTTAGCGAAAAGGACTTATGAACGAAAGGTTGCTGGTTCGAATCCTGGTGTGGCAGAATTTTGCGGTATAAACCTAGTTTAATATTTTTTCGACATAGGAAATATGTCAATAGTGCAAAACCCTTGTATACATAAATCAGTTTCAATCTAAATGTTGTTTACGGTAAATAAATTCGCGAGTCGGCTAGACCATTTCATTTTTCAACCTACTGTTTTTTTATCATGAGACTATTTAAATAATTTAATAGTCTAAACAATAAACAATTATTCGTTTCTTGTTTTCCCCAGTTGTTTCTAAATTTCTCCTCCCGCTCTTGCAAACTATAGCGTCAGTTATTTTTCAATTTGCTAGCCTATCAAGACAAATTACACGCTCCCGTGAAGTATGTCAACACAATTCAAACCTTATATATATATTTATATAATAGACGAGACAAACGTTATAATTTGACTTGATAGGCTATTCCTTTTTGCCGAGACACAGAAGTGTCGAGGCATATTAGAGGCCACAACTAATGGGTCTTCGCGGAGGTTAAAAGGGAAGGGTGCACATGGTATTATATAGAAGAATCAGCCGAAAGTGATATATTTTGGAATAAGCTTCATTAGAGACCCCTATATTGGAGCTTATAATATAATGAAATGTGACGAGACAAGTTTTGTACAATTGTTTCGCAGATATTCTCATTTAATTCGCTAAATATTATTTCTTCAAGATTGCTTCAAATCTGCGAACCTTACGTCACGAACTCTATAGCGATAGACAATGATCACTGATTGGGTTTATTGACATACTTTCGATGTTTATGTCCAATTGGAGAATATGTGAGTGCAGTGCTTGGCCCGTCAGCAACAGTCTTGACAGTGCTGGACAGTGTGAGACGGTAAGCGATTGGATACAAATTGTGTATAGTGATACGACCAACCAATTAAAGTACGTATATATACGTACCAATGAAAAGGATTGTATTAACATTTGGCGCGAGAATTTTATCGTAGATATTGATAGATTTGAATTTCTGATTGGACGAGCCAACAAAGACTCCACCTTGTATTCCATCGTTAAACCAATGCCAAGGATTGTTTGAATCTCGGTTAATAAAGTTGATGGTTATTTCTTTTTATTCGATTCCCGTCCTTCGATTATTCGGAAATCTTCGGAAAAACAGGTCACGTTCTTGATCGCATTCACAGTCTTGTCCTATATAGTTGGTTGTCCGCCTAGTGATTTACTATGTTTATATACACGCGTGCACACATGAGAAGTAAAACGTGGAACGAGACTATTTTGTTTTTTTATCGCTCGGCTAATCGGAAACATTCGGAACCGATCGTATATTCTCGGATTTGAAATGGTCTATTGTTTAACCATTTATGGTTTAATTATAACGCTTTTAACGTTTTAACGCTTTATGGCGAAATAAAATAAATTTAATTAGTTTGACCAATTATATTTATGGCTTAAATATATTTATAAATGCTTAACTTTCGAAGAACTTTGTGTAACTTGACAATATTAAGTAAAGTGTTATAAATAATATTTTTGATCGCATACAAAGAATACCCTAGAGAAAGAACCAACTCCGCCGACCTTGCTTGACTTGCCTCTCAACGTATTTCTGTGCTGTGTGAAACCTTTATGGTCCTTGGATACAGTGGCGTAGCTAGGAATTTTTTTTAGGGGGGGCAAGATTTCTAAAATTTTCGTAAAAGGTTGCCCCAAATTTGTTCCCAGTCAGTCACCTCATGAATTTCACGTAAGTGGGGGGAGGGGAGGGGGGTGAGGTCCAACAAATTTGCACGGTCAAAAATTTTCGCACGATCAAAAAATGTCGCAGTCCCCAAAACACAACAACAGTCAACAAATGGTAAATCCTCAGTGTTTTATTAGGCCGTTTTCAAAAATAAATGTCCTTTAACAAAACGAAAATGGTCATTTTTAAATGGTTCAAATGCATAAAAGCCCTATATCCGAAGAGTGGGGCGGAGGCACAAAGGGGGCGGGGGCACAACAAATTCTGTCAGGGGGGCAACTGCCCCCCACCCCCCCCCCCCCCCCCCTGAGCTACGCCACTGCTTGGATAAACCTAGAAAACAAGGATAGTTCCTGACAATTCTGATTTGCAAATACTATAACCAATCACAATAAGGAAAGACTTAGGACCCCAAAGGGTTCTTAATTAACCATTAATAAACCAAATATGGTTATACAAATATGGCAAAAAAATATTTTAAAAAACCCCTGTTTACCTTCCTCTCCTGCTTCCTTTTTTGGGTCAACTTCAATTTTCTTCTTTTCTCATTTTATTTCAGTCATAACCTTATTCTTCAGGTGTTTCATTCAAAGCACAAACCCCTTAGAACCATGAAATAAAACCTATTAAAAAGGGCCTCCTCCTTCATTAGGTTCGTAAAGTTTATTGCTAATTAGGGCAATTTTGCACATAGTTGGAAAAAATAAAAAGGGCCTCCTTTCTTCTTTGGAAAAGGTCAAGACGCTGAACAGGTTTTTATTATTATTTGGCCTATAACCTTTATAGAACTCATTCTAATTTGCTATATAACCATTACACATTCCTATACAGGACAGTTTTAGAACCTTTTTTTTTATTCTTAAAGTGTAGTTTCACAAATTAGCCCCCTGAAATATTTTTCCCATGCTCAAATGATACTAACAGAAAGGTTACATTGCGCGGAAAGTCCCTCTTAGCTTAAACCTGGGACTAACATATCTAATGGGGGCGAGGGGGGGGGGGGGGGGGGGGGGGGGGGGGTTGACCGCCCGTGTCGGTTGAGATTGGCACTGTCGGTTCATTTGACCAAAGGAATCATGGAATTATGATGGACAAAAGTACACAGGTGAAAAATGTTCGCGCGCTACGCGCCCATGTCTACCCAAATTGCAATATTCGTTGGTACAAGCTAGTTAAGAGCAAAAAAAATGTAGGTCAAAAAATAGGTGTAAAGTCGAAAATGTTCGCGCGTTACGCGCGCTTTTCTTGACTCACACACATCTTGTCAATTCATTTTCATTCTCGCCCCACCCCCCAATATCAATAGCCTAGCTACGCCACTGATATGAATAGAAAACTGATTATGACGTTGAGAGGTGCGTGTAAATAGATATCTTTAATGAAGAGGGAGCGGCGTTATTTAATAGACATAATTGACAGACCTACAACTCTGAGAGCTTGATTAGAACTTAGATTTTTTTTCCAGAAAAAGAAATTAAAGAGAGTGCAAATTGTTCAAACGTTTGAGGGAGTGTCCCTTAATAAAAGAATGCTCTCAAAAAGCACATGCAAAGCCACAGAGTTATTGTATTTAAAGCTAAGATGACAGGGAACAAATTGTTCTACATGCCCCGACTGACGACCATCTGGAAAATCCTCTGCAATTTTATCCAGGTATTATGTTTTTACACCTTTACAGTATAAGCGCGGAGCTGTCAAACTTACTAAGCAATTGACCTGCTGCCAATATATGCGCTATCAACTTAACTAGGGGTTCGTCAAGCATGTCAAGTCAAAATCTCCCTCGATAAAATTTGGAAAGGTGGTACATCCTGAGACTGTCATTATAGTAGATTCATAAACTCTGGCGCGTCGGTATCGATTTTGGACCTCGTCCATTTGGCGTTAGAGGAACCCATTTTGACCAATGATGAAACAGCGGTACTTTTATAGATGTTATTATCATGATTATTTGCGCTCCATAATCAAATGCTATTCATGATAGTGTGGCTTTATGAATAGGGCTGATCATATAGCTTTACAATCACGACAACCAAAAACTTAATCCAGCAGCTTCAAATACGTTATCCCTTTGGAAGCGGTTACCACAATAAAAACAAATCGACCATCATCGACCGTATACAGGTTTCGAAAGAAAAATATTATGTATGTCAATTTACCTATTTATAATTTAGTGGATACTTTTTATTATTTTCCGTTTTTATTATGCACGTGGAATAAAGGAAACATTAAAATGAAAATAACAGTTCTACGTATTTATTTGCGAGAAAAAAACGGAAAATAATTCAATAATCATATTTTTATATACCTAGGTACAAAACCATTTGTCCTAATTAAATGGAAAAACAGTTATATCAACCAAGATACGGATTATAAACGTTACTTTAAGTATTTCTGGCTATGAGACCACCTGAATACCTTTATCAATTTATCTGAATGACAATACATTTCTTTATCGTTATGCCGACAATCTAACCGCAAGTTCCCTGTCACTAGGTACATAGTGGTGCATACATCAGTAGTACATGCGCACGAAAACACGGTATTAACCTTGCATATTACGATTCAATTCAAGTGCCTACCCCTCTTTTGCTTCTGTTACCTCTTTACTGAAATGGTAAATCGCTAAAATCGGCCAATGTCTGCGAATCGACTTATAGATGTAATTATCTACAGGGTGAATCAAAAGGAATTGTGCACAGATAGAAACAGGCCTTGATCTTGATGGATAGAACAATGAAACTGTTGTTGTCTATATAAAGTGTTTAAGTTGTTTTTCTTCTTCTGATGTGATGGACTGAAAAGTAAGCAAAACAATTATGACAAGGTTTGTAAGCTAACCCCATTTTTAGTTCTCTAACAAAGCCATCCATCGATATGGCCACCATTCTCACTCAATTTAATCATGCAACAGTAACAGTCATGTATTAATGTCTTAACTGTATAAAATGGTGAAAAGGGGCTCAGCTTATACCAAACTTGTCACATTTTGCTTATTTCTCATCAGTTGATAGCCTTGATTCAAGGCGCAATTGCTGGATGTCACTTTATATATAGCCTATACAAATAATACTAGTACTAGAAAAGACCCAACCACACATAACTCTCTATCATCCCCATATCCACCTGTTAAACTTGTCGATGCTTTTAACTTTCCAGTGTTGCAATATTAACCGTAGAGGTTTAATATTGCGAGATTATCTGTATATAAGAGTATCTTTGCTGCCCAAGGACTTGCAGCAAGTCTAATCAGTTGGTTACTTTCATTTTCTGAAGATGAACTAGATTAGATACGCTTTATACAAACAACAACAATGTTATGGTTCAATCCACATGTATAGAGGTCAATGGTCGCTTCAATCTGTGCACAAATTTGTTTTGTGATTTACCCTGTATGTGTGTGCTAACTCTTTGCAGTGATGGCAGAGGGTATTGTATAGTCTATTTTACTTCCGCAAGACGTTAACTGCATAATTTACTGAACGTAGTGAATAAGGCGGTGGCGTAAGACAGATGATACAAACGTGTGCGTAAATGCTGCGCCTGTAAAGTTACGTCACTATCCAGGAAGGTAAATAGACTATTATAGTGATTGACGCAGCATCTATGCTTGAGTATTGGAATTTGTATTTGATTGCGTCGGTACTTTCGACAGTGCATTAACACTTTCCACGTGGCAGGCGTCTGCAGACGACATTTCAAAATGTCACAAAATGTTTCAAAAAATTTAAAATTATTGAATTTCATTACCATATTTGGAATCACCATGAGAAATGCATTGAAATAAGTACAAACATGCCTAGTATTGTTTCAGAAATCCTTGAAATAGACTTTGAAAAGTTTCTGAAAAATCACTTTTGCATATGGTAAAACCAATAGCCTCGTGGAAAGTGGAAAGATCACACGTGCAACATGCGATCGTTAGAATACACTCTGAAGTTGCTGCGCAAGAATAGTAAGAATGACCCTCAAAAGTGATGTTCGATTTTACGCTGAACAGACTATACCGTTTATACGACTATCATTCTAAAAAAAAGGTACAGTGAATACTTCCAAATTGTTAAGAAACTTGACTTAAGTAGTTTATACAAAATAATTAAACTTGACTTGAACCATAAGCATAAAAGATCTGGGCGTATCCTTTTGGCAAGATATTCATAAGTTAGAGTGTACAAAAAGCTTCATTTTGAAATTAAGTGGGCAAATCCTTGGCTTGGCAGCTAATGTTGGGCAGAACTTTATAAGAAGTACACCAAGACTTAACATTAACTATTTTAAAAATGTGACACTAAATGTGACACTGTCTATGGCTATTTGTAATAGTGACATATTGTGGATAAGTTTTATGTAAAAAGAACTGCCAAATTCTTTTATTAAATTATACCTTACAACTTGGTTTGTATCTTGGTAGAAGCACAATTTCTGAGAAGTGTGGGCCATTCTATAACATTTTCAGAGTGCATTGAATGAAGTACAGCAATTGAAATAATGAAAATTATTCATTAGTCATTGTCACTCATTTCTCTTGTCCATGAACTTTGATAAACTTTGTTAAGAATTATAAAAATGCATTGGCCTATTGTTGGAAAAACTACCTATTTGCGCCTGTCACTCATTAAGTAATTTTTATATGTGATGTGACTGTGAGTGAAAACATTTATTTTGGTGCTGCATGGGTTCTTATAATGTTGACATAACTCCGTTAACAAAGTCAAAGAGGGTTTCTTGTGCAGACTAGCATGCATAGCACCACCACAGTGACAACAGAGCTTTCCCCCCCAAAAACAACAACAACAACAATGCAAAACAACTGTTGGAAGCAATTTACAGCTGCAGGCATATGATTTCTACCAAATAATACATGGTATAGATAGGCTTAACTTCAAATAGAAGTTGAATCCAAACTAAAATGTGCACAAGTGTTATTCAAAAACTAAACAAGAGAGGACTGAATTGATGTCACATCAATTGTACTACTTGCAGCATGATCAGGCCAATGTAACACCCTATCTGCCCATTGTTGAGATTTGGTTCACAATATAGCGCACTCTATCAGTTATTCACCCGGAAGTTAAGTGAAAACTGTCAATCATTTGTTGTGAATGACTTCATGACCTCACACGATGTGATCGTCGTGATCCACAATCCTTCCCAACTGATCCGATTACAATATTCATAAAATGCAAATAACGCCACGCCCCTCCTCTGTCACTGTCAGACGAAGCCATCCACAATTTAAAATTTGTATTTTGTTCCATGTAAAAATTAATTTCAAATAACAAATTCTGAATGTTTGGTGTCATATAAGAACTAAATTCTGCTATCATCAAAGTAAATCAGTTCTACTCTATATCACAATCAGCTTTTTTGACCATTGATGTACTATTTCTGTGCCACAAATCATGTTTTGAGCCGATAAAATCCACCATGTCTTAGGTCGTCTGGTTTGCTACGACCATGATAGTGTGCCCCCTATAAAACCTTCACCCGTGAATTTGCGCATAGTAGACGGGGGACTTTGACTTCGAGATACTTGTCCCATAGTTATATAGTCTCTGGCATGATGTTCTTAAAGAATCTCGTTTAACAACATTATAAGCCTATCATACATAGCAATGTAATGTCAATGGGAACCAGTAAACACTGGTGACAGAAACCAGTGGTCATGTGATGAAAGTGAAGCAGGCTGGACTGCACAAGAAATCTTCTTCGAAACAAAGTGTAATGATTTTATATATTAGCCCTGGTTACTTTAGATAGTTGTTGGTGTGGATCACTGATTATAATATTATTTGCACTAATTATAATTGGTTGGAAAATCTAAAAACAAGAATTTAGAGAATGAGAATGCTGGGGTTAGTGGTTATAAACAATGTGTACGCTTGTCAAAGGATTCTTGAGTAATATTTTAGGTATCAACAGTATACAAAATGAAGGGAAGTTCAGATATCTTTTTGGAATTGTTATACACCTAGAGTAATGTAACTTGTGAGGTCATCAATACCCCTCCATACAAGAGTGGTTAGGCAATAATTTTTTTTTATTGTGTTGCCCTCAGCACCAAAAATCAGGGTTGATTTATTTTTATTTTAAAGATTTAAATTGTTCCCAATTTGTCAAAATACTAACTATTTTCTGCTTGAAATGAATAAGTTTGGCATTAATAAATTGCTTTTAAATTATTAGCACACTATAAACATTATTCAATTGACAATAACAATTTTTTCTTGTCATGAATCATGGTCTGTCAGTAATATTTTTGTCAACAACAAAAAAGAAGAAGAAGGAAAATCAACCAACTGACCAGACTTTACGATTTTTGGCACTTGAGGGCAACACAACAAAAAAGTGTATAGCCTTATTGACACATCTTGTTAAATATCTATGTTGTAAGCTAGTCAACAGCAGGATGTCTCTGATCAAGGGATGGTGCATGCCCTGATCTCAATGGTGTCTGTTATCTTGCATGTCCAAAATGTATTCTCTATAGATTCATATATGGAGTGTTTCATTTATGAACCATATTGGAGAGGTTTGTTGTGTACGAATGCTAATTAAATGGATGTTGGTTCTCGCTTAACTTTTAGATGTATTTAACTGCTTCGCTGTCAAGCTGGCAGCTTTTGCAGACTGGCAACTTATTCCACATGGTTGAAAGATACCATGTGGATCAGATGGAAGGGGAGAACTCCTTTAAGAAACCAGGATCATTGATAATATGAGATTGCGTAAAATCTATGATCAAACTATTCTGTCAATGTCCGCTACAGCAGCCTCCAGCAGGTTATAAGTCTGTCAGCAGTGGACAGACCATTCTGAAGACGCTACCAACTTGGTTGTGAAACATATTTCAAAAGTAAATAATACAATCATCCCTTTTTTTGTTGTTGAACACAACAAACCTCTCACCAATGAATATAGAGTTGTTATATAATAATAAATAATAACAATAATAATAACGGTGCTTATATAGCGCAATTCCAAAATTGATCATTGCGCTTTACATCAATTACATATATAAATGGATAACAATAATACAAAGCAAAATAAATTATACAGAATACAGAATACAACATCAGCAAGAGGAATCACAAGAATAGATGAGTTTTGAGGCTGCGTTTGAAAGCATTAATACTAGGTGACAAGCGAATTGATTGTGGCAACTTGTTCCAGAGGGTTGGGCCACAGACTCCGAACGATCCATCGCCAATTTGTCTTTTAGTTTTTGGGATAAAGAGACGGGTCTTGTCAAGGTTGGAGCGCAGACCAGTCCTTGATGAGACATGAATTGCAATGCAGTCGGACAGGTAAATCGGCGATAGACCATTCAGAGCCTTATAGATATAAAGGAGAGTTTTAAACTTGATACGTTTGTCAATTGGCAACCAGTGCAGTGAGTTCAACAGAGGAGATGAGGAATAACGACGTGGAACCTGAAATACAATGCGCGCTGCACGGTTTTGAAGGCGTTGTAGACGAACAATGTCTTTGCCTCTGCAACCAGATAACAAGGCATTGGCATCTTTGCTATAACAGTCAAATGAGGTAGTATAATAAAAAGCACTCAATTGTTTTACTTCAGCAACACTAATTGTTTGAAAATGCATGGAATTTCACCAAGTTAATATTCTTTTCTCCTTCGTGTATGTGATTTTATTTCATGGCAGTTCTGGCAATTGACTTGTTTATTTTGCATTTTGTTTTCTTCTTATATTGTATCATTGCAAATCTAGAATTTATGAACATAAAAAGTATAATATATAGCTAAATGTGTGGATATTATTTGCATTGAATATGAGGCTATTAAAATGTTTTGCTAAATTAAAGTTTACCGAGTGTTTAGTTTTTGTAAGTAGAACATAATGGCAATCTTTCATACATTTATTTGGCCACTTTTATAATTAATTATTCACAAATTATATGCATCACTAAATATACACATGTTATGGTATGGTACAAGTTTTGATCGAAAATGCTTTAAACAATGAAAGAAATATGACAATTTCCGTTTTCAACCTTAATAAACTCTTTAAAATTAAGGCATAATTGCGACGAATGGCTTTACCATTGTTTTAGCGTTGAAAAAATATTGGTGAGTCACTCAACAAAATAGATCCTTAAGGAAGCTTGAAATACTAGTACCCTTTTCTGCCTCAAATGAAGTAAAACACTACTAAGAACCTGCGCTAAGAACGCTTTAAATAAATGCCATGCAATGTTCTTGACCAGTGACATTTAGGCGAGGTGAAAGAACTTCAATATCCGTAGCAAGCATAACCGGCTGTATACTGGTGTTTTTCTTCAATTTGAATGGCAGTTGAGTTGAGGTACATGTTTTTCAAGGGTCCTGGATTTGAAATATAGCCGTGAGAAGGAAATTAAAGCTGCTCTCCAATGGATAATAAGTGGGATGCTCACTAATGACTTCAAATCTTTTTTTACCTTTACACTTACTTTGAAAACCTTTGTGTGTGTACGAGGGTCATTCAATAAGTTCTACCCCCACTTCATAACTTTGCTATTATATAAGCCGGTCTTATATATAGGGTGGAAGTGGGAAATATTCCACAATTGCTCACTAATGACCTCCAATCTTTTTGTTTTACCTTTACACTTATTTTAAAAACTTTGGTGTGTGTACGAGGGCCATTCAATAAGTTCTACCCCACCTCATAACTTTGCTATTATATAAGCCAGTCTTAAATATAGGGTGGAGGGGGTAAATATTCCACAATTGTAGCTTTGAATCTCATCTACAAATTCATAGTAAATTGGTCTGAGTACTGGTTGTACTTTTCTGAAGATGCAGTGAAAATTGAATATCCATTTAGTATAAAGGAAACGGAGCAAAATATCTCCAAAGTGCTTATCATTTCGCCCAATTCTAAGAGACGAAACATACCTATTGGTCAAATATAACCATTCTAAATTTCAGATATCTCTTTAACAGACTATAAACAATAAAGTGACTGATTTGATCTTTAAAAAAGCCATCTGATTAGCCAGAACCAGATCAGAACAGCCATTAAGCTCAACCCCCCCCCCCCCCCCCCCCCCCCTATACGGAACACTGGAAAGGCCATATTTGTTTTTCATTAAGAACTGAGAGATCTTCAATATGCAGGACTAAATGGAGGGATTCCAAGATTCTCAAATAGTTGATTTCTACTACTGACAATCTGATTGACTATTCTTAAGGTTGCACATAATGAACACTCGTAAAGTGACTATTACGCTATTAAGATTTAACATATGAGACATTACTGTGGCATGAATTGTAACAACGAAACTGACCGATTAGCAGTATTCCAGAAATCATCTATTTTCGGTATTAAAATCGTGCTCTTATAAAGCCATTTACAGTACAGCTCGAAGTAGAATGGACACTGACATTGCAATGACATTGCACTGATATTGCACTGACATTGCAATGACATTGCACTGACATTGCACTGACATTGCAATGACATTGCAATGACGCCTTGAGATGTAACCCGATTAGTGCAGTCATGAGTCATTGCAATGTCATTGGTACGGAGAAAACCCCCGCGAAAAACATGTATTTATTTTGAAGGCAATTTTCCGTTTCCGTTGTCTAAAACCTCTCTGGCGTTGACCACGTCATAACAAGCAAAAGTGAACCCGGTATCAATTATCACTTACTATCAAGTCAATGTGCAGTCATGATTCAAAGTTTTAATCATGACAAATGTCATGAGTGTGACATTCATTATTAGCGATGTTATGAGGAGGTAGAACTTATTGAATGACCCTCGTAAAAACCTTTCACTGCACTTAGTAATGACTCTAGTTTTAAATAGGTGTTCAGATAATCTCCTGTCATTTCAGAAGTTGAGTCAAGACGGGGATCGGAATGGTGTTGCAATCCAAATTCGAAACCTGGGTGCGAAACCGCAGCACCATTTTTGCCGGCGGCATCCCTATCATAAATGAATCGGGACAGTGCCGCGGTAACCCTAGTATTAGTAGCTCTCCTGATTTGATCTCGGATTAATGAAAATGGTACAGCCTTAAATGTAGAACATTTGCGACATTTTAGAAATCTCTTTATCTTCTTAAAGGACCCATCCACGTTGCAGAGAAGGCTTTCCCAAAAAGGTAACAGTTTTTCATCTGATATATCAACTTTGCATGTGTAGTAAGTAGGCCTACATGTTTAGCATGTTGAATACAATCGACAATCGGCGTCTCACCAGTACGCACCATCGTAACAATCTACCCAAAGTAAAAATGTAGACCTTTTATTACAAAGGGGCATCAGAAACTTGGAGACAAAATTATTAAAATCATTTCGCCCTCACATCAAACCTGCTCGATACGTCTACCCATTCACCCATTGTTATTATAACTGCAATCAAGCACATGGAGGTTTTCCACGCGACAGGCGTCTCAGTAGACGACAGTTTCAAAATGTCACAAAATGTTTCTAAAATGACAGAATTATTGAATTAGATCACCATATTTGGAATCACCATGAGGAATGCATTAAAATAAGTACAAACATGTCTAGTATTGGTCCAGTAATTCTTGAGATAGACTTTGAAATTTGGGAAAGTCTGTTTTGTATGTGGTAAAACTGGGCCGTTCGGAAAGTGTTAAGAGATCATACAGAAAGAAGTGCCTTTTAACTAGTCCGCTGCCATCTATTTATGCCATGCAATCATAATGAACTTAAAGAAATAATGCGATTTGCGCGGATCTAGGTCACAATTCTAATCTCAATTATCAGTGCATGCAGTGTACCTGTGATTTGAAAATTAAAAATGGTTTCATCGCATCAAAGATAACAGTTAGTTATAACAAGATTCGGTTTGACTTTTCCATCGATGCAATCACTGAAAGAAGAGAGAAATTAATAATAATAATAATGGCATTTATAATGCGCCGTCAATCTAGGTAAAACTATTCCGAGGCGCAACATATAAAACAAAAATACAAATTAACATGAAAAATACATAAACAAGGATGATTTGCATATATACATGTACATGTATATAATACAAAGAAATCAATTATAAACTGAGTCAAATAATCTTGTTTTTAACAAGTTCTTAAAAGAGTCAAGTGAAATTGTCAGGTTTAATTCATCGTCTTCATACGCATTTATAAGCAGAAGCTACCATCGTTATCATGGTTACAGTCATGATTGTTGTATCCTAAATCGCTATATTCCGCAGGCAACCCCCGATCTACGAGGGTCATTCAGTAAGTTCAACCTCCTAACTCATAACATCGCTAAATGAGCTCTTACTCATAGCTTCACATTTATAGTAAGGGGCGTCTATCCTGTATGGACGAGGGGGACATGTACCCCCCCCCCCCAATGTTTTGAGTTGGGGTGGATAATATCAAATGCACCCCCCCCCCCCCCCCCCCCCCATGGTTTGAGTTTGCATGTGATCGAAATAGAACATTTTAGAAACACCTAATAGTCCGTTAGTTTGACCATTACTTTCATGGTTTGACAAGAGGGAGGAATCATGGAATTATGATGGTCAAAAGCAAGGACGCTCTAATTATATATCCGGGGTCATAAGTACACAGACGGAAAAAATGTTCGCGCTCTACCGCGCATGTGATTCAAAGATGTAATATGTTTCGGATAGAAGCTTGTTTAAAGCAAACATGTACCTCAATCATAGCACAAATAAATGTGCGCATTTGTTTTCTCAACAAACACAATTCGGTTGACTTTCAATTCTTGCATCCACACATATCAAAAACCTAGTAATGGCACTGCGAACCACACGGACTATTCTAAAATGTGGTGACGTTAAGTTTTAGAAATACAATTTTTGCGCGCATTTCTTCTATAGGTTTCTCCATTATAATGGGTCTCGAACCACACCAAATATTTATTTGTATCAACATTCAACAACGAACATTTCAATAAAATACCGGTCAAAGTGCCCACCAAATCACACCAAATGGGTTCGAAAATTGATAAAAAATCGAACGCTGCGGGGGCACATCACCCTCAAACTGACCCCTGTCCGCGCTAGCGCGGGACGCGGTGCTTCGCACATTCATTAAAAACAATTCAGTTACAGTTTATTTTTATATTTGGACGGCAACTTACGATGTCCCCTCCCCTACATTTTAATGAGGATTGACGCCCCTGTTTGTAGTTAATGATAATTAATACCTATTTCACTTTTGTAATGATGCGCTCAAAGCCAGAGAGAGATTTTGGACAACGGACACGGAAAATTACCTAAAGAAAAACATATGTTTTTTATCGTTTTCTCTCCGTATCGCATGATAAGAACAGCCCGATTTAAATACTAACAATAGAAAACAATGGATGTTTTCTGAAAATAATACTGTATCATCATTTATAAATCAGTTCGTAGGCAATATTAACCTTTGCAGGCTTGGAAATAGTATGATATCATCTCGAATGTAATGCTACGTCTTTTAGATAACTGGAATACTGCTATTCAGTCAATTTTTCGTTGTTCCAAATCACCACAGTGATGCCGCGAATGGTAAATCTTAACATGACAGTCAATTCATGAGTTTTCCTATATGACAACCTTAAGAATAGACAATCAGGTATAGTCAGTGATAGAAAACTTAGAGACCTGAAATCTATCCATTTAATCCTGTAAAATGAAGATCCCTTATTTTTAAAAGCTAATATGACTTTTGCAGTGGTTCTCTAGGGTAGGGTTAAGATTAATGGCTGTCCTGATCGGATTCTGGCTAATGAGAGGGCGTTTTGTTCCCAAGAAATCAAGGACTTTTATTGTTTATAGTCTGTTCAAGAGTTGTAATTTAGAACGGTTTTAATTATCCGATAGGGAAGTTTTGTCTATTAGAACTGGCAAAATGAATAGCACTTAGATTAATATTTACAGAAATAAACTGTTGCATGATTCTTCTGGACTATTGACAACTATATCAAAATAATTCAGATGCGAATTAATAAACTGTGACCTTGTCATCCTTGATTACACTTGACGGGAAATTTATGATTAATTTGTATTGGCCTGATAATGAACATGACAGTTAATTTGTATTGATGATGAACAGTTATTAAGATAAACCTTTGTGTCTTAGATTTCATATGGTTGTCAAACACTGCAACTGCTTCCAACAGACTGCCTGACTGGATATTGACTTTAGGTTGCGATGCAATACTATTCCGTAGGGTTCATACGTATATCAGTGGCCTTTTACGATTTTATTTTTGGGTACCAATTAAAAAAAAATGGTCTTGGTCAGACCCCCAGTAAATTTTAATCCTGGATCCGCCACTGTATATTATAGGAGATGTTTGGCTGTCTATTAATAGCCGTTTCCGACACACTTAATGGACGTTTGGTTTTCACTGCATTTCTGAAAAAAGTACAACCACTGCACTACTCAGACCGATTCACTATCTGGGATTCCATGCTACACTTGTGTAATATTTCATAAGAATAGCAAACTTATGAGGTAGGAGGTAGAACTTATTGAATGACCCTCGTAAATACAATCAGGGATACTATTAACTTTGGGATAGGAAAGTAGTATACCAACGTACGTAACGAAAACGGACCCTTTTGCATATTTGAATAAATTATAGTAATCGTCCGGAATGCGTCCGTGACCGGCGTTTAACGCGTTTAACAATGTTTAACCAGGTTTAACGGCAGGTTAAACGGCATGTTAGTCAGCATAGGTTTGGGGGCGCTGTAGATTTAAACAGACGACGGTGGCCACGCGAAACCTAAATTTTGAATTCGTAGTGAATAACACGTAATCGCGAATTTTAAACTATCATTTTGACAAATACATCATAATTAAAAGGATTTTTATCGTTAACCGGGCGATGACTGTTAAAAATAATTCAAAATGGTGCACTCCCGTTGCCAAATTGGGTCGTCTGAGAGACGCGTGGCCAGCGTTGCGTCGTCTGCTACAATCATCACGCCTGATCGGTATAGCGCCCCCAATTCTATGCTGACTAAGTTCAATTTAAAAGTGGACCCGATCGGCAAGCTCAGTGACCACCCCTGATACAATATCAGAATATTGCAAGATGAATTTGGAATCAAGCACCTAAACACTTGTTAACTATGGTATAACTTTAGCCTCAAGAAATTTAGGGTATTATTAATAGTTAATTTTGCCCCACAATGTGTGGTTTCATTAGAACAAACTTTCAAACGATCGAATCGTGTGGCGCATGAGCACGTTACTGCAAACGGATCTGAAGTGATTTCAAGTATACATGGCTAAGGAGCAGGTACATAAGAATATACTAACTCGTTTTACTTTGCTCCGTTTATCCCATCCGTCTGACCCAGGGTTTTGTAACACCAGGATAATTATCGCAAGTTTTTATTAGTTTCTAATCCGATGATTGCGCGCAATAATTCCTATTACCCAGCGATCAGTTAGGCCTTTGGAAATCACTTGAAGTGTCAATTCGGATCCATTAGAAGTAACCCGCTCATCCGACACACGCATCGATAATCTTCTGATGTAGGCAAGGCACGAGGCCCTTCAATCTCTCGTCACAAACCGTGCTCTGAAATACCCATTTCATGAAAGTCATTAATTCACACGTTCAAAAGTCTCGCGTACTGCTCAGACCTACTTGGACAGGTATGTATTTGGTCTCGGGATCGGCAAACTGATTGTTCGAAATAAATAAGGCCACCTAACGAAAGGTGACACACGCTAGCATGTGTCTCCCTCGTCCATAACGCAATAAAGAGACACTCAAGAAATTTAACCAAAAAGGTATCTAATGTATACATATATTCCTGAACAAGCGATGTAGAAAAAAACATCTGAAAAAGTTTTCTTTCCATTTCAGCAAGATGCAAACAATATGGGATTCCGAGATCATTCGCGGAGTTCAGCCTTTTCTGAATATAGCCCGAAATGCGAGCAATTTTGTTCTTCTTATAGCTTGTAACAGTGGTGAATTTAACAACTTGTCGCTGCGTTGAATCTTGATGTGAATTCATTTGCATACTAAACACCATTTACGATTCAACTTTAAAGTGACAAATCTGACAACCGATTCCCCGGCGGGTGAGGGGTGGTACTCAAATTTGATTGTTATCCTAACACAAATATGCTCAAGATATTGCCAAATTTTACAAAAGGTTTTGCCTATTTTTTCGCGAACAAATTAGTAGGCAAAATTGGCTAGCATTTTAACCCTCGTCCTCCTGAGTTTTTGTACCACTGTAATACCTAAGGAGGGTGGGGTTATTACCCTACCCCTAAAACATCCAAACCGAGAGTATGCTTTTTTGGGTACCATGTAGCTAGAGGTTTCCTCTTTCCATACATACCAAAACAAGTACACACATCCAACGCATGACGTCACTAAACATGGCCTACCTCAAAATCCCGCCGTATTCATCTTGGTAAAGCGCCCGGTACGTAAAGCGTCAACTTCAGTATCACGAGGTTGGTGGATCAATTCTCAACTACACCCTTTGCAATTTCTTTTGAAATCCAAGTGATATAGAAATTAATGCAAACTTTAATGTAAAATGATTACTCAATTATACTAGCTTTATTGTTATTTTTCAAAAAACAAGCGCATAATTAATTTGATTGTATAAAGTAATGATCTTAATAGTCCAACCTTTTTATAAGCTAAAACACATTTATACTACAAATTAACCACAGCAAAATGTATTCATTGGCTTATTTTAAATGTTTCACACAGTAATCTTAAACGTTTCCTTCATCATGATTTAAGGGCAAATTATGATGATGCATATTAGGTTGGTAGATCAAGTTAAGCAACAAAATGAAAGTAACTATGCAAACCACTATAATCCTAGTCTCACAATGAATGAATGGCTTTTAAATCAATTTATTTCCAATAAGATAGAGGGCCGTCCATTTATACCGACCCATCAATCATACATGTAGTTATAAAACAGTATCTGACTTAGCAGTCTCGTTTAGCTCAATTGGTTTAAGCCGACAGTTTGGGCTAGGGCAATTGTGATCGCAGGTTCCAGATGACAATACCTGGTTCGAATCTCACTTCAAGACTTCTTCTTTTGGACAGTTTATAAATATTTACGGTGTATATCAAATTCTTAACTTTGTTTTTACCATGAATAAATAAGGAATCTATCTTTGTCTTTAATGTGGGTTTCCCTCTTTTTTCTCTCTTTCTTCTATTTTTTATTTTTTAATGTTATCACAATCGTTTATAAATAGTACAAACATTTAAGTAAACTGGACTTCTAAAGACAGTATTAATCATTAATTAGAGGATACTTTGACGGGCGGACATTAGTTCAAACATAGATAATCGACACAGGGATGGTTAGTGGGTGTTTTGTTTGAAGCTTTTTGTGTTTTGGACCAAGGTCGCTCAACACAAAAGCCGATGTAGCCTTTCGCCCTGACATGAAATAACTTCTTAACATCCATAAATAATACGCCACTCTCGTTCCCAGATGCATTAAATCGCTAGGAATCGATTTAAAAAGAAGTGCTATTGTCCATCGCGCTCATCAGGGGTTCGAGTTTACGTGTAATAGAAAACTGGGTGAAATAAGTGTCTATAAACTTCACAAATATCGTTACATCTATCGCATCGGTGAATGCGTGTATTAAATTTATATGCTTCAAATATTAGAAGTATCTTAACTTTCACCGTTGCTTTTTTTATCAAACTAATTTTATGTATCCCGTTAGCTAAGTATTAGATACTGTACAGTCATCAAAAAAGTAACTATACAGGTAATAAATGTTAGATACTGCACGATTTAGGGACACACAAAAAATCGGAAGATGTTTTAAAAATCCGTAATTACATCCTTACATGTAGAATTTAAAACACCCACAAACATTTTTTTGCAATTCAGCTTAACATTGAGAACACGATATGGACTTCCAATTAAAATATATATTTTATGACATTATTTATTATTACATAGTTATAACAAGTTAACACTCTTACAATTCCATTATAAGTTTTTTCCCCCGATGTAATGATTTTTAATTTCCAATTCCTTACCCCGGTTCCTTAAACGACTTTTTTCCCAAGCTTTTTTTCTATTGATGTATTGATTTATTAATTTCAATTTCCTTACACGACTTTTTTTACATGTAAGGATTTCAAAATCTTACATTTTCATTACAAGCTTTTTTTTCGATGTAAGGATTTTCAAATTCATTTTCATTATTACACGACTTTTTTCACATGTAAGGATTTCAAAATCTTACATTTTTATTACAAACTTTTTTTTTTTGATGTAAGGATTTTCAATTCTATTTTCATTACACAACTTTTTGCACATTTAAGGATTTCAAACTCTTTTACATTTTCATTACAAACTTTTTTTTCGATGTACCAATAGAGGGCTTCCGGGTGTAAGGATGTAAGGATTTCAAGATTTCAAACTCTTACATATCATTGCAATTTTTTTTTCCGATGTAAGGATTTTCAATTGTATTTTCATTACACAACTTTTTTCACATGTAAGGATTTCAAACTCTTACATTTTCATTACAAGCTTTTTTTTCAGTGTAAGGATTTTCAATTTTATTTTCATTACACGACTTTTTCACATGTAAGGATTTCAAAATCTTACATTTTCATTACAAGTTTGTTTTTTCGATGTAAGGATTTTCAATTTCATTTTCATTACAAGGCTTTTTTCACATGTAAGGACTTCAAACTCTTACATTTTCATTACAAGCTTTTTTTCGATGTAAGGATTTTCAAATTCATTTTCATTGCACGACTTTTTTCACATGTAAGGATTTCAAACTCTTACATTTTCATTACACGCTCTTTTCTCTCGATGTACCAATACAATAGAGAGCTAGCCAATCCAGACGTAATTTGCCGTAGTTATTTCATTGTGTGGCCATATTGTGTACAAGATGGATACAATCTGGACTAACTTAAAGATAGTCGAGTGACTAGCCTAAACTAGTCCAGCGACTAGCCTAAACTAGTCCAGCGACTAGCCTAAACTAGTCCAGCTTAGGACGGACTAACATCAAGCTAGTCGAGCGACTACCTTCAAGCTAGTCCAGCAATGCTGGACAAGGCTAAAGCTAGTCAAGATGAGCACCGTCTGGCCTAGCTTTAAGTTAGTCAGGCTGACCAATTGAGGTTTTCAGTGTAATAGCTACATAATCCACAAATTGGATGACTGAACATTTCTGTGCAATGTTCAATGTTGCTCAGTGTTCTCATGAGAAGGCCTCAGCCTGTAGGAAAGTTGTGGTAGAAAAGCACCAATCATTTCAAAAGTGTGTTGTACCAATCATTGACAGAGAAGGACATTTAGACTTAGAAATTGGACTTGTAAGTCAACATCAATTTCTGCCATAAGTATGATAAGAATAAGAATAATTTAGCATGATAAGAATATGAATATTTTCCCTTTAGCCTATTTAAATATGTAACATTCCACTGTCATGTTACTCTACCTCATTTTCTGTGCGAATTACCATTAATACTGTTCATTCTATTTCCGATTTTTAAAATTAAGTAATGCTTTGAAAAACAAGCACTTTTGGGTAATACCCGACAACGAAAATTATGAAATTACCTTGATTCTTAATCACTAGATAGGTAGCAGTCTGGTGTTATATAAAAACAAGGAATGTTATTGAATGTCAACTATTACATCCCCCATAACAACTCGATAATCAAGCGTTTTCCTTGAAAATTTTGATATTTTTAAATTGACAACAATGAGAGTTAGCGTTTGTTATTAAGAAATTACTTTAAATTAGTTTTGATGAAACTCACGATATTTTCGTCAAACACATAATTTTACATTGAAACTAAACTATTTGGTTGCACAATCCTCTCATTCACCTTATTTTAAGAGTTTTAAGAAAAAGATTTCAGAAGAAAAAGTGAAGGAAACGAAAATAAACTATAGAAACATCACGAAGAAGTCGACTCGCCGTAACTATTTTGACCTATAATACGCGACAGTATAGATGGATTTGTGAACTTTTTGATGGCAATAACGACAGATACAATGACAAAAAAAGGAAATAGATGACATCCTGAAACGATAGCTTTTGATGGTAGAAGGTCAAGATGGGATGTTTTTGCGAAAAAGTATGAAGCAGATAAACAGGCATCGATATGGGAATTCGACAGCTCTGCATGTATAGGCTATCGTGTGGTCTTGCCTGAAATAATGTCGAAGTCCGTGTGTAATTTTACAATAATCATGATAATACGGCTTGGTTATTAATTCATGTTGATCACGCACTAACATCAAGTGAAGAAACAGGGCTCAACTTTCAATTTCATCATTTCATGGAATCATAATCCTGATCATTCAAAGTAAGAAATTGTATTTCATGATGTGTATTGCTAGCTACGTATACGTCAAGAATTTTATAGAAAATCCCTCTTCTACAATGAATCACCAATCGAAGATAAGTTGAACTGATTAGTGTTTTCTTTATTTTTTTTAATATGACGCTTAAAAAACACCATAAAACTACTTTTTTATGTATAGGGCCTATAACTAATTAAGAGCAACTTTTCCCACTTTGAGTAATGTCCTTTAAGGGGGTGTAGACCCTCAGCATAGCCTCCGTAAAACTGCAGTAACTCCTTCATTATTCATTTAATCTATATAAAGTATACATTTTCTAAAAGAAAAGGGTTCAATGAATCCAACCATGAACATGAAATTGACCATTTTAGGTTGTGGAAAGATAACTAAAAATAAAATTTGTCAAATTTTGTCATACTAGTTTTATTATAATCCTAAAAATTGGGTTTTCATGATTTTGTAATCATGAAAATCATTTTTGGTGAGGTAAAAAATCATAACTTTCAGCATTTTTTGGTTTGTAATTCAAAAAATGCATATCTATCCTACAAAAATCAGTCAGAGTTAAAAAGAAAATAGAAAATGATGATGTGATAATAATAATCCAAAATAAATATGAAATCATCGAAAAGGTAATGTAAAGGTAATGTGCTCAACCAGTAAGGAAGCTAAATACAATACGGTATGACATTTGGACTTGATCCTGATACATGGTTTTATAAACTCGTCAGAAACTCAATACAGAATGATTCGATGTTTGACTTGGTCCCCCCCCCGTTTCACCAATTTAAAGTACAGAGAGTTTTCATGAATAGCATAATACTATGATAGCGAAATTGCCAATAAATAAATTTAGATATGGGAATCATCCTAATCTTTCAGAAAATGAATTACATTTATTTACATTGATCATGTGCGTACAAGATGTGTGACTTTATACAATAATATTTTAAAGTTACTTGTAAAGGATACAAGTAATATAATTATAGGTCAATAAATGCGTATGTGTTTCAACATTTGGGCAAGTGCATTGAATTTGCAAATAATTATACAATTCAAAATTCACAATTTGAGCATAATGTTGATCTATGTAAATAATGTATAAACACATGTTAACAAGTTTGCTATCACCCTCACTGAAAATCGGCGAACCCGCGGTGCCTGAACAACAAAATCAAAACAAAGCGCGTGGTGCTCGCATTAAACAGCGCGCGCACTTTCAATGCACTCCGCGCACTTTAGTTTCTTGCTTTCTGATTGGTTCGACACTACTAAAGACTGCATAAATAATACGTAATAGGTTTTGGAATATAATCAGAACATGTTGATAATGTATGTACTACAGGGTGAGTATAAAAAAGTGTACTCAAAAAAACAAAAAAACAAACATATTTGTTATCAGAATATGAAGGACGCCAATGTATGCGGCAATAGATGCATTTATTCACTATCATCAGCAAAAAGAATCATGACATTTTATGATACCGTTTACCAGATATGACTATTTTGGTAAAGTTATTACTGCATTTTGAAACCGAACACAATATTGAATATTTTAAATAAATAATGCTGGATATAAAGTTGATTCATGTATGGTACACAATAGCTAACTAATAAAGACAAATCAAACATTCTCAGTTATGTGATTGTGTTGAAAAAGAGGGTGATGATTAGATATTCTTATATAGTGGGTGTGGTTTTGGATGTCAGCAGGCAATTTGATTGGTTTTGGGCTGATTTTCAGACGACACGCCCATACATTATGAGACAATGGTTTATTGTTTAGGCGGGGCTTCGAATTAAGCCAAATGTCTTTAGTGCGTATGATTATCGCGTTAGCGTTCCCCACACAAAGTCGCCGGCATATGCGTTTTGCGTATAACGCAGCGTTGCTATGTGAGATTAATCCAAAGCAGGAAGTTGGTAAAAAGCTCGCTGGATTCGCCGATTTTATAAAGGGGGAAATTTGTTGTTGTTTGATTGAAATGAATGCGTTATTTTAGGATAAAAGGTCAAAATAACCAATAAACTAAATAAGAATGAGAATAAAGTATAGTGCGGCGACCATACACGACTCCAAATATGGTACAGCCTATACATTATAATACCATATTATATATATAGCAAAACAGCTATACTTTATTCTCTGAATCATGAGAAATGTGTAATTGACGAGTGAATAATGAATAATAAACTTATGTGAGTGTGGGGTCACAAGGTTTGAGTGTATAGAGAAGGGGTCCATAAAGAGGTTATCTCTCTGCGCCCGAAAGTAATCCAAGCGTACGCGCGCGATTATGGCCTCACGCACACATTTTCATTCACATAAATCTGGTATATCTCATCAACCGCACAGAGTGAAAAGTCACTCGACACCGAGTGAAAAATCACTCTTTACGCGTGACAATGACTTCACTCTGAACAACGAGTGACATTTTCACTCTTTTACATTAAGAGAGTATGTTTCACTTTCACCGTACAATTTGATTGAGACTTGACCAGTTTGGGCGGCCATTTTGGTAACATCCTGAATATCAATACCACGTCATTTTTGTATAGAAATCACACAAAAAGTATAGAAAATAAACAGAAATAGAAGAACTAACAGTCAAAGGAATGAAAGTTTAAAATTTGAAGACAAGTTTGTCAGAAGCCTTTTTTTTATCATGAAAGTCTTTCCAAATATTTGGCAGATGATAATTTGTCAGACATGTGTTTTTGGGTAAAAGAAACGCACCAATATTTCCATCACTTTTTCGTACAAATGCAGAGCACGTACTTATCAGGTCTACTATGTCATGTACATGTATGAAGTTATAAAGGGTTGTCATTATACAATCTTTATGGCCTTAGCAAATGATGCTGCCTGAGTGGAGGAGCCAAATCCCAGCCAAATAAACTCGCTTTGAAATATGTTGATGATGGGGCAGAAATAGCGGAGTTAGTCGGGTTATATGTTCTGAACATTCTTAAAAACAAACTCGGCCTAACAGAAGTCGGCCTATACCGTGACGATGGGTTGACAGCCATTTAAGGATCAGGTCATGTCGCGGACAAAATAAGAAAAGACCTCACCAAGATCCTACAATCGCTTGGCCTAAAAATCACTGTCTTAACAAATCTAAAACAGGTCAACTTCCTGGACATCAACCTTGACCTATGTTCGGGCTTGCACAAACCATACCGGAAACCAAATGACGTCCCACTATACATTAACGCAGAATCGAACCACCCTCCTAGCATCCTCAAACATATACCCCAGACCATAGAGAAAAATATATCGTCGCTGTCCTCAAATGAGAACGTTTTCATGACAGCATCCCCGACGTACAATGAAGCCCTTTGCTCCAGTGGTTACAAAGATTGCAAACTATCATACACCAAAAGAACAGGTCAGCAGAACAAAAACACACGTGCCAGAAAGAGAAAACTGACATGGTTCAATCTACCCTTCAGCAAAAACATAAAAACTAATATCGGTAAAACATTTCTGCAATTGGTTGACAACCACTTCCCACGTGGACACGCTCTTCATCAAATTTTTAACAGAAACACGATCAAAGTGAGTTATAGTTGCATGCCGAATGTCAAAACTATAATCAAAGCGCACAATTCCGGCACCATCAAAAACACCAAGCGCGATAACACTCCAAAGACATGCAACTGTAGAAAAAGAAGAAGAATGCCCTCTACGTGGGAACTGCCTTGCCAATTTGATTATCTATAAGGCTACGTGTCACCAATTAATGACACACAAAAAGTGTATATCGGCCTGTCGGGTGGACAATTCAAATTAAGGTATTACAACCACACCAAATCTTTCAGAAATGAAAAATACGCAAAAGACACTGAACTTTCCAAATGTGGATGGTTATTAAAAAATAACAATCAAGAGTACGATTTACAGTGGGAAATCGTTAGAAAATCTAACACAAACATGCGTCAATCGGGTATATGCAACCTTTGTCTAGAGGAAAAAGTCGAGATATTGCAAATGAAAGGAAAATCCATAAATAAGAGATCAGAGCTAATATCAACCTGTCGCCACAGACCAAAACCACCGAGTGAAGATGAAGGATAAAAATAAATAGTAATACAAATGTTGTCAGTTGGCCGATGATCGCCTATAGTAAAAGACGGGCGTGAAACCCAGGGTACCGACTCCATGATGTTATAATTGTGTAAATTTCAATTATATAAATATATATATATTGTTTCTATTGTTCTATATATATTACACATTTTAAATATTGTTGTAATTCAGCATTTTGCTGCGATAATGATATGTTTATTAAACCTTGAATTGAAATTGAATTGAATACACACTTAAACAAGGTAGTTAAAATGACCTCCTTCAGGGTTGAATATGCACTGACTGAAAAGGGGTTAAATATGACACTTTTTCAGTCATTTCTTACCCCTTTTTTCGTAAATACTGACGTTACTTTACATCTTTAACACTGTACTGTCATTTCATTGTGGAAAACATGAGTGAGGCGAGAGTTGGAAAGTTTGCACCGCCCACGTTGTGGTAGCGCCCCCTATAATGTATAATATATATTTGGTGAAATAATAGATTTGTGTTCTCGGTGGAGGAGATATTTCTCCCATAATATTCATTGACTCCCTGTCAGTCAGTCATTGGTCAATTATGAATGTATGACATTACTGAATGTATCACGCCCAATTTACCCGTGAAGCTGCTTGCTGCTTCAACGTTAGATCACATTAACTTACCATACGTAACACTATCTCCATTGACATGATTGAGGAGCCGGCAATCCGGGCTGCAATCATAATATTCAGAAATACATGATTTGGAAATATCAATCATACTTCGTATGTAATGGTGTAATGGTGTATGCAAAATCTTCGACTCATAATTCTTAGCAAAATGTAACGTTCTCATCTCCAGCAGTGGAAGATGCTATAAACAATAGCCGATGTTACAACGGTTTATTACTTTTAATAGTTTACACTATTCAGCGTTGGTGTGTGTTCTGGTTTTGCTCGATTTAAATTTTCTCCGGTGATAGTCAACAATACTTCGTTTAGTCAATAGTCGATGTTTCTTTTCTACAGTAGTAATACAATATTCTACTTTTGTCGATGCTGGTCACTTGAAATCTTCTGTTATCTTCTCTCCGATGGTAGTCGATGTGATTTACTTCCGAGAGAGCCAACATTACAACCTTTTATTTAGTGTTGATTAGCATCGCATTTGAATTTGATCATTTTCGCTATTGACTAAAAGACGACGCTGTTTGTATTATTGTTAGTCTATACTACCCTCGTGTGATATAGCTAGGATAGAACTCAGTATAAAAATGTGACACTGGACCTGCGGGCTAGGGTAGCACTGGTTTCAACTACTGAGGAAAACTGGTATGAATTTGTACTACATGTACTTGCAATGGTTTAAGTTATAACGTTGTATGAGCTATAAGTCCGTCCAAGTCTCACTGTTGCTCGGTGCTCGCTACTTCAGTTACGGTTGATGCGAACCCACTATCAATGAAAACGTTCTGGGATGCTGAGAACAACGACACTCAACTGTGTCACCTTAAAGAAAGACATTATAGCGGACAAGTTCTGTTAAGTGGAAGCGCACATCGAACCTGCAGTCTTCAAGTCAATGTATCGCTAGGATATCACGTTCGGATAGATGTACTCACCAGCAATACTTCAAAGGAACAGTTTTTCCTTTACATTGAAAGGAAAGGAGAATTGATGAACTGTACAAATAAGTATATCGCTTTTAACAGAAATGCTAAAGCATGCAGGGCCATCCTTATACAAGATATGCTCCAATTACACCTGCAAGGTAATGCCAGTGTCTTAATCAGGGGGATATCAGCGCTAGAAACACCACGATCTTGCCCAGAATCTTATGATCAAGTATCATTACTCATACCCGCTAATAAAAATCATACACCAAATTGCAACAGGGTAAAGGGGTATAAAAACCAAATCACATGTGACGTTGACTATAATTATAGATGTAGACTGACATTTCCACCAAATTGCAATGCCACTCTGTTACACGGAGAAGTATTGTTTCAATGTACCGGGGAGCTTCAGTCGCACGAATCATTGGTAATCTATCCAATTGACACATCCTTTTTAGATCTAAGCTATAACAATATAGTAAAACTTGGCATGACCGTATCTCTAGGATTCAATAATTTGCAACGACCAAATAGTAATTACTCGGGTAATACTGACTTACAGTTATTTAATATATTTGGATTATATAATCTTAATCGTCTTTATATTAATGCAAATAAGTTGACCCAAATTAATGTGGATGCATTTCAGTCTTTGACCCCGTTGACTCACCTGAAGTTAAATAATAATGTATTGACTACGTTGCCGGTTGGGTTGTTTGAGGGGCTTGAGAACTTGTATTTATTGTACCTGTATTCCAACCAATTGGGCGCCTTGAATGAGAGCACATTTCATGGGTTGGGTAGGCTCTCGTATTTAGCACTGGATGACAATAAATTGGGGACATTGCCAACCAATTTATTCATCGGACTGAATAACTTGACTAAACTGTGGTTGTATGGAAACCAACTGGTCATGATTAGTGACAGAACATTTAATGGTCTGAATAGGTTGACTTATTTGTCTCTACATAATAATAAGTTGACACTATTGCCAAGCAATTTGTTTAAAGGGCTTGACAGTTTGCTTGCCTTGTACGTACAAGGAAACCAATTGGGCGCCTTGAATGAGAGCACATTCCATGGGTTGGGTAGGTTGCAATATCTTTTTCTGTGTGATAATAAATTGAGAGATTTACCGATGGGTTTGTTTAAAGGACTTGTGAATTTGAATGAACTTTATTTGTATGGAAATAATTTGACAGCACTGAATTCAAACATGTTTAACGGGTTGGGTAGGTTGCAATATTTAGCTCTGCGTGATAATAAATTGAGAGATTTACCAATGGGTTTGTTTAAAGGACTTGTGAATTTGAATAAACTTTATTTGTATAGAAATAATTTGACAACATTGCCAGGTTTATTGTTTCAGGGACTGGGAAACTTAAACGAACTGTCTCTGCGTGATAATGTATTAAGAACGTTACCAAGTAGTTTGTTTAGGAGACTTGAAAGCTTAGTATCGTTGTTACTGTTTGGAAACCAATTGGTCACATTGCCAAGCGGATTGTTTGAGGGATTAGGAAACCTGCAAGAACTGTCCCTAGACAGAAATCGACTGATCAGATTACACCCTCACATATTTCGTGATTTGAAAAATCTAAGATCACTCTTGATTGGTGTTAACAGATTAGAATCATTGCCTAGTGCTGTTTTCAATAACTTGAGCAATCTGGATTATATATCTTTGCATGCGAATCAAATCACGTCGCTAAGCCCTGGCATTTTTCAAGGATTATTCCAATTACGTTTCCTTCATATGAGGAATAATACTCTACGATACCTTGATTCTGATATTTTCAGGGATATAGTAAATATAACTTATATTACATTATCTGAAAACCAATTAAAAGACTGTCCTAATATTAGACATTTGACTCGCCTAACTTTATTCGATCTGAGAAACAATACATTAACGGAAATAACTCGTGGCACCTTCTCTGGACTCCCTAAAAATTCAGATTTAGCTGTAAGTCAACACGAAATATGCGAGTGTTATGTGCTTGATGGTGTCAAGTGTAGCGCATCCGATAACAGATCACCCTATCTCACATGCGATAGGTTATTGTCAGATAGGGTATTAGTTGTTTTGATGTGGCTAATTGGTATTAATGCACTTGGGGGAAACATTTTTGTTTTAGTTTGGCGAAAAATGAAAACTAAAAAATATAAAGTACAGGATATATTACTTAGTAATTTGGCAATGGCTGATTCGCTGATGGGTTTGTACATGGGGATCATTGCTTCCGCTGATATCTATTATGGAGACTTGTTCCCAATGCAATCTGAAATCTGGAGATCTGGCATAACTTGCAGAGTAGCAGGAGCACTGTCGATAGCGTCGACCGAATTATCAGTGCTCTTTTTAGTGTTAATAAGTATTGATAGATTTATTTGTATTAAGTACCCATACTCCAATAAGAAATTGGGTATTAAGTCAACGAGTTTAATATCAGTACTAATATGGATATGTTCTCTAGCATTGGGGGTTGTCCCGTCTACTCTAGCAGGACGAAACTTTAGATTTTATGATAACTCACATGTTTGTATTGGTTTGCCTTTAGCTTTAACCAAAACATACTCAAATTACGAAAATTCAACAGAAATTGCAATTGATAATGTGTCTTTTTCAAGAAACACATTTACTACAACCTTCACAGGTCTGATCAATGGTTTGTATTTTTCAACAGCGCTATTTCTAGGTCTCAACGGTTTATGTTACCTTATAATATTGGGGTGCTATATCGAGATAGTCCGGGCTGTTACAAAGTCGGCAAAACAATCTGGACGTACCCCTGATATGGATGAACAAATCAGACTCACCAGTAAAGTAACTGCTATTGTTGCCACAGATTTCATTTGTATTTCTCCAGTAATTGTACTTGGAATCCTCGTTCAAACAAGGGTCATTGAACTACCCCCCTCAGTGTATGCGTGGTCAGTGACCTTTGTTTTACCAATTAATTCGGCAATCAATCCATATCTGTACACAATTGCAGAAATCATCTCAAGTAATCGCAAGAAAAACAAAAACAAAAAGATTCAGCAATCAATGGCTCTATAGTCACTGAAAATGTGATAGGACTAGAATGGTTATAATATTCACCTAACACAAACAGTTCCTGACACCAGGTGTTTTTATCTTAGCTTATTGAAATCAGTAGTCTGTATCAAAAATCTTAAATATAAGCTAAACGAACAAATTTTGCTGTCCGTAATTTGAAACCCCATTCATGAAAATTGAGTGGACACTTCTTAAGTTATGATGCTTTAAGTAATGAGATCTAACTTTAAACAAGTTGTATCAAATCGTGTTTTCTATGGGATGTTATCGATCATTGTGCGCTATCGAAACCGATCAGACATGAATGGAGAGCAGCTGATATTCATTTCACAGAAATAATCACTGTTATATACGTCATTCATATATTCTTGTTCATTGATTGGTTAAAAGTGGGTCACATGATCAAAAATAAACACGCTATTTTGCCAAAAGTACTATTTACGGCTCCTAAAAGTACTATTTACGGCTCCCAAGAAGACTATTTACGGCACCAGTGCGCCGGTAGTTTCACGCGGCGTTGTACATCGCGTGACGTGACAGGGCGCACGATTTGCATCCCCGGGCGCAGCGTGACGATCGCTCGATGCACTGCCTTTGAATTGAACTTTTAAAACTTTTTAACTGATGAGGATTGGAACTTACCGGATTATTTTTGAATTTGAACTTTATGGAACTAGAAATTTATGAATGACGTATATAAAACAATACACTGCCTTTATTCGAGTCTCTGGTTTAAAACTACGGTCCCTCGGTGATTGCAATAGTGCTATTTTGCTTCCGGGCTGCGCACCTCAACAAAATAGCACTATTGCAGTCACCTCGGGCCCATAGTTTTAACCAGAGTCTCTCATTGCAGTATATATTTGAATACTGAACACACTATAAGCAATGACATCATATACAAAATAAATTGACTACATGTACAACTTTTTCTCATTAGAAATTTTCTTGCTTAAAGCATCTCAGATGTTTGGTAACTATTTTTGGTTAGGTGTATTGTTATTGCATAACAAGTCATGTTAACCAGTTCATATTTGGAAGCTAATAACGAGACGTATCCGGATTTTGATGTATAATCATAATTTTAATATTACTACTGAAATTGTATAATATTATAATAACTCAGTCATAGTGCTATCATACAAATCTACTAGTGTGTCGTAAAACAAAATTATATTGTAAATAACTTCTTGTTTGTAATGGTATTGACAAGTTTCGTGTGATTTTACAATGTTATTGTAGTGATAACATTCTCGCAAATGTCCACTTTATATAATATCATGAGAAGAAGAAAATATAAAGTAAGGGTTAAGTCTATCATGTTTAATAAGAACAATATAGTATTTAGAAGAACACAATAGTATTCCAATATATTCAAAGCACATTAGATTACCACCTTAATATGTTTTAAAGCTACGTTAAAGCTAAGGAAGGGGATTGCTCTCCCCTCAATATTTGTCTGAGTAACAGGTCTAGGCTGTTCTTTTCACATATTCAGCATGTAAAGCGTTGACCCCACCTCTTGTAGTTTATTTGCATATATAAGGCCATACTGCAAATCTAGTACGCATGACTCATACGTATAAGTGACTTGTACGTAAGACTTATACGATAGTCGCCAAAGTAAACGCAACACCGAAAGTAAGTCCCCCCTCTCAAAATGTCGTCATAACATCGTACGGTAAAACATTTTACCAATAAAACTTAGTTAGAAATAATCCTGTGACAGTTTCCTAATTGTTGTTTGAAAATGAAAGATGTCCATGACTTCATGGCTGAATGAGCTCAAATGAAAGACAATTTTTATTTGGAAATGTGTTGAATCTGCGCAACATTAGGAATTTAGCCCGTAACATACGGCCTCAATCATACATTATCATAAACTTGTATACTTTCAATACGACCAATAGTGGAATCGCTTAAGGGCAATTTTGGCCATTACGTTTACTTGTCGGATACAAGCAAATCATGATGATATATTCTTCTTAAGGTTATGACACGTGATGAGAAGGGGTGCTCATGTGAGAAGTCATCATAATCCAAAATGGCTGCTCCCATAAAATGTTGTGTTGCAATAGGCAATAAAATGTTGTTATCACTGTCTAAATGCTGGAAGGATGTATTATATCAGTGGAATTATCTTACATGGATATGCTTTGTTGGTTATCAAAAGTTAATTTTTGAATCCAACATGGCGGCTACTGTGAAATTATGTATTACTATAAATACAACGATTTTATACGTGAAGTCCTACAATAATAACGTTAGATATCTTTAGTTTATTTTATGTTTATGTATATATAAGGCTAATGTAACATACAACCACAATATTAAAAGATGGCCGCTATCCAAAATGGCCGCTGCAATGAATAACACTAATGCTTTGATGAAATGTGTTTTGATAATAAATTGAGAGATTTACCAATGGGTTTGTTTAAAGGACTTGTGAATTTGAATAAACTTTATTTGTATAGAAATAATTTGACAACATTGCCAGGTTTATTGTTTCAGGGACTGGGAAACTTAAACGAACTGTCTCTGTGTGATAATGTATTAAGAACGTTACCAAGTAGTTTGTTTAGGAGACTTGAAAGCTTAGTATCGTTGTTACTGTTTGGAAACCAATTGGTCACATTGCCAAGCGGATTGTTTGAGGGATTAGGAAACCTGCAAGAACTGTCCCTAGACAGAAATCGACTGATCAGATTACACCCTCACATATTTCGTGATTTGAAAAATCTAAGATCACTCTTGATTGGTGTTAACAGATTAGAATCATTGCCTAGTGCTGTTTTCAATAACTTGAGCAATCTGGATTATATATCTTTGCATGCGAATCAAATCACGTCGCTAAGCCCTGGCATTTTTCAAGGATTATTCCAATTACGTTTCCTTCATATGAGGAATAATACTCTACGATACCTTGATTCTGATATTTTCAGGGATATAGTAAATATAACTTATATTACATTATCTGAAAACCAATTAAAAGACTGTCCTAATATTAGACATTTGACTCGCCTAACTTTATTCGATGTGAGAAACAATACATTAACGGAAATAACTCGTGGCACCTTCTCTGGACTCCCTAAAAATTCAGATTTAGCTGTAAGTCAACACGAAATATGCGAGTGTTATGTGCTTGATGGTGTCAAGTGTAGCGCATCCGATAACAGATCACCCTATCTCACATGCGATAGGTTATTGTCAGATAGGGTATTAGTTGTTTTGATGTGGCTAATTGGTATTAATGCACTTGGGGGAAACATTTTTGTTTTGGTTTGGCGAAAAATGAAAACTAAAAAATATAAAGTACAGGATATATTACTTAGTAATTTGGCAATGGCTGATTCGCTGATGGGTTTGTACATGGTGATCATTGCTTCCGCTGATATCTATAATGGAGACTTGTTCCCAATGCAATCTGAAATCTGGAGATCTGGCATAACTTGCAGAGTAGCAGGAGCACTGTCGATAGCGTCGACCGAATTATCAGTGCTCTTTTTAGTGTTAATAAGTATTGATAGATTTATTTGTATTAAGTACCCATACTCCAATAAGAAATTGGGTATTAAGTCAACGAGTTTAATATCAGTACTAATATGGATATGTTCTCTAGCATTGGGGGTTGTCCCGTCTACTCTAGCAGGACGAAACTTTAGATTTTATGATAACTCACATGTTTGTATTGGTTTGCCTTTAGCTTTAACCAAAACATACTCAAATTACGAAAATTCAACAGAAATTGCAATTGATAATGTGTCTTTTTCAAGAAACACATTTACTACAACATTCACAGGTCTGATCAATGGTTTGTATTTTTCAACAGCGCTATTTCTAGGTCTCAACGGTTTATGTTACCTTATAATATTGGGGTGCTATATCGAGATAGTCCGGGCTGTTACAAAGTCGGCAAAACAATCTGGACGTACCCCTGATATGGATGAACAAATCAGACTCACCAGTAAAGTAACTGCTATTGTTGCCACAGATTTCATTTGTATTTCTCCAGTAATTGTACTTGGAATCCTCGTTCAAACAAGGGTCATTGAACTACCCCCCTCAGTGTATGTGTGGTCAGTGACCTTTGTTTTACCGATTAATTCGGCAATCAATCCATATCTGTACACAATTGCAGAAATCATCTCAAGTAATCGCAACAAAAACAAAAACAAAAAGATTCAGCAATCAATGGCTCTACAGTCACTGAAAATGTGATAGGACTAGAATGGTTATAATATTCACCTAACACAAACAGTTCCTGACACCAGGTGTTTTTATCTTAGCTTATTGAAATCAGTAGTCTGTATCAAAAATCTTAAATATAAGCTAAACGAACAAATTTTGCTGTCCGTAATTTGAAACCCCATTCATGAAAATTGAGTGGACACTTCTTAAGTTATGATGCTTTAAGTAATGAGATCTAACTTTAAACAAGTTGTATCAAATCGTGTTTTCTATGGGATGTTATCGATCATTGTGCGCTATCGAAACCGATAAGACATGAATGGAGAGCAGCTGATATTCATTTCACAGAAATAATCACTGTTATATACGTCATTCATATATTCTTGTTCATTGATTGGTTAAAAGTGGGTCACATGATCAAAAATAAACACGCTATTTTGCCAAAAGTACTATTTACGGCTCCTAAAAGTACTATTTACGGCTCCCAAGAAGACTATTTACGGCACCAGTGCGCCGGTAGTTTCACGCGGCGTTGTACACCGCGTGACGTGACAGGGCGCACGATTTGCATCCCCGGGCGCAGCGTGACGATCGCTCGATGCACTGCCTTTGAATTGAACTTTTAAAACTTTTTAACTGATGAGGATTGGAACTTACCGGATTATTTTTGAATTTGAACTTTATGGAACTAGAAATTTATGAATGACGTATATAAAACAATATACTGCCTTTATTCGAGTCTCTGGTTTAAAACTACGGTCCCTCGGTGATTGCAATAGTGCTATTTTGCTTCGGGGCTGCGCACCTCAGCAAAATAGCACTATTGCAGTCACCTCGGGCCCATAGTTTTAACCAGAGTCTCTCATTGCAGTATATATTTGAATACTGAACACACTATAGGCAATGACATCATATAGCAAATAAATTGACTACATGTACAACTTTTTCTCATTAGAAATTTTCTTGCTTAAAGCATCTCAGATGTTTGGTAACTATTTTTGGTTAGGTGTATTGTTATTGAGGTGTATTGTTATTCCATAACAAGTCATGTTAACCAGTTCATATTTGGAAGCTAATAACGAGACGTATTTTTATGTATAATCATAATTTTAATATTACTACTGAAATTGTATAATATTATAATAACTCAGTCTTAGTGCTATCATACAAATCTACTAGTGTGTCGTAAAACAAAATTATATTGTAAATAACTTCTTGTTTGTAATGGTATTTACAAGTTTCGTGTGATTTTACAATGTTATTGTAGTGATAACATTCTCGCAAATGTCCACTGTATATAATATCATGAGAAAAAAATATAAAGTAAGGGTTAAGTCTATCATGTTTAATAAGAACAATGTAGTATTTAGAAGAACACAATAGTATTCCAATATATTCAAAGCACATTAGATTACCACCTTAATATTTTTTAAAGCTAATTTTATTTCCGATTTCAAAAATATATAGTTTGTCCCACATCCGATGTTTCGTTAGCGAGTAATCAGGCAAAAGTTAACTGTCGTTTAACTTTGTATACTTCATGAATACAGGTGTCAAAAGGTCGACAGTCATATGTCTTTGTGTTCTGACCTTTTGACCCAGTGGCGAATCCGAGAGGGTGGTGGGGTGTGTGTGGGGGGGGGGGGGGGGGGGGGGGGGGGTGCAAGGAAGGGGATTGCTCTCCCCTCAATATTTGTCTGAGTAACAGGTCCAGGCTGTTCTTTTCACATATTCAGCATGTAAAGCGTTGACCCCACCTCTTGTAATTTATTTGCATATATAAGGCCATACTGCAAATCTAGTACGCATGGCTCATACGTATAAGTGACTTGTACGTAAGACTTATACGATAGTCGCCAAAGTAAACACAACACCGAAAGTAAGTCCCCCCCCTCTCAAAATGTCGTCATAACATCGTAAGGTAAAACATTTTACCAATAAAACTTAGTTAGAAATAATCCTATGACAGTTTCCTAATTGTTGTTTGAAAATGAAAGATGTCCATGACTTCATGGCTGAATGAGCTCAAATGAAAGAGAATTTTTATTTGGAAATGTGTTGAATCTGCGCAACATTAGGAATTTAGCCCGTAACATACGGCCTCAATCATACATTATCATAAACTTGTATACTTTCAATTACGACCAACGGATATCAAGAACTGCCCTTGAATAAAGTATTATCAAGAAAATTTGTAGGTGTTAGAACATTCTTCGAAAATCCATCCACAGGGACGTAAGGCCTAAAAAAGGTTTGATTGGCGTAACATAGAAAAAAAATAGGGTAGGTAGGTCGGATTTAAAAAAAAAATTAAATCTATAAAACGTCTATGAAATTTTATATACCAGCACACATATGCCATACAGACATAAACAAATGACACAAATACACATTTTCACTGGGGTTTTTTCTTCTTTTTCTCACACACACACAAAAGAAAAAAATGAAGAGAAAAAAAATGAAAAAGAAAAAAAAAATGTTTAGGGTCGGCGGTAAAAATAGGGCCGGTCGGGTTACGCCAATCAAACCTTTTTTTTAGGCCTAATTGTAGACAAATAATGATTCACCGGTAACCGTTTCGTTAATATTGGCATATATTATGATAAACAAAAGAGTAATTTAAATAAAACCCGCTATAGCATAAACTAACAAGATGTATACCGTCTTGATAACGTTAAAGGGGCAACTGTGTTGGAGGCTGCGCCCTCAATTACGATAAATACTGGGATAAGTATATTTTTATAATTGTATTACATGTATGAACTTACACCTATACGGATTAAGAAAAATCAGCCCTCTTTGTACAAGAAAACGTCGATTCAAAAATGCTCGTACAGCCGCGACGAGCATTTTACGTCCGGCAGTATCCCCCTGCAGTACGCGTGATACATAACGCGAACCATATTTGCATAGAGGGCGTTTTTCAATAAATAGCGATGATATTGTTTTAATCAAGTTTTGCTGTGTTTTTGTTAGTAGAAACAACAATAATGGCAATTTTTAATGTTCGTCTTGAATTCTGAAGTAAATTTTTAAACATTTAAAATTTTCAACACCACTTAATGTCCCTTTAAATCTACAATAAATCTTGGATAAGTATTTAATAAATAATTCAATGTTACCATGGTAACCATATACAGCGTAGTTTCCACAATTACTTTCCCAGCTCAAATGTAATCAAATTGAGCGATTGTTGTTTATAAAAAGAATATTATATTGTTGAAGGATTCTATTAGTATCTCTTTATTGTTATAATATGCATGCTTCATCCTCCGATAATACGAAACTATTCACGCGATATACCGTATCTACAGGCTGTCCCAAATGATTAGTACCCATCGATACATTTTTTCATCATCAAAATCAATGAGATTAGATCCGTTGTTTTTCATATTTGCTATACTCTACCCTTTTATTAGAATTTTAGATCATGAATATCGGACTTATTTTATTGAAGTAACACTCCATTGTGTAAGACATGGTGATTTCACCTTTTTGGCAAAGTGCAAAAAAAATAAAATGTGTTTTTAAACAGCTTGTTTGAAAGAAACTAATCGCTTGTCTGCTAATAGCTCTGGCTCCTTTCTATTTTAAACTGCTGTTGTATCATATTGTTGTTCAAACCATTAATACTTCTTCATTTTGATTCAATTTGAAGAGTAAAAATGGATCGTCACGTATGAGCGACCCCAAGCTTTGTTTCTATAATGAGCTAGTTCTGAGGCTAAACTTGGGGGACATTTAAACAGGTAAAGACGTGGTCATGGGTAATTAGCAGTGGCTTAGACTTCTTTTTCATATTGGGGATGCAATTTCCTACAAACTTGCTAAAAATGATATAGACCCTTAGTGTTTAACCTCACGAAATCCATTATCCAACGTGAAAATGAAATCTAAGCTAAGCCACTGGTGATTAACCAAATACCACTTCGTTTAGAAGTCGCTAAACAATTGTCAAATAAAACAATGCACGGGGTCACTCAAGTGTGACAAACTTCTTTTACCCGTTAATTGAATTAAGGAGAATAATTATTAATGATTTGAACACCCATAACTAATAACAGTTAGGCTACAACAGAAAGACACACAAGATTATATTGAGTAGACAAGAGATTATGAGAATACACAAGTTTCTTTCAAACAAGCTGTAATAGCACACACATTTTTTAGCACTTTGTCAAAAAGGTAAAATCACCACGTTTACATAATGGAGTGTATCTTGAGTTTGATAAATCCGATATTCGTCTCTAAAATTCTAATAAAATAGTACAGTATGACAAAAGATGATGTAAAAACAGCGGACCTAATCCATCGATTTTGATGATGACAAAAAATTATTGGACTTTGGGCATCGATGGATACTAATCATTTTGGGACAGCCTGTATCCCCTATAGCTCCAATACATCAACGTTTACAAGAATATTGTATTGGTTTGCTAGTATACGGTTTCTTTGTTTTCCAATCTCAATCATTAGGCAAAAAAAAAAAAGGTTTGATTGGCGTAACATAGAAAAAAATAGGGTAGGTAGGTCGAATTTTTTTTATTTTTATTTTTAAATTAAATTAAATCTATTAAACGTCTAGGAAATGTTATATACCAGCACATAATGCCATACAGACATAAACAAATGGCACAAATACACATTTTCACTGGGTTTTTTCTTCTTTTTCTCACACAAAAAAAATAAAAAAATAAAAATTAGGCCTTAGCATGCTTAGTGTAGACAAACTTTATATTACCAGATATTGTAAATTTCGCTAATCGGTCATCATGTACATGATATGATGTACATGTTCATCATTATAGTACTACACGATTGAACATTTAAATCAAAAGTATAACAAATGAATCAGATATTATACAAAATCAATTTTAATTTTTGGTCAATACTTTTAAAAATAAAAATGAAAAACCGATCCTAGATAATTGACTTTAGATGATTTTGGTGAAATTTTGGAATTTTTTACTAAAAACTGATTTGTTAGGTTGTCTGAAAAAATTGGCACCAAAAGAAAAAGGATTTTTGGGCAAAAATGTAAAAATCACTATATTTTGTGAAATTTGATACCAAAAATGGATTCTCCGACTCTTGTCATTTCAAAAATTGTATACTTTTATGTACATAATACATTATTAGTTTAAAAGTTACATTTCATAAAAAAAGGGGTTGACACTTCCCTAAAAGGGGCGTTGAGAGATACGTATGGGAGTGCGCCCTCAATAATCCTGGAAATCAGGTTTTTTTGCATCAAAATAATACTTTGGCATAGATATACTAACTACCATCTGAAACAGTTTACCAACATTCTCCGTTTATCATATAAAATTTCATGATTTTCTTGGTCGGAAGTTATGCTATCGTTTAACATGCGGCCTTTCGCGGCAAATCTCAACGTTATTTGCTCATTTAGTATATCGATACATCTCTCAATGCCCCTTTCAAAGAAGTACACACATGCGTAGTGTTGGTTCTGTCTTTCATGAGATAGACTTTGAATGTTAACGGGTAATAATGGTAACACTTAATAATAGCGCGTTGAAATGATAATGCTTGCATGGTTGACTGTGTAGGCTGTGTGCAGCTATCGTTGGCCCATTTCACAAAGAAGCTGTTTTCCTTCAAACCATCAACAATCTCATCACTCAAATGTCTACGTGACTGGTCCGAAATATTTATTACGGGTATGAAGCAAGTTTCGAGAACTTTGCTTCCGTTTCGGAATTGTTCATAGGTATGGGATGCTAATAATGTAGAATACCATGATCTTCTCCTGTTGGGTTTAGACAGAATGGATGAGCGAATAGGGTCAGCTTTGACTATTGGGTCTGTCCACTTGGTCTTCGACAGAAAATTCTAGAGATTAAATAGACAATGGATATCTAAGTGGTTTTTTTATCCATACAGTTAAGGCCACACTGCTGAAATAGTACGTTTGGCTCATATAAGTAACTTGTACCCAAGACGTATGCTGCGATTGTCGTCAAAGTAATACTTTGCATCACCATACTTGAAAAGTAACTCTAAAAATTGAGCTGAGACATTTCCCCAAAGTTGCGGTAAAGCGGACAATTTCGGCCACTTGTGTGAAACATACAAATTATTTCATACCAAAATACACTTTAAAGTTAACATGTTAACACAAAATTAAAAGTTAAATTAACTTTTAGTTGAGCTCTTTATAAAGACAACAGGCGCGTGTCCGGGGCAATATCATTTACCGTAAACAACATTTGATACCTTGACGGAATAAAGCGTATAGTATACATGATGACGCTGGTAATATTATATGTCTACAGTGCTTGGCCAAATGTTTCCCCCCCCCCACCCCCCCCCCCCCCCCCCCCCCCGCTCTCAAATTTGCACTCCGAAGAATTGAGTGCATGCCACTGTATAGCCATGGAAAGACCCCCGAGTCATCATCATCCTGCACACGCCTATATGGACAATAAAACAAATTAAATGACCACAAATGCGACGACAAGAGACAATAAAACAAATACACACACGACAAGACGAGACAAACAAGACAGACATGTGAGAGAGATATTTACAACCTTATGCAAACAACATATAAATATGCAACCATTTATAAAGTGGGCTCCATCATTAAATAAATCCTTTCCATTTGTTTTCAAATTACTTACTTTTTGTGTTAATATAAATAGCTTTTGTCATCTTTAATCGTTAAGTCAGTAATACATTTTTATCTTTCAATATCGGAGACACCGATTTTGAAACAAATAAAACTTACATCCTTACAAACGACTTTTATGCTAGTTTTCAGTGTATCATTTATCCATAATTCAAGTTTTCAACATATTTGCCAATAAATGTTTATGAGTGGGCATAGCCAAAACATATGTGTATGTTATTTTCTTTCTCTATAAACACAAATGCCACTCAATCAATAGTTTATACAGACTTCAGAAAGGAATCATTACTTGGAATGATACGATGTAGCAGTTTAAATTGGAAATATCTCATTTTTTTCTCAATTGTTAAAAAGGAAGAAACCAAATATAAGTTCCCAATTGATTTGATTGAGTTCCAGTACACGCTCGTAATACAGTGCGTGTCAAAAGAGTGTCCCATGTGAAACTTTTTTTTTGTGGCCATGACAAATGTACAAATTGTTAGTAATCATGTTCAGCAATCTTTAATACATGTGCCATTAGATTTCTTTTCGAGCTTCCTTTCCGCCATCAAATTATGGCAAATCTACTCGAGCATGTTCAAATTCAGCATTGGCTACTTTTCGTGTGAAGAGAGATCTGTTATTACAATCGTCATTCACTGTGAACATACTCAATAAAGTCAATAAAGACATGGGATGGGATGTATTTTTAAATAGTTTTCTAACTCAAGGGATACCTTTTTGGCACATCCTGCATAGCTGTCTTGATGGTACTGTTAATTGTTTCGGATTAGAAATAGGCCTATTGCTTATTCCACGAGTTGTTTTCACCCTCTTCTGCTCGCTGGTTAGACTCCTGCATTTTGAGCCTACATCAGCTCTAAAGACCCCCATTTAAAAATTCAAAAATCGTGATAAATCGTGAGAGATTAAAACACCTGTTTTACATGTTGATATGATACAACACATTTATGTTGACACATATGGGCCATTCCACAAAAATGGGACCATTTCAGCTTTGGAAAATTAAAGTGATATGCGTTATATAGAACACGAAAGAAGAAGCAAACTCACAG
>CM069445.1:28361570-28570098 GCA_035610835.1 Ophiura sarsii | reverse complement strand
AAAAAACATCTATATATTAATGATCAAACGGGAAATTTATTAGAGTCACGGGTTGTATAACAATATAAACATGTTAATTAGCCTATTATGTTACAAAATCCAATTGTGATTAAAAACATAATTTCTTGCATGCTTTTCACCTCGTCTCAGCTTTGCACCAATGCTCACAAAAGTAGATGTTTCACTGGAGTGGATCATAAGTTTCTGCCCCAGGATGTTTTAAACTTGTTTGGGTTATAAAGACTCATATCACAAAATCACCCAAAATCTAAAATATGACACATTTTCTAGCTCGTTACGCTCGCCATTACTAATTTGTAATTTCACACAATAAAAACTTAAGTGGCATAACATTATTGGCCGTTCAGATAGGTCATAACAGAATTTGCCAACGTATCCATGATCAAAATTTCAAAGGAAAAGACAGATCCCCCCCCCCCTTGTATGTGATTTAATTTAATAAAATAAACAAATTCAATTCAATTATAGGCTTTTGAATTAAATTGAATTAAATTCAATTGAATTAATCAATTCAATTGAATTCAATTAAGTTAAACTATAAAGTTCATTGTTTGCAAAATTAGGCTGCACACAATGTTACTATTTAATTTTAATTTTATTTTATTCTTCAACAAATTAGATAAAATACAAATGTATTATTTTCCCAAGTAGGCTATCCGATGTTTCTATTTTATTAAATTAAATAGATTACTGTTCTATTCTATTCTATTCTATTCTTTTCTATTATTCTATTCTATTCTATTAATTCTTTTCTATTCTATTCTATTCTATTCAAAGGTCATGATTTGATTTATTTAGATCAATAATGTAATTTGAGTCCATAAACTCAAAAATTGCAAAATTCATAACTCGAAAATTGGGGGTGGGGGTGGGGGGAGTCGCGGCTAAATTATATTAGATTGAATTCAATTGATTGTTCTCCCAAATAGGCTTTTAAATTAAATTAAATTAAATTCATTCAGTTAGATTTAATTCATTGTTTGCCAAATTATTAGGCTTCATCCAATGTTTATACGAGGGTCATTCAATAAGTTCTACCTCCTCACTCATAACATTGCTAATATAAATGTCAGCCTCATGACATTTGTCATGATTATAGCTCTGAATCCTATGTACACATATAATTATAGTAAATGATAACTGATATCTGTTTTACTTTTGTTATGATGCATTCAAAGCCAGTGAGAGATTTTGGACAATGGACACGGAAAATTACACTAACGATACATATATGTTTTTTAGGTTTCTCTCCGTATTGTATGATTAGATATAATAGTATGATTTAAATACTGAAAATAGAAAACAATGGATGATTTCTGAATATAATACTATATTATCACATATAGATTAGATGGTTGGCAATATTAACCTTTGTAGGCTTGCAAATAGTATAATATCAACTCGGATGTATTGCTCGCCTTTAGCATACTGGAATACTGCTATTCAATTAAATGCTCATTGTTACACAAGTCAAGTCACAATGATGCCTCGGATGTTAAATCTTAACATGACAGTCATTTTATGCGTTTACGTATATGGCCATGTGTTTTGAACTGACCACCCAAAAAGGGTGGCGGCGTTGCATTTTGGTGACGAATCATCCATCTCTCTCTATTAACTCAACAACTATATGTGGTAGAGCTATGGTTTAGGTTTCATTTAAAAGCTTATTTATCTAGCTACACTGTGTAAATAAATCAAGTATTTCTAAAACTGTTTGGCTGAGATATGATTGATTATATTTCGAAAGTCAGGAGTGGCGGCGGTGGCGGTGGCGGTGGCGTCATGTACAATCTCTATGGGGAATGTAGAAAATGTTCCCAATTCTACGTTCAAATTACAATAACTCCTCATTTCTGTATGGTACAAACATGATTTTGCTCTCATTTTATAGATTGTTTTATATTCTATAAGTTTCTGTTTCAACAAACATGTCAACTCATACGTAACAGTTGTAATCACGAATCGATTGCATTGTCCTTGCCTTTCTCCCTATTCGCTACACAGTGAACTTGCCCTAATTCATCGGTGTTACATTCATGACTATAACAACAAAATTATTCAACCGATTATAGCAAAATTATACATTTTTGGAAAGCTCTCGAATAGGGGAATTCAGAAATCTTGCTTAAAATAGGATAGGGTGAATAGCCAAAAAAATATATGTGAAAACTCTAACAAATTTGAAATGTAAACGTTTGTGCTCATTTGACTTCCCGAAATAGTATATTTCAACAAGTAAAATGATGATTGGGATAGGAATGAAATAAAATATTGAGCTTTAATCAAAATATGAAGAAGAAAAAAATCGATATTTTTTGAACATTCTTAATCATAACATGTTACTATTAGGTCTTATGCAAATTCCAATCGCATATTTAGATTCCTTGTGAGATTACCGTTCAGAAAATATATACTTTTTATGGGGTAGAACAAGTAGTTATTGCGATATGTTAATTCGACTCTCAGATGGTGTAAAATGTAAAAATCTGGACATGCAACGGGAAGGGTGGCGAGTTCAAAACACATGGCCATATGTTACCTTTATAATAGTTAATCAGGTAGTCAGTGGTAGAAAATAATCACTTATAATATACTTGTAATCCCTCTATTTAGTCCTGTATATTGACGATCTCTTAGTTCTTTAGAAAAGCAAATATGACTTTTTCAGCAGTTCTCTGGGGGGGAGGGTTAAAACTAAAAGGTGTTATGGTCTGGTTCTGGCTAATTAGAGGGCGTTTTTTCTCCAAGAAAATCAGTGACTTTTATTTTTTATAGTCTATTCAAGAGATATCTGTAATTTAGAACGGTTTTAATTGACCTATGGGTACGTTTTGTCTCTTAGAATTGGCCAGATGAATAGCACTTAGGAGACATTTGGCCCTATTTTTATCCGTTTCCGTCGCACTCATTTACCATTAGTTTTCACAGCATCTCCAGAAAAGTATACAAACAGTACTCGGACGAGTTAACTATGAATTTGTAGCTGAGATTTAAAGCTACAATTGTGGAATATTTCATACGACTTGCTTATTTAGCAAAGTTATGAGGTAGGAGGTAGAACTTATTGAATGACCCTCATAGTTTATTTCATTTTATATTATTCTTAATAAAATAAAATAAAATACAAATGTTTTCCTAAGTAGGCTATATCGGATGTTTCTATTCTATTAAATTAAAATGCTATTATATTCTAATATTATGTTACATTATATGTTATATTATGTTATATTCTATTCTATGCTATTATATAATGTTATATCATATATTATATCATAATTTATTCAAAGGTCATGATCAAAGAAGATTTGTAAAGTCTTCCCACAATGCATTGCATGAACGCCAGCCAACTAAATCTCTTTTAACACGATGCATTTGTTGAGATCTTAACTTTTAGAAATAAGAAAAAGGAACACTGATTACTAATTCATTGATGTAAACTAGAACCTAAGAGCTCCAACGATGAACCCGCTATGAAGCCATGATTGTCTATGAGAACTGAGACAAATTATAGACCAGATTTTTAGGGCATTTTGCGAAAACGCAATGCATTGTGGTGGTCTCTTTAAAATCAGCTTTGGGTCAGGCTTTAATTTATTTAGATCAATAATATAACTTGTACAGTAACTCTAAAATTGCAAATTCGAGTTAAGTAACTCGTAAAAAATAGCTCGAAACTATATAGAAAACAGTAACTCAAAACTCAAAAATAGTAACTCGAAACTCGAAATAAGTAACTTGAAACTCGAAAAAAGTAACACACATGATTCAACAAGCAAACTTTTACCAAACTTTGTTCACATGGGGGATGAATTTGAATTTAAAAAAATAAGAAATTTGTCGACTTGTCACTTTCTGCAAAAGATAGACCCACGTAAACATTTAATACTACTTATTAATTATGCACATGTCTCGGGAAAAGTTATTGCTTGATGAAGGATTTACAAGATAGGTGAAGGGAAATGGGGGGAAATAATTGGTCGTTCATAAATTTGTGCATTACTTCCATGATTTGTGTAAGAAATAATGATGAATACAAACCTGTCAATCCTTCATTATCTTTAAATAAAAAGTATATACATAATGCAAGTAAAGTATTATTGAACCCCGGAAATGATATTTTGCAATAGTTTGATAATTTCTAGTTCGTTTCCGATTGTCAAAAATGTATGTACCAGTAAAAAGTAAAAAGAGATCGATAGCTGCTAAACCTGTTAATTTTTTTAAATATGAACAAATAATACGTATTTTCAATAACCACGATTTATGCATATTTATCCTTTTTTGTGTCATTTTATCTTTACTCTATATACATTAGAAGTAATAAAGTCTGAATTTCAGGCTATGTATTTGGGGCTATTTCCATGGACCATTTAGTTCATAATAAGTCGTCAAATTTCTGCATGCGCGAATAAATTGTACCATGATTTTACATGTTGGTGTTTTTTTTGCCTATGCAATGATCCGTGTATATTATTAAACGTACGTGAAAATCTTTTATTAAATGTTTGATCAATGTTATTCATTTATTATATTCATATGAATCAAGATGAACGACCAAAAATACGACGAAAGTATTTCCAAAACAGAGGGAAATTTAGAGTAACGTACAAATATTATGAGCCACACCGACTTGTTGAGTGCACACCACCAAATACTATTTTGCATTTTGGCCATACACGGCAGTGTTTGAAATTAAGATTGACCCCATCATAAGTCTAAATGTAACACCAACATGTAGAAAAGGTAAAAAGTGCTGTAAATGTACCAAAATGTTTCATAATTTGGAATTTGTAGGTTATTTCCTCCACATTAGGCCCAACATCTCTAGCTTTTTCTTGAATGGTATCATTTTACACGATTTCCCTGTTTTCACCAATTTAGAGCTAAAACCCCTGATCTAACCCGGCAAACCTGGTTGCAAACTTGCTTATAATTGTATATTATTAGCCTAGCTATAACAAGCTAAAATTGAATTAATTGACATCTCTGAATGTATAAATAAAGTGTGCAAAGGAGAAATTGTTGGGCACACTGGTAAAATGGTTTTACAACAAGTCTTGCTATCATTAATCAAACTGAACTCAAGTTAAATCACTTATTTATCGAACAATAATATAATTGTTTACGCATTTTAATTGTTTAGATACAAAGTTAAATAAATCAAGAGATAAATTTATGATAGATAAATGAATAAAAAGAAAACTATAAACGCATGGGCGGCCTTTGTAATTGATAACAATTGACATAACAATGATGTTACATTAATCCACCATCAAGTTTAAAAAATAGAAAAATAAAAGGATAACAAGGAATATTCGAAAATCGAACCCATGATTGCTGATTGCCAACGACATGGCCAACCTATGCACGCCACAGAGATCCATGAGTATATAATTGTGATAGTTTTATTATTTATAATATCCATATCCATTTATTTATAACGAACGGATTTTTATTGTGCCATTTTTGCCAAATGTGTGTGTTTCTCTCGCACAAAATGTGTTTGTAATGTGATTATACTCCTTATTTTTAAAAGAACGGTAAAATTTTAATATTTCGAACACAAAATGGCGTCATTTGGTCAACGCCAGCAGCGCTGTGCGTGTGGGCACGCATACAGATGATGCTCCTGTCACATCTGGCGTCCCACAAGGGTCTGTGCTTGGACCAGCCTTATTCCTACTCTACATAAATGACATCCAGGAAAGCATCCAATCCAACATCAGGCTCTTTGCGGATGACAGCATAGTGTACCGTGAGATCCACTCACCAGAAGACCATCAAGTTCTACAACAGGATCTTCAAGCACTAGCTCGATGGGCAGACACATGGCTGATGGAATTTAACATCAAGAAATGCGCATCACTCAGTATCACCCGCAAGCGTCAGCCCAATGTGTTCACATATTCTTTCTTTGGTGAGCCACTTTCGAGAGTCACAGAGCATGATTATCTTGGTGTTACTATCACAGATGATCTCCGTTGGAACAGCCATTGCCAAACCACCATTAAAAAGGCAAACCGGACTCTGGGCCTAGTCCGCAGGACTCTAGCTCCCTGCTCCAAAAAAGTAAAGATCAGAGCTTACGAATCCCTAGTTCGGCCACGGCTAGAATACGCTTCAGAAGTCTGGAACCCAGCGTGGAGCAGCGAGGTTTGTCTGTGCTGACTACAGGAGGACTAACATCTGTGTCATCCCTCATTACCACCCTGGGATGGAACCCACTCCATGTACGCCGGCTTCTGAACCAAAATGTCATGTTCTACAAAATCCACTACAATTTAGCCAACATACAATTTCCACCATGTGTCATCCTAGTCCTACCTTTAGGACTACTCAATCTATAATCCTAGACAAATTGTTCCCCATCCGAGAACCGACCAACCCGAGAACCGAACCCGTCGGCTGGAGGACGGCTGACTCAGTGTTTCTATATTCTATCTTAGTATAGTATTTCCCTGGATAGTGGCCCTACGAGGAGGGCTAGTGTCATCCCAGCTACATACTTTGCCCGCCATGACCACACACACTCAAATATCAAATACCATCAACCAAAACAGAGGCCTTCAAGTTTTCTTTCTACCCAAGAACCATCCGCATCTGGAACAATTTATCACCACCCATCATCATAGCACCCACGGTTAACGCCTTCAAAGGAACGGCTCTGCCAGCCATCAGAGACATGCTACCTCCGCCCAGCACCAAAATGCTGTAAACTGGGCATCATGGACCCGCACACCCGGGAAATCCAATAAAAAAGTTCAGAAAATCGACCAAAATATGACGTCATGACCATTGCTTCCGGACAAAATGGCGCGGTACCCCCCCCCCCCCCCCCCCAACTGCCGACCAAATGCCCGGCATGACGGCACATATTTCACCCCATCTATAGCAAATTAAATTTCAAGTGGGAATTCAACAAGACACGTTTCGTTTTAAAGATCTTGGCAAAAGATTTAATCTGGCGCAAGAATGCATTCTGATGCTATTGTCATTTGAAAATCTCCCAAAGTAGTCCAAAACCTGCCACGAAATGCCATTTTGAGCTTAAAATAGTTTGTTTGGTCAACTCATAAATGTAATAACTATGTTCTTAAATTGACTAAAATCACATTAATCATCACACTCCTCCCATGTTTATCAACTGATAGAAAATCAATGGTGTATTTTACTTTATATTTGTACACCAGGTTCCTGAAAATGCAATAATTAAATCTGCGATGTGAAAATCCCCCAAAATGACTTAGGTCAAGTTAATTTGAATTATTTAAAAATATGCATTACTAAATATGACGGTTACCTGTGCTAAGTCGTATCTTTTAAACTTATCAGTTTCGAGACCTACTGAAATATCAATTATTCAATTCTCAAATATGCAAATTAGTTACCCGACGCCTTATCTTTTTTGACAATGATTATAGGCCTATTCCTAAATATTTTTAGGAAATGTTTCACCATGTTCGACAAAAGTATATTGCACTACTTTTGTATCAAAAATATGCATTTTTATGTTTAAATTTATTTGTAAATTTGTGAAATTCAAAAACTTCACCTGAACTTCTTCTTAGGCCAAGACAAAAATTAAATGTTGTCCTCGACCGCCGGCTCGTCAGATTTAGGGCCGCTGCGATTTTTTTTCTCATTTTTTTTCCAGATTTTTTCCAGATTTTTTTAAAACAGCATAAATGGCATTGAATATTAAATTAAGTGTTTATAACATATATGTGCGACTCTTAGAGTGATTACAACTTCTTGTCGGCTGAACTTTGAGCTTCCGCTGGTATAAGAAAATTTAAAAATTAAAAAAAAAACACAGCCCACCCGCCCCTCCTCTATCTTTTTTTGGCCTTATTAGTAACAAGAAGAGTGTTAAAAACACAATCCTCGGCTAGACTAGAGGGGTTTAACTTTAAGTTTGAATGCAAGCAGAGATAAATGAAGAGTATCATAAAGAAAATTGTGTCATAACATGCACTTTCAGTCATAGCATAGATCCTTGAGAAGAAAAGATACATGGCCATAGTTATACTGTACATGATTGTTTACATGAACAAACACCCTGAACATTTGAGTTAAAGGTCCCAAATAGGAATATTTTGTATCTAATTAAGAATAGACTAAGACCTATCACAGTCAAAGTAAACGTCAACCAGGGGCAAAAACAACTAATTAAGTAATTGATAATTATTTATGATTCATTAATGATTAATTAAGTATCAATGATCAATAATTGATTATTCATTGATTAATTTATTAATTAATATTAATTAATTTCATTAAAGAAATTTATTTATATATTTATTTATTAAAGTTAATTAACAATTGTATTTATTAATAAACGTAATGATTGATTAATTAATATGTTTATTATTCAATGTATTAGTTAATTCTTAATATGAATAAATACATACATACATACATTTCATGAATTTATGAACTTCTAAAAAACCAACTGCACTGATGAAAGTGATACATTGTATTGCATTTGGTATACACCCTATCACCCATAGCAGGCTACATGTCGTAGTTGACAACCACGCCAGGATTGGAATATGATAAAACTGTCACCAAGATTCATTTAGAAACTAAAATCTCACATGACCCGTTGACTGACCCGTTGACCCCCAGATGTGAGTAAATTGTTCATTGCATGATATGGTATATGACTACAAAATTGTCAACAGGCTGCGTAGGGATAATTGGAAAAGTTATAATCAGCTGTTATGATTGGTTGACAGGGTTGTGTGTTTATATAGCATGTACAGTGAGGGTGAAATTTGTCAGCAAATGAAACCAAGGGTATTTGACGGTTCTGGGTGGCCTTATTTAACACTATACTAAGAGTACCAATTGCAATATATCCATGATGTGACCTTGCTAGAAAATAAGTTGATCTCTGCAACGGGAGTACTGAAGTTGTACCAGTACAGATTTGTTTTATTATCTGAAGTAGTATTATACTCTGCCAAGAAAAACACACATTTTACAACATATTCATTCTGTTACAGAATACTAACAAAAGCATGATAACTCTTCAAATCTTACAATCACTTCCAATCCAATTGCACACAGTAAACTCGGAGACCAAAAATGGTGGCCCTATTACCCTGGGGTAATAAAAATAATTGATCGGGCCCCGTTTTTAATCTGGAAAACAGGGCCACAATCTTTGCAGTTCTCGCATGCAACTATAACAAAAAGTATTGATAGTGCCCTGTTTTTCGGCCCGTTTTTCCAGGATATAAAACATGGACGCAGCCCCGTTCCTGCCCCCTCGTTTTCTGCCCCCCCCCCCCATTTTCCGGCCCCATTTTCAAGACACCCAATAGATTCCATGGGTAGTTCAAGAATGAATAGCCTATGTACCTTTTTCAATTATCCCCCAAATAAGGTATTTTGCCCGAAAATCAAGTGTTCTTTTACAAATGTCATTTCTTGAGTTATGGAAATAAATTTAAGAATGGTATATAGGTGGGGATTGAATCTAAAAGAATTGGGCACGATTTGAAACGGCCATTTGACCTTGATGCGTGCATTGAACCATGGAATTGTTGTTGTTTGTATTTAAGGCGTTGTTAATCTGGTTTATCCTCCCAAAAATGAAAGTAATCGACTGAAAAGTAAGCAAACTGTGGCAAGTTTCGTAAACTGTCCAAGTTTTTCGCCATTCCAATTCCATTCCAGTACGTATAGTGTTAATAAAAATTCCATTGAAATGGAATGGGGGCGATCCAAGAGAAAGAAGCATGTTTTGTAACCAAGCATCTGTTTCATACCAAAATACCAGGGAAAAGTGTGCATGTATTTTCTATAATTCAAACCAAAAAAAGAATCAAAACACCGCAGTCTAAAATTAGTACAGGAAACCAATAAAGTTGATTTGTGTGCATGGAGGGGGGAGGGGGTACAGTCTGAAGAACAATCTAGGTATTTATGACCTTGGTCAAACAAGTTAAGCTAGTCAAACAAGATAAGCTATTATGTCTCTCTGTTGGGAGTAGCACATCTCTAATCATCTAAACAAATATAGCTTTGACTCCAGCACAGACTGCGGGTACTGTTGAAATAAACTGCATAGGTACATGTAATTTACAAAGACTACAAACATGGCGGCCCCCACTTATGTCTAGAAAGACCAAAATGTGTAAGTTTTTGCGATCTCATGCTATAAGGGTGGCTTCGCCCCCAAAAAAGTTTTGCGCGCTTCCCGCGTATTAGTTAAAATGTTTCATTATTCAAGCTTAACAATTAGATAGATGGCTTCAGGAAAGTTTTTCTTGACGTTATTTTTTTTTAAACTGACATTTTTGCGTTTTGCATTTGAGTGTTATAAATTCCAATTTTTGCACGCTTCGCGCGGATTAGTTTTTTACTGGGAGGCACATCCACGTATGATTTTGGTAGAAGAACCCCGCCCCCCCCCCCCCCCCCCCCCCCCGTGTATTAAACCTACTGACATTTATTTTTAAATTGGTTGATGAATCAAAACATCAAGTACATAACTAAATGATATAAAGTGGCAAGAACACATTTCCATATCCCTCCATTTGTTTATAAATTAGAATTTAGTCTACAAATAGTACAAATTTGCTAAATGTGCTTGAGTGGAGGTTCGTACGGCATGACTTGTGCTGCCTACTACTGACAGGGTGTAGTGGCAGCACCAAATTAATTTACGTTTGTTTGTTGTTGTTGGGTTGGTGTTTTTTTTTTTGGGGGGGGGGGGGAGGGTGGGGGAGCAGCAGCAAAATAGAACAATGGTCATTTGAAGGGGTGATTTTGCCTATTTTTTGACTCAGGCCTACCTACCTACCTGATGAGGGACAGGGATTGTGCGGCCATTTTGTTCATTCTCTCCAAAAATGTTATATTATGATGTTTTCATTTAAACATTTCCACAACTGCCCAATTTGAACCCTTTTTGCAAAGTGCGAGAGGTTAATTAATTTACACCATTCTCACCAAATTACACCCTGTTTTTGTCTTAAAGTTAGTACCCCCGTCAACCCCCCCCCCCCCCCCCCCCCCCCCCCTTTAACACCCCCTGGTTACGGGCCTGGAAATAAAAGGAGACAGAAACAGGGGGAAATGTAGAGGAGAGGGTGGAGAGCTTTGCCCCTGTTGATGGCTCATATTTGCAAGTGAAAGGAATATGCAGACGGGAGAAGTGGGCGGGGTACCGGTTTTGTGTACGAATGTACCTTTTGTGTGTACTGATGTACCTTTTCTGTACCCCCCCCCCCCCCCCCCCCCCGAAAAAACAAAACACACCTATAGAAGGCATGGGAATTCCCAATTTTAAAAACAAAAAGCAACCTGATTATTCCAAAAAAGAAAAAGGTGTAGCTGGGACACACCCCCTATAGAAGGCAGCAACATTTTGCACTCGGAATTCCCAATTCCCAATATTTTCTGTAAAAATAGGTTTGCCTTCTATAGGGGGTATAGAAGGCAGCAAAGCAAAATTTTGCAGTGAGAATTCCCAATATTTTCTGTAAAAATATGTTTGCCTTCTATAGGGGGTATAGAAGGCAGCAAAATTTGGTAGTGGGATTTCCCAATATTTTCTGTAAAAATATGGTTGCCTTCTATAGGGGTATAGAAGGCAGCAACATTTTTGCAGTTGGAATTCCCAATTTTTGAAGCAGTTTTGGTCACACCCCTATAGAAGGTAGACTTGCCCCAAGTCTCTCTTGTTACCGTCTCCGTTCTGTTAATGTCTCAATCTGTTTTTACTGTCTCCATTCTGTTAATGTCTCAATCTGTTTTTAAGGTTTAATATCTAGTACACCATTCATACCAGTCATATAAGGTCACCATGCATTAGCCCAGGCCATGTCCTTAAATAAGTTCATGTATACACAAGCAAATTATGTCAATTGGTCTCTAGGTGCTAGTTTAGGGCACATGTCTATCCATCCAGGCATCCAGGTAATTACTATACCCTGAAGCTGTTGTGCGGGACACAAACCGAACCCATACAGTGATTGCGAGCAGAAATTTCTTGTCAGGCATTATGTCAGGTGATGGGCATGACAGGTGGTGCCATACTATACTATACTGGTACATGTAGAAACAGAGCATTTCAGTAGGTAAAGGTTTTTGGGTCATATCAGGGCCTGCCTACAAATATAGTAAAATAATCAGACAATAAGGCCTTGTGAGCCAGGCTAATAGAAGGCAGCAAAATATGGCAGTGGGATTTCCCAATATTTTCTGTAAAAATATGGCTGCCTTCTATAGGGGTATAGAAGGCAGCAACATTTTTGCAGTTGGAATTCCCAATTTTTGAAGCAGTTTTGGTCACACCCCTATAGAAGGCAGCAACATTTGGCAGTGGGATTTCCCAATATTTTGTGTAAAAAAATGTTTGCCTTCTATAGGGGGTGTACCATTAATAAATGGAATAGCCCATTGTATACGTTAACTGTAAATTGTATAGTTTACCAATTGAGGCCTATTACAAATAGGCCTTACCTATATACATAAGCAATGGGCACATTGTTTTACATAACAGTACATTATACCAAAGTCAATGTTAAACACAATATTGTTTTCACTTATACTTTACAACTGCTGCGGAAACAACCAACGCTATTCTTTGCGAAGAAGGGACAAGGGACAGGGACAGACGTATGCCGACAGGACAACTACTACAGTTCCAACTTATAGATACATCTCATCATCGTTGCTGCTCGCAAGATGACAGGTAAATGGGTCACCGTATTGATATTGTGACACATTACCGGTACAGTTTAACCAGTTTAACGGCGACAGTTTTAAATCGACATTACGGTACCTTTACCTGTACAGTTCATCATCCATGTTGTACACACAATGACAGAGTTACATTACCAGTTCAGTGTGGCCCTGTAAACAAGGCTACATGACCATATTTCCAGACATTTATTCCAACGTAAATGCCACATGATGTTGACAAGATGGCCGCTTGCTGAAAGAGCCTGATTTCCCACGATGCAACAGTCTCATTAATATTCACATTTTGCGACATCCGACGAGTTTTCACTGATCGTATCACATAATATGTGGAATATTAACGACTTCCGACTTGTTCTACTCCTTTCCCCCGTTTTTAATGCCTGACCAATATATTTGTGTGTAATTTATGTTTCTTTTGCAGATGAAGAGTTTCGCGATATTGAAAATGCTTTATACTCGGTTGAGACTCGTCGAATTAGAGTATAACGCGCTACGTAGGTATGTATAACGCCTTGATAGAGGGGCTTGTTCCATTGTGCTGTAGAATAAAAGTGCTATAGGGGAGGATGGGGCAACTGGACCGGTTAAGCATGTTTCATGATATAAAAGCTTAAAGCTCGTGTAAATATTTATGGAATTGCTATGAAAATATCACCCATGTAACTGTTTACATATAACATATAATCAATGTTAAAAAATATCCAAACAAAAGGCCAATTACCACTAACTAAAAACTTTACTTGGGACGGTCCAATTACCCCATCGTTGGGGCAACTGGACCTATATGTTCCAACGGTTAGAATACACAGAAATCATTGATTGACAACACGGTAACTAAGCAGTATTTTCTTTACAAACTCATTTCCATATTATTTAACGTGTAACAATGATACAGGTCTTATGAAACCCATGTTTTATACAGTTTTCGTGGTTAACGTGTAAAAAGCAGTAATACTTATGGTGTACAAAGCAAGCGCAATTTTCGACTGCACGTTTATAGATAAAACGGTATGAACCTAGTTAAATGGTTACATGGTTGTGATATTCAGGCGCCCCATACATTTGTCTATATACCCCTTTCTTTAATGATTTTATTTACTTCATATAATCATCATTTAGTACTTATAATAAACCATCTTGATATTTAGCCAGCTTTTCATGTTACAGGGGAAGTTAGTCAATATGACAATGATGACCCAACGGTTGATATACACAAAAAGCAGTGGATAAAATACATAAATCATGATATTTCGTCATAGCAAATACCTTTACAGACACCATTCAAAATATAATATAGATGTAATTCATAATACCGAGGTTTTAAACCATTCTAAAGCAATTTCATGTCATATTGTAATCCTTCAATATCAGAAATAGTGGTATTACACCCGAAATGCCCCAAAATGTCTAAGAACTTGAAAGAATGTGAATTATTTCATATTCTATTCACATTTCAATACCGAGTCATGTTTTATTGACACTAACAACTCATTTTCAAAATGAATTTTACAATTTTGATTAAGTTTTTGCAGGCGGTCCAGTTGCCCCACACCCCTTCGGTCCACTTACCCCAACAAATGACGTAGCACTTTGTCGAGATGAAACGTTATTAAAACACGCCTGTGACGTAATACATTTTACGCCAAAATGTTTTAAAACATACCACCATTTGTCATAATAATCAATAACTCCAATACATTTAAGAAAAAAAGGCAAAACTGCATTTTTGTTTTTAGCCATTACACATATTTCTGTAGCCAGTGAGTATCTTTGAATTCGCAAATATTACGGCGTTCGGGTCCTACAAGTAGACGAGTGTCTTTAGATAAGTAAGAAATGGTGTACTTTGTTATTTGCAAATTCATGAACTAATAACTCTACCAAATGAATACCCGTGATAATGATTTAAGTTGAAGCATTCTTTAAATGATAATATTGATCGGAAATCCAAACCACCAATGCCCTAAATTAGCAATATGCGCCATTTTACGGTCATTTCAACCACAACCTATGGTTTTAATCATATTTCTGAAAGTCCCTAAGCACACTACAATATAGCACCCATCAAATGCAATATGCACCTAGTATCTTAAGACGACTGTACTGCATGTATATATTTACTGTTGCATATCTGTCAATCATATAAAGTACATTAAACATGATCTAAACCCATCGTCATATATCGCCCATACTATCTGTGAATTTTTAATCAGTCACTCAAGGAGTTAGCTTCAAAGATATGGAGAAAAATCACATGTGTAAATACCCTAAAGTTCCAAATGTTTTGGATTATAGAAGGTAAAGATATATGTCAAGTATCAACAAAAGTCGTATTGTTCAAAAGAAAGCAGTATGCCCATACAATTACAAAATCCTTCATTTCGGTCCAGTTGCCCCACGGTCCAGTTGCCCCATATTCCCCTAAATACAATTTGGATTGTCAAAGCATTTTTGTTTTTCCTCTAGATTGTTTAAATATAATATTAGCAGTTTTTCAGAACATATGGGACAGATGCTGTTTTATTTTGAATCTTGAATAATACCTCTTTAAACAGCTTTTTCGAATTTTAATTAAAAATGGCTAAACAAATATGTTTTTTCAATCACAATGATGATATTCGTGATTTATTTCCACATATGTTGGTATCATATTAAAGCTGACATCATCATCCATCATTTGACACCAGTCATGATGAACTTAACATGTTTAAAAATAGAGATATCTTTAAAAAGAATATTGGGGTGCAAAAACGGATTAAAATTATAGTTTTTGGGCAAAATTTCATACAAAACCTAGAAGTAGGAATTGCAATCATACGATATGATTCCACACGGTTGGAATTGCGAGAAATTTTCTGAGCACTTTTATGCTAGCTCACAGGCTGTCTAATCTACGAAACGATCTCTTCAGCCGTGCTTTCCATTAATTAATATGCATTTGATATTACCATGGTGAATTCAAAGAATTATAATCAGTCCATTAAGCACAGCAACTTCCTATAAATGCCATTATGACAATTATGACATCCCTATTCCTTCAAACTCTCTATAATATCAATGCTTGCACACCACGATACGTCAAAATGAATTCCGGGGACGGGGGTCTGTACTCAAACCAATGCCAAGGGGGAAATGTCATACTCAGGGGTCCTACGGCGAAATGAGGCTACATGTATATTGATGCCTCCTTTTCTATTCCGTTTTGGTTTTCTGTTTAATCAATGACCACTTATTTTGGTTATTATGTGCTTCTTTTTTCTTCAAAATTTAGCAGTCTGAGCATACACATAAATATTTTGAGCGACAGTTTGAGCTACGGATATCCACGGACGGATGGCTCCAAGAAAAGTTGGTGTAAGGCTATCTAAGACATGGTGTGAATTTGGATTCTTCAGTATAGCATCCTACCAATACGAAATATCCCCCGGTTAATTCGCATTAAATTGTGTATTTGGATACTGGTCAGATACAAGTAATATATTCTATATATGTATTAGCTGATATAGCTGCTGCACATGGAATATAACATGGTGCTGCACTTGGTTTTAGATTATAACATTGATAGAAAAAACCCGGTTGTGGACACATTTGGAATGGATTCCGCCGTTAACCGATCCTCGAAAATAAGTCCGACGCCACTCGTCATGGTTATGGCGTTCTGGATTATGTCCTTTGGCTTTCTGCTTGACGGTGAGTACATTTTTGGATTCATATTTTACGGACTAGAGTGATCAGGTGTCAGTGGTGTAGCTATCTCTTAAAACGAGGTGTGGGGGTGTGTGTGTGGGGGGAGGCACAACATGCATTACCGACGAAAATCCGCGATGTACCGACGAAACGGCGTGGGGATTTTCGGGACCCGCTATCATTGCGAAACCGTTTTAAGGCATTCTTCAGGATTTTCATATTTTCCAATAAACATTTGGACGTTAGTTAAAGGGGCACTGAGAGAAATGTATTGGAGTACACCCTTAATCGTCCTGAAGATCAGGATTGTTGCACCTACGTGCTACTAAAGCATATATTAACTACCATCTGAAAGCGTTTACCTTTATTCGCTGTCTATATATCACTGTAAAATTTCACGATTTGGTCATATCAATGTAGATCACATCCAAATTAACAGCACCACTCGTCACATAATTTGCTTCAACCAAATTTCTATCTAGCGCCATCATTCAACGCTTTTACCATAAACTAGTACCCTTATGCTTCCTTAACCTTATCTATTGAAACAATTCATTTTTTTTCAAAATTTCATTTTTTTTCTCGGCAATCTCTCAGTGCCCCTTTAAGGGGGTCACAAAAAGGTAGTCAGGTATTTCATTGTGACCCCTGCTGCTTCCGAATAAAAGAGCACCGCCCTCCAATGACACAGACGTTCATCGATGAGTTGGTGCAAGCAATTTGTACACTAAATAAAGACCAAAATATCTTAAGACACCGAAATACTGTTCCTGAGTTCATATGGAGCAAAAAAATCAGTTGTTGTATTTTAGCCCGATGTTTAGTTTACGTTATGTAGGGCGAAATAGGTCAATGGTCAACCTGTTTCTCACATTTTACGTACAGGGGTCAAATTTTTAAAATTCTTTGATTTTAATGAGAAAGGTCTCAAATTGGATGGATACAATAAGCCATAAAATGAATAGTTAAGCATCTTTTAGTTTCATTACAGATATATAGCAAATTGTTCTTTTTATGACTTCACTCTAAATTGTGCAACGGGTTAAAGCATTTGTATACAAATGCTTCTACATTTTTCAACGGGTTAAAGCATTTGTATACAAATGTATTAACCAATTGTTTCTAAAATAGTGTTTGTTAACTATCAGTAACACCGTTTTATGTGCTTGTTTACAAAATTGAATTATCCAAAACGGATAAACCGTATAATTTCTAATAGTTAATATATGACAGCAATCAGTTCAACTGATTGTTTCTAAATATGCGTTAATAAACACGCGCTTGAAGTGTTTGAAGACAAACGCCTAATTGTCCATGCAACAGTGCAACGGATAAACCGTTTAAAAAAATCCTCCCTGATTGTTGACAAATAGTTGAACCGATTGTTTAAAATAACCATTTTGTCATCAAACGGTTCATGTGGTTGTTTGTAGATATGCGTTAATTAACACGCGCTTTATGTGTTTAAATACAAATGCCTAGTTTTCCATGCAACAGTTCAACGGATAAACCGTTTAAAATAGTTCTACCTGTATGTTGACAACTAGTTGAACCGATTGTTTAAAATAAATATTTTGTCATCAAACGGTTCAACTGATTGTGTGTAAATATGCGTTAATTAACACGCGCTTTATGTGTTTACATACATATGCCTAATTTTCCACGCAACAGTGCAACGGATAAACCGTTTAACAAAGTTCTACCTGTATGTTGACAAATAGTTGAACCGACTGTTTAAAATAATCATTTTGTCGTCAGACGGATCAACTAATTGTTTGTAAATATGCGTCAATTAACAAGCGATTTTATGTGTTTGAATACAGATGCCTGATTTTCCACAAATAGTTGAACCTACTGTAAACATTTTGTCATCAAACGGTTCGAAGGGGTGTGTATGTGTAGGCTAAATATGAGTTAATTAACACGCGCTTTATGTGTTTGGAAATACAAATGCCTATACCTTTCCACGAAACAGTTTAAAATTCAACCTGTAGTTGATACTTTTAGTCGAATTACCGACTGATGTTGATACTTTTAGTCGAATAACCGACTGTTTAAAATAGCCATTTTGTTTATCCTTACGGTATTACAGTGGCGTACCGGCCAGTGTGTCTTCACTATAAAGGGGATGGGCTAGGGGTCAGGCCTACTCTCTTAAAGGAATATGAAGTGATGTGCTGGAGGCAGCGCCCTCAATCATATTATTTTATGATAAAATCTGGGATTTGTACATTTTTATAATTCATTCATTGTGCAATAAATGTTGTTTCAAATATTCCATCCACGGCTCGGACGGAATAAATGCAGAATTCGGAAGATATGCTGTCGTTTTACTCGCGGACATTCGCGGCAAATCTCAACCCGGAAGTGCCTTTATTTGCTTATTTGAGAATAAAGGCGATGTTGGAATTGAATGAAATTTTGGATTTGGGCTATGTTGATGATTATCTTTAATATCGAAGTTAATCTAAAATCTAAAACATCTCTCAGTATTCCTTTAAATCAAAAGATTGACAGTCAATCTTTAAGATTGTACTTATAGAGAAGGATCTTAAAAGATTAAAAATGTCATTTCACTCTATTAGATTGATAATTTTCAATCTTTTAAGATCCTTCCCTAAGCACAATCTTAAAGATTGACTTTTCAATCTTTTGATTTAAGAGAGTAGTCTTTGATCAGGAGGTGGGGTGGGGTGACCGGTGGGGCGGGTATAATCGACTAATTTGGTTAAAATACATGATTTGCCACTTCATTTAAGCCTATTACTAGCAAAACTGAACTTACACAATGTTTTCATTTCAGTCTAAACTAAGCCTTTAGGACCTATACCCTAATTGTCCATGCAATAGTGTAACGGATAATCCGTTGAACAAAGTTCTAACTGTATGTTGACAAATACTTTAACCGATTTTTTCAAATAACAATTGTGTCATCAAATGGTTAAACTGATTGTTGTAAATAAGCGTTAATTAATACGCGCCTTATGTGTTTAAATACAAATACATAGTTTTCTAAAATATCTAAAATAACACCACGGAAAGTAGATTCTTAGTATATCGTATTAAAACAACTTGACGTGTTAGTGTTTATGTGACAGTATACTAACACTTGAACGTTTAAGTGGGGGTGCTTATGTGAGAGTATATTAACACTTTTAATGTGTAAGTGTTAGTGTACTAACACTTAAAATGTGCATGCGTTGTATGCGATTGTTTTTTTGGGACAACTATGTGTTGGTGTATATGTGAGAGTATACTAACACTTTGAACGTTTAAGTGTTAGTGTTCTAACACTTAAAATGTGCATGCGTTGTATGTGATTGTTTTTTTGGGACAACTATGTGTTAGTGCTTATGTGAGAGTATACTAACACTTTTAAAGTGTAAGTGTTAATGTACTAACACTTATAATGTGCAAGCGTTGTATGTGTTTGTTTATTTGGGACAACTATGTGTTGGTGCATATGTGAGAGTATACTAACACTAATGTGTGAGTATTAGTGTACTAACACTTAGAATGTGCATGCGTTGTATATGCTTGTTTTTTTAATACAACTATGTGTTAGTTTTTACGCGTTGCAAGCGCTTGTTTTCGTGACACCAACACATAATATACATGCGTTGAATGCCCTTGTATTTTTGGGACAAAAAGGTTAAAAATTTGCAGTGTTGTTGTAGCTATCCGAACAATTTGAGACCATTCTCATTAAAATCAGAGCATTTTAAAAATAGTGAACCCTGTACAAAGGATTTGAGAACATGCTGACCTATTTTGGACCCCTTCTGGCGGAAGCTAATTTGCATATTATGCAAATTAGACCACTTTCCCATGCTGGGATTTGTAGGGACTTTTAGTATGATGATAAGGAAACCTTACTGAAATGCACTGCAGTGGAAATGTTGCTATAAGTAGGTATAGCACACTAAAATTTTATATATATTGGAATTCAACAAAACAGGTTTAATATTAAAAATCTTTGCCACAAATCTACGAGGGTCATTCAATAAGTTCTACCTCCTAACTTATAACATCGCTATTATGAATGTCAGCCTAATGACAGTTGTCATGATTAGCGCTCTGAATCATAGCTTCACATTTATAGTAAATGATAATTGATACCTGTTTTACTTTTGTTATAATGCGATCAAAGCCAGAGAGAGCTTTTGGACAACGGACACAGGAAATTACCCTCAAGATAAATAATAATAATAATAATAATGGCAGCTTATAATGCGCCAACATTCAACAAAATTGTTGCTCCAGGCGCATCGACACAACATTTCAAAACAAAATTAGTACAAAAATCTGAATGAAGGAAAACCGTCATCACTTCAACACAACAACAACAAAAATGGTAGCGTTGACATGGTTGAACTAATGACAATCCACACTCACAATGTGAACAACGCCACAAATAATAACATACACATCAAGACACATAGTCCAGAGGAATTTCATTGATATGGCACTGTCAGGTGGAAAGTTAGTACAGACTCTTTTTGATGATTGATTTGAGTTCATTTATGCCTAAGGTAATAATTTTCAGAGGGTGTGCAAAATTTTACCCTAAGGGATTTTTTAAAATCCAAGATGGCCGCCATTACCCCTAAAATGCATTAAAATGGTTATAACTCCGTAATTGATTGGTATTATGATATGATTGTAACATACAAATTCACAAAAACATTAATCAAAGAAATCACTCTTAGATTTCATAAATAAAGTCTTTAACAATGTTTTGAATGAATCCACAGAATCTGCAGTTTTTACAGACTCCGGAAGCTTATTCCATAAGCGAGGTGCAGCACATAGAAAAGAACGTGATCCACAGGATTTTGCAAAACGCGGTTCAGTGAAAAGTATTTTGCTGTTCGAACGCAATTGTCTATATGTATGGAGTTAGAAGATTTGAGATATACAATGGTGACATATTAATAGTTGATCTATAAACATAAATAAGTATTTTGAAGATAATTCTGTCCTTTATTGGAAGCCAATGTAGATCTCTTAGAACTGGTGTGATATGCTCAGTTCGTTTGGTGCGTGTGATAATTCTAGCAGCTATATTTCGTAAGCGACTGAGACGCTTGATCTGGAGATTCGGGAGTCCATAAAGCAGAGCATTTCCCATGTCAAGGCGCGATGTAACAAATGCATGGACGAGTTGTTCAGTATCATCATTTGTGAGGTATTTTCTGATAAGTCCTATGTTACGAAGATGAAAAGAAGATGATTTGCAAATCGCAGAAATATGATGATTCAGTGTCATGTCCATATCAAAATAAGCGCCTAAATTGCGAACTTTACTTGCTGGAACAATAGAAGAATTCCCAATACGTAAATGGGGTATATTTACACATGTCACGTAGACATTTAGATCCAAATACAATGAATTCGCTTTTGTCATCGTTCAGTTTCAAAAAGTTGTCAGCTTATTCAGTGCACAATCAGCATCATTTTGAGTAGGCTTGAAAGACACATACATTTGAGAGTCGTCGGCGGCATAGGAATGATAATCAAGATTGTATTTGCACATAATTTCACCGAGGGAACATATACGTTAACACGTTTTTTTCATTTTCTCTCCGTATTAAGGCCCTGTCACACCATAGCGTATGGCCTAAACGTGGCCTGAACGTATGCCGACGTATTCAAAAAATAGCTCGAAAATTGTCAGAGTCCGAGAACGTCCAAGAACGTCCAACTTCCCAACGAATTGCGTCAACATCGGTGATGGAATGGACGTATCCATAGCGTATTAAACGCATACATAGCGTATGACTAACGTATTGATAGCGTATCACTAACTTATAACAAACTTATGACAGCGTATCACAGCGTATGCGATCGGCGAGCGTATGACCAACGTATTCGTAGCGTATGTCTGCCGTGCTCGACGTATCCTCAGCGTATCCTCGGCGCACAACGAACACGTGACTTATGCCGTTGCAGAAATTGAGTTTCGTACACGGCGGGACAAGTGTTGCCAGTTCAAGTAAACGCAGCCTAGATGATAACTATTAAAATATCTAGAAGGGTAAATCCATATGTCCAACCTATAACTTAAGACGATTAACGTACCTCTAACGTATGTCAGCGTATGTCTAACGTATGTCAGCGTTTGTAAACGTATGTCTAACGTACAACGAACCTATCGGGAACTTATGCAGAACGTAAGTTAAGCACACGTTGAGTACGTCGAGAAATTTTGAACATGCTCAATAATTTTTCGCGGGCTCGACGTGTTCCACATTTTCACAACGTATCACAGCGTGCTCTTAACGTATACGACGTATCCAAAACTTACCCCTAACTTGTATCAGCGTACGCCAACGTACGCCAACGTACGCCAATGTATTTTTCGATATTTCGCATACGTTGTTATACGTTCAGGCGATACGCCATGGTGTGACTGGGCTACCGTACAGCTAGCGCGCATTCGCCGTTTTGGGAACTTATGTAGGGTTTGAGTATATAAATAGGTCCCTTGAGTATCTCATCCTCACTTCTTCATGGTCTGTCGTGCTGAACACATCAACCCATCATCATAGGCTACAAATACGCTACGCTACGTTAATTATAAGTTAAGCATACGTTAGTCATACGCTGTGATACGCTGTCATAAGTATGTTATAAGTTAGTGATACGCTATCAATACGTTAGTCATACGCAATGTATACGTTCAATACGCTATGGATACGCTCTGGATACGCTATGGATACGTGACAGGGCCTTACACGATCGCCCGGTATTAGGTGAATACGTGAGAATACGTCGAAACTCGTTGGAAATACGTCAGGCATACGTTAGACATACGGCACATATACGTTTTCAACTCGTTATCACTACGTTAGCTGTGCGTTTCCCCGTCAGCCTACGTTCATCAACGTATATCAACTTACGAGTAACGTACGAGTAACGTACCACTAACGTATGTCAGCGTATGTCAACGTATATTTAACGTACCACAAACTTACCGGGAACTTATGCAGAACGTATTAAGCACACGTTGAGTACGTCGAGAAATTTTGAGCATGCTCAATATTTTTTCGTGGTCCAAATTGTCACAGCGTATCACAGCGTGCTCTTAACGTAAACGACGTATCCCCAGCGTACCCCTAACTTATATCAGCGTACACCAACGTACACCAATGTATTTTTCGATATTTCGCATACGTTGGCATACGTTGAGGCGATACGTTATGGTGTGACTGGGCCTTTACATGATTAGATATAACAACCCGAAAAATACTGAAAATAGCAAACAATGGATGTTTTCTGAATATTATACTGTATTATCATATATAAATCAGATCGTAGGCAATATCAACCTTTGTAGGCTTGAAAATAGGATAATATCAACTCGAATGTAATGCTACGTCTTTAGCAAACTAGAATGTTGCTATTCAGTCAAATGTTCGTTGTTACAAGTCAAGCCACAGTGATGCCTCGAGTGTTAAATCTTAACATGACAGTCACTTTATGAGTTCCTTATATACAACCTTTAGAATAATTAATCAGGTAGTCAGTGATAGAAAATTTTCTCTTTGAGAGACTTAAAATCTATCCATTAGTCCTGTATAATGAAGATCCCTTAGTTCTTATGAAAAGCAAATAAGGACTTTTGCAGCGGTTCTCTTAGGGTAGGGTTAAAATTAATGGCTGTCCTGGTCTGGTTCTGGCTAATTAGAGGCCATTATTCCCCAAGAAATCATGTCACTGTTATTTTTTATAGTCTGTTCAAGAGATATTTGTAATTTAGAACGGTTTTAATTAACCGATTGGGACGTTTTGTCTATTAGAGTTGGTCAAGTGAATAGCACTTGGGAGACATTTGGCTGTCTTTTTGCCGTTTCCGTCGCACTAAATGGACGTTTGGTTTTCACTGCATTTCTGGAAAAGTACAACCACTACTCAAACCAATTTACTATGAAATTGTAACTGAGATTCCGAGCTACAATTGTGTAATATTTCATAAGACTGGCTTATATAATAGCAAAGTTATGAGGTAGGAGGTAGAACTTATTGAATGACCCTCGTAAGTTGGTTCACGATTCATGTTAATCGATTAATGCGTTCTGGTGATATGGCCATTTGAAAATCTCCAAATTAGTCGAAAACCTGCCATGAAATGCCGTTATGAGCCACAAATTGATATTTGTCAATGTTGAACCTCTTTCTTTTAATAACCATGTTCTTAAAATGACTAAAACGCATTAATCATCACACCCCTCACATGTAGTTTATCAGCTGATGGAAAATCAGAAGTGTATTTTATTCCATTTGTACATCAGGTTCCTGAAAATGCAGTTTTTTTTGGAAAATATTTAATCCGCAATGTGGAAATTTAAAAAAAAAGACGAAGTCTAGCCAATTAAATATGCGTAACTAAAAAACTCAAGTTCTGTAGGTAGTAAAGTAATGACATTTGGTATGATGGATTACTGTGCTAATATGTATCTTTTAAACTGACAATCAGTTCGATAATTTATCAAATATGCAAATTAGCTAATTTGTTATTCAAATCTCAAAAAATCAAACTAGGTACCTTAAATACGCCAGGTTTTTGATATGATTATATTCATTAATACATTCACAATATGTGTCACCGTGTTTAACAAAAGTATATTGTATAACTATTTAATTGTAACCATGGTAACCATTGATTTGTATCAAATTATGCATAAATGTCCTGATAAATGTCAAAATGCTCGTGTGCTACACTCTCTGTTTTGACAATCCAATTATACCAATAGATTCCCATGAATGTGAAGAACACAATAGACTATCTACTGTTTGAAATGTGCCCGAAAATAAGGAATTTTGCCAAAAAATGAGGTGTTTTGAGCCAAATATATGGATTCGTTTAAAATGTCTAATCTCGAGTTATGAAAATAAATTTAGAATAGTACATGTATGTGGATGTAGCTTAAAAGGAGAGCTATAATACGGTGTAAGGGCATTTTCATTTATGGACTGTAGCACTCACGGAAAATTCATTTCTTAATAGGGATGTTTATACGAAATGAGGCACTTTCCACACGGCAGGCGATATTTTATTTGATTCATTGTTCCGGAATCGCGAGTTCGCCGATTTTCACTGCGGGTGTCATAAAACAACAATCGACACATCGGGGTCGTGCCATTTTTTACACATCAACATCAGCGCGCGTGCATTGATTTGTCTAATTTCTCTCGAAACAACACATACTCATTCATTGACCTATAAATAATGTGCAATACAATACATAGATCGGAGAAAGGCTTTGAAAGGCTTTGATTTACATTAATTTATTTTGCATTCTCTTTGATCTCTCATGAAGGAACACTTGCCAGTCGCCCTGCAGATGGAGCCCACGCTCTGATAGATGACCTCTTAACAGATTACGGTTCCACGTACGCCCGACCAGTGGTAGAATTCAACCAAACAACAGATGTTTTTATGTTTATGGTGCTTCAACAAATTATTGATCTGGTAGGTTTTTTTTTAATCATCAACATTTACCGTTCTCTTCCACACGAAAGTAACGTCACTTCGACATTTACTGATTGCAGTGATTAAACGCACGTGACCTCGATAATCGCTGGCGAATGCACACATGCGTAGAATATGCATACGCGCGCGTAAAAGGGTACACCACCGATGCACTATTGGATATCACATCCGGTAAAAGTTTATCACAGCCATAGTTCATTCTTTCGGTACATATTGCGAGGTTTGATATACTTTTTTGGTTGGGTATTACACATTTTCATGAGTGCGCACAGTTGAAATTAAAAAAAAAATCGAAGTGGTTTGAAAATGTTATAGCTTTAAACGACTGAAATCGGCGTAAGGTCCGCCTGAGTTTTGAGGCATAAATAAAGGGCCGAAATCGATACATCAATTTCATCGCGAAATATTGAAAAATCTAGTCAAACACTTTGAGGTAAACATTTAATATGTTTTGCGGCCATTCCTTTGGGAATAATCTCTGTAAATGTTATATAAGGACGTATGAGATAACTCAAATTAGAGCCGATTGTTTGACCCCTACTTTGCATGTAGCATGTCTATAGAGAGCGCGTTGGAGGTGTATATATACCAAAAAGCAACGCCTACAAAGTTACGTCCAGAGGAAGGGAAATAGAATAAAACTGTTTCCCTTTATCTAAATCCACTGTTCAACGCAGTATTTACACACAAGAGTGTAGGGATTAATATTTGACCGTGTTTGTCACAATGGCACAGCAATGGTATTAAAGTGTAGATATTGCGCGGTTTATTTTACGAGGAAAACGCCCGAGTGAAACAAACGCGCAGATTACTGGATTCATCAACAGAATGATTTATTCCGCGAGACAGAAATGCGTTTGGTAGTATTATTTTTTGGGCGTTTTTTGCCTGCGGCGTCGTTGTTTCATTTAAAATAATACTGCCACCCGCATTTATGTCAGACAATATAACACGGGTACGGTCTAAAATAATACCTTTATTCCCAAATTGTTGAACATGTGAATTTTTGCAACTTCATCAGCATGATCTGTGGGCGATTTGGTACTTTTTATGCGAAATAAATAAGAACGTGGCTAAAGCAAACGACGTTTTATTTTCAACAGCCTGTTACTGTCAATGACACACTGTGTTATTGTTTTATTATTTCACCTTTGTCTTTGCAGAATGAAAGAGAACAAACATTGAAAACCAGCGTATTTCTCACATTTGTAAGTAATTAATTTTTGTTTTGCTCGAAATGAAGCTGATTTTGTTTTATGTTGAAAGGATTTGAATCTGATCTGAATGCCGACTCTTCACTCTTAGAAGGTCAGGATCAAATATGAGACGAAAAGGATCAATTTTGATCCAGAAGCGGTATCACATATGAGCTTACCCTTTCCGGATCAAAGTGATCCGACAAGCAGGATCAAAAAGTTTGATCCGAAATGGGATCAAATATTTCTGTCAAATGATACTGAAACGGATCAAAATAATGATTCTGCTTGTCGGATCACTTTGATCCGGAAAGGGTAAGCTCATATGTGATACCGCTTCTGGATCAAAATTGATCCTTTTCGTCTCATATTTGATCCTGACCTTCTAAGAGACCCACTGCAGACTATATATCGAGTGCAGTAAGCTTACTACATCGTGTAGGCCTAGTACATCGCAGTGATCGTGACATTTTGTGAGGAGCATTTTGACCGAAAATCGTACTGATGGCACTGGTCAGGTACAAGAAATTTGTTCACAAGAATAGAGCATGTTCAAACATAAAAAATAAAACTACTTTACCGACAAAATCATGTAACATTTTACAGATTAGACTGGATAACTTACCGCGGTATTTCACCCTTGTTTCAATGGCGACCGAATTCAAAAGATCGTCTGCTTGTCGTCTATCGGTTTGCGAAAGAGTGACGTCAGTCACCTATTGACCAATGAAATTGTTCATCGAATTGATCCGGAAATCAGATCAAAGTTGATCAAGGTGAATTTGATCCGTTTGTTGATATCTATCTGGAAACGGATCAAAACGATCCGAAAACGGATCAAAACGATCCGAAAATGATCCTTAAAGGATCAAAACAAAGTGAGCCGGAAATCTACTCATGTATTTGATCCTGACCTTCTAAGAGTGTTATTCGTAGTAAAAAGTTATTTCATTATATTTCCAAGCTGTTTTACAAAAAAAGATTACATTGTTTCTATTCAGAAACTTATTTTGGACTACTTATGAAAACAACCGTACATAGGTTTGTTTAAAAGGGGAAAATTTGCCAACCAAACATTAATCAACACCACGTCCTAGACGGAAAACCCCTTTAATACTCGTAGATTTACCGCGCGCATGAATGATGGTTTTTGGCGTACACGGAAATATTGGTTTTGTCACGACTGAATATTGAGCATGAATGCTAGGTTTTGGATCTTGTCTAGTATACCTTTCGCTTTAGCATGATTGGTGGATTTTGGTCTAGATGGAAATATTCCTTTAACAACGACTAAGTAACTGCTCACGAATGCTATAGGTGTTAGTCTTAAACGAAATACTCCTTACTAAGAGTGAGAAATTCCCTATCAAACGATAAGGTTATGTCCAAACACCATGGCCTCGACGGAAATATTCCTTTGAATTCTTTTACCCAACCACGATTAAGTAACTGCCCATGAATGGTCGGTTTTTGTCTACAAAGAAAGCTATGGAAATACAGTTCAGGATGTGGAGCAGGGTACAATTTCGGTGGTGGCATAACTGGCACAATCTCATATGTCTTGCCCCAGAGTCTCAGGTTATAGTTGGTATCGGGAGTTGGTCATGGATGGCATTTATCTGGAACGACAGGAGTTCTGGTATCCAAACATACAGGAGTTTTATCCATGATGTGTCCACTTGCATGGTAGAGTCCCATCGCAGCCAATGTCCTTGTTTCGCGCATCCATAAAGGTAGATCAGCATCTCGTCCTCGTCTCCTCTTTAACCAAACTGGTCAGACACAATTTTTGTTCTAGTTTTGTCACTAAAATGGTCCAGAAAACGTTCCTGAAACCATGTTGTTAAGCTTGAATAGTTTGATGGGGGGGGGGGGGGGGGGGGGCACTCCCAGCTTGCACTGTCTATGCTCGTTTCCCTTCCTCCTTATCTTCCTTTTTATTTTTACTCTTTTTCCTCAGACTCTCCCGCTCCGCGTTACCGCGAATAGCGATGCGAACCAATGAAATTTATTTTTAAGCTCCCCGGGTAAAAAAATCCTGCGCACGCCTATAGACACATTCAATGTTTGTTGTTCTTTTTCAGACATGGGTAGACTACTACCTTTCATGGAATACAAGTCAGTACCCAACAGTAGAATACCTATCCATTCCATGCAAGGAAATATGACTGCCAAGGTTAAACCTGTTTGAATCGTAAGGATTGATAATGTGACGTTATACATGTACATAGTGACACAATTGAAACAACGAGCACTTTTTGGTTGAGTGCCGGCAAAAGCGTCAAAAAGAATTCAGGAGCGCGTTGTCCAAATTGATGATAATCTGCATCAGCTAAAGGTTGGAGATGACGCCAATGCGCGATTATTATGATAAGTGCAGTATTTGTTTGTGACATACCGACATTCTTCTTTGATCACGAATTGATGAATCCATTGTTCTCCCTAAGATTACTTACCACCCTGAGGCTACTTTTGTATTCAGGCCATCAGATCTCTCATCCAAAGGGAAGATGATGCGCTATGCATATACATTGGTTAAATGTGAGATTGTTTCGATTGTTCATTGTTGTCAGGCAGCAGATAAATAAAACAAAATCATGGTTCGCAGTTCAAATGTAATGCATTTTGTTTTCTTGCAGACTTCAAAAAGATTTTAAGATTCGCAATGATCTCGGATGTTCTGTATTACCGAATGGCAAGGTGAATTGGGATAGTCTCGCCATTCTAGAGACATCTTGTCGAATTAATCCCCGCAAGTTTCCCTTTGATACACAACATTGTACCCTTCGTTTCGGGCCCTGGGGAGAAAACGCGGATTATATCAAGCTGGTGACAGATCCGTATTTTTTGTCAATACCAAGTGGGGAGCACTTCATTGAGAACGGTGTATGGGGATTAGACGGTGTCAACGTGGAAGTGCTGCTCCTTGAATACTTGTATGGGTAAGTCACCTTTTTTTCGACATTTTCGTATATCAGTGTATATGGTCGACTTTGTAGACCGTTTCCCTTTCCTTGCCAGTATATGAACCAACATGTCTCTGTCTGGCCTACCGGTAGGAGACTCGCTTATTGTTACCGAGCCTACCAGCCTGATCTCGCCCCTGTTTTAGGGTTGTTCTCGGAAGGGACAGACAAAGTAAGCTAATTTGAGCCCTCTCGTAGGTCAGCTTTATAGTGGTTTACGTGTATGTGCCTGCCTTTTGGGGTGTCTTTTCGCGAAATTTGGTTTATCGATGGGTGGTAATCAGATAGGTTTTTGGTATAGTAATGCCCCCTTAATTCTTTGATGGTATATAAAAGGGTGTACTTTGTCAGATAGGTTTATTGATCTCTCCCTTAAAAAAGACCTGACATATTCAATAACCGCTGGATTTCCAATATCCGAAGTTCAAATGTTTAATATACACTTTGAGAACCCAATATGGTTCAATATGGCGAAGTATGCTAAAGTGAGCCCTCTTTAGGTCAGAGGATGTTATTTGATAGAGTGACAGGGAAGTGAAACAGGATGTAACCTGTTTGGGGCAGTTGTCGGAAGGGAGAGAAGTTGGGCACGGCGAAGTATGGTAAAGTGAGCCCTCTTTAGGTCAGAGGGTGTTATTCGACAGAGTGACAGAGAAATGAAACAGGTTGTAACCTGTTTGGGGCAGTTGTCGGAAGGGAAAGATGTTGGGCACGGCGAAGTATGGTAAATTGAGCCCTCTTTAGGTCATTGGGTGTTGTTCGATAGAGTGACAGTGACGAGAAACAGGGTGTCACCTGTTTGGGGCAGTTGTCGGAAGGGAGAGATATTGGGCACGGCGAAGTATGCTAAAGTGAGCCCTCTTTAGGTCAGAGGATGTTGTTCGATAGAGTGACAGATAAGTGAAACAGGGTGTAACATGTTTAGGGCGGTTGTTGGAAGGGAGAGATGTTAGGTACGGCGAAGTATGGTAAGGTGAGCCCTCCTTAGGACAGAGGGTGTTATTCGATAGAGTAACAGGGAAGTGAAACATAGTGTACCCTGTTTAGAGTGGTTGTCGGAAGGGAGAGATGTTGAGCACGGCGAAGTATGCTAAAGTGGGCCTTTTTAGGTCAGAGGGTGTTATTCGATAGAGTGACAGGGAAGTGAAACAGGATGTAACCTGTTTGGGGCAGTTGTCGGAAGGGAGAGAAGTTGGGCACGGCGAAGTATGCTAAAGTGAGCCCTCTTTAGGTCAGAGGGTGTTGTTCGATAGAGTGACAGTGAATTGATACAGGGTGTAACCTGTTTGGGGCAGTTGTCGGAAGGGAAAGATGTTGGGCACGGCGAAATATGCTAAAGTGAGCCCTCTTTAGGTCAGAGGGTGTTATTTGATAGAGTGACAGGAAAGTGAAACAGGGTGTAACCTGTTTGGAGCGGTTGTCGGAAGGGGGAGATGTAGGGCACGGCGAAGTATGCTAAAGTGAGCCCTCTTTAGGTCAGAGGGTGTTGTTCGATAGAGTGACAGATAAGTGAAACAGGGTGTAACCTGTTTGGGGCAATTGTCGGAAGGGAGAGATATTGGGCACGGCAAAGTATGCTAAAGTGAGCCATCTTTAAGTCAGAGGATATTTTTCAATAGAGTGACAGGGAAGTGAAACAAAGTGTAACATGTTTAGGGCGGTTGTTGGAAGGGAGAGATGTTAGGTACGGCGAAGTATGGTAAGGTGATCCCTCCTTAGGTCAGAGGGTGTTATTCGATAGAGTAACACGGAAGTGAAACATAGTGTACCCTGTTTAGAGTGGTTGTCGGAAGGGAAAGATTCGATAGAGTGAAAGGGAAGTGAAACAGGATGTAACCTGTTTGGGGCAGTTGTCGGAAGGGAAAGATGTTGGGCACGGCGAAATATGCTAAAGTGAGCCCTCTTTAGGTCAGAGGGTGTTATTTGATAGAGTGACAGGAAAGTGAAACAGGGTGTAACCTGTTTGGAGCGGTTGTCGGAAGGGGGAGATGTAGGGCACGGCGAAGTATGCTAAAGTGAGCCCTCTTTAGGTCAGAGGGTGTTGTTCGATAGAGTGACAGGAAAGTGAAACAGGGTGTAACCTGTTTGGAGCGGTTGTCGGAAGGGTGAAAATCGTTCTTTTAAGAGTGAACTTCACTCCAAAAAAAAACCTGTGCCTCCTAGAGCTCTCGAAAGAGTGAGTTTAGCTCTTTTACATTTAGAGAGTTGCAACATGCCTGCTGAGAGTCCGTTCCACGAACGGTTACCAGGCTGCATGAGGCCATTCGCAGCCCGTCGCTAAGATGGTCGACGTCCACCACCGTCCATCACCGCCCTGCGAATGGGCGCGAAACGGGCGCGAAACGGGTGCGAAACGGGCGCGAAACGGGTGCGAAACGGGTGCGAACGGGTGCGCCGTCATTATACCGTCTTCATACCGAAGCACTCATCGTTCGCCGCCGCTTTTACTCACCCGCCAGGAGTTTTGAGCATGTTCAAAACTCCGGTGGCCGGCAAAGTCCCCTGAACGTGTTCAACGGACGGGAAACGGCCCACCGTGTGTGCCGCCGTCCGCACCCATTTTTCACACGGTAAGGGGCCGCCCAGCTCACACGGATACATGTGAGGGCCCCATTAGCTCTATTCGCAACACCCGAGCATTTGGTGACGTGCAGGCATTGCAGTGCTAGGTCTTTGGATGGTAGCAAAAAGGTCTTTTGGTGAGATAAACAAAGTTTTTCATGAAAGGGGAGTTGGATTCTGGGCGGTTTTGGGATTTTTCTAGGGTATTTTTCTTTCAAGATTTTACAAAATTCGGGATGTTTACAATTAGATATTGCGTCTTCCGGTGTGACTTTTAAAAATAATACTTGAGATCAATATGGATGACAACATGGTTGCAAATGTTAATATGGTCTTACCAGCCTAATATTTAAGTGCCCCTAAAAATGGCAGTAGCGCTCTTGATCTCTATAGAACTTTTCAAATTGAGATCAGATAAGTTCGGAAAACAGGTCATGTGGACTAGATGCGTAGTGTGTTCTTCGCTACAGTTGATCGCATTCATAACATTGGCAGACCACCTTACTATGTATGTATACAAGCGTGTACCAATGAGAAGTAAACTAGTAGGGAGACTATTTTGCTTTATGAAAGCCCCAGGCATCTATTAAATGGGTGACAAACCGACTGTGTATCTTACTAGATATCATTTACAAATACAGAATCTATGGTGTCAAATTAATATATAAAAAAAGGACATCGTTAAAATTACATTTTTACGTTTCTTATCGTTTATTTTTGTTATATCAACTGATTTATACCAACAATATTTGAAAATATTTGTGAAAAGGAATCGGAGTCTATTGGATATAAAGAGTAAAAGGCATTTTAAATATTTGATATTATAGCGCCCTCTATTGCAAAAATGTGGCAGATTGGCAGATTGGCTGGCTTAAAGGGGCATTAAGAAATGTGGTGGAGGCAGCGCTCTCAATTACAAAAATATATGATAAAAGCTGGGATTTGTATATTTTTACAATTGTATTACACGTATGAACGTATACCTATAAGGATTAAGAAAAATCAGCCCTTTTTGTACAACAAAACGTCGATTCAAAAAATGCTGATCGGGCCCGATCAGCATTTTACGTCCGACAGTATCCCCCTGCAGTACGCGTGATACATAGCGCGAACCATATTTGCATAGAGGGCGTTTTACAATAAATAGCGATGGTATTGTTTTAATCAAGTTTTGCTGTGTTTTTGTTAGTAGAACCAACAATAATGGCAATATTTAATGTGCATCTTGAATTCTGAAGTAAATTTTTAAATATTTAAAATTGTCAACACCACTTAAAGGTAGATGTTCCGATTTTCAACTTCAAGTTTTCTATTCTACATGAAAGGTCATCCTTAAAAACGTCGTGTCCCAAAATTTGAGATGCATAGCTATTATGGTTCTTATTTTAGACGCACAAGATGCTGTGAACTGTACCCATTGAGTAGTACACAAACTATATCGGTGGTAACCACCATTCGCGGTAATTCAACGCTATTTCGTCGATTTCTCTATCATTATACCGAATTAGGCCGTCAAATTTCAGTATGATGATGAGAAAAATACGAGCTTTCATATGATATGAAAATCTCCGTATGTTTGAAATAATTCTGTGTTACGAAAATGTGATCGGGTCATCTACCTTTAATGTCACTTTAAGCCACTGGTGGAATGAGTAGATGTCTGGGGCTTTAACAATGGCGTCGATACCGGCAACTTCAAAATCAAAATGTATTGAGCTGAGGTAAATTGTGATTGTATTATCCCGAATTTTATCATACCGTGTTTGTAACTGAAAACCGCAAAATAAAACTTTTTGAGGGAGACAATCTCTCACCAACACCATCGTAATCCATACAAGGGTTATTAAAGACACCCGTTGAAAACACGCTTGTTTTTCTGTGGATGACATCGGAGTCATCTACTGATGTCAAAACTCAAAAACACTCGGCTAAACGGAAACATTCGGAACCGATCGAGTATTTTCGAATTTGAAATGGTCTATGGGTACGCAAATGTTACCCCTGTACGATGACGTCACAGTGACATTGGTGTCAATTTTCTTTAACTTTCATCAAGTTAAAAAAAAACCAAACACCATTCTTTCATATTGTTAATTTTGCAGCGAATCTTTCTCAGAGGTTCATTTTACCATACACTTAATGCGACGCCCTCTCTTCTACATTTTGAGTTTAGTACTTCCGTGCTGTCTGTTATCGGGATTGAATTTATTAGTGTTCGTGCTACCGGCTGAATCAGGCGAAAAGGTGTCCCTGGGTATCACAAACCTCCTGGCGTTGGTCTTATTTCAGCAGTTAATCGGAGATACACTGCCACCAGCGTCCGTCAACATGCCAATTATGAGTAAGTGTTAATTAGAGTATCCATAGATTCTAAACATTTCACGCCCGTTGCGTATGTTTAGGAGAGTATTTCTTCAGAATTCAATTACCCCTTTGATTAGCCGCTATCTTGTCGGGAAAACTACACTCTTAAAGAAGCCTCGTCGTTTTGACTAGATACCAAGTAAAATAAGATCTCACTAGATTTTCTAATAAAAAAAATGCCTCAAAAATATTGCAAACTTGAGGTGGTCCCCGCCGAGTGGTTAGGTGGTTCCCGCCAAGTGGTTAAGGTGGTTCCTGGAGAGTCTTAAGAAGTTCCGCTAAAGGGTTATGAAATGCTTAAGAAATATTCGCTTAAACATTTGCAAAGTGCCTGAAATGTATAGAGCCATGAAAGGTTCTAAAGAGGCCATACAATTGTGTAAGGTGTTTTCATATTTGGAATCACCATGAAAAATGCATTGAAATATATACATGTACAAACATGCCTAGTGTTTGGTTCTGTAATCCTTGAGATAGACCTTGAAAGTTGGGAAAGGTTTCTGAAAAATCTATTTTGTATAATTTATAGTAAAACCAATATCCGTGTGGAATGTGTCAATATCCACATAGAGTAAAATGTAAGACAAAAAAGTTAGTTCCTGAGAATGTAGCACATTGTTTATATACATGCACTCGCTACTCACCGTATTTCCCAAAAGCATTTTTTTTCAGAACCTAGCGATGGACCCCTGTGCCTAATATTAACCCTATCCCTATACGCTAACCCTAACCCGAATCCAACCCTTACCCTAACCCTATTCCTAATCGTAACCCTAATTGGTGGTGTTGTAATTATCTAACATAATACGGTATAAACGGTATACATGTTAATTTATTTCAGTGTGTATCTTTACACCAATGATCATCATCAGTTGCTTGTCCATTCTAATATCAGTAATAGTAGCCCGTTTGTACCATCATGATGGCTCACAACCGCCACCAAATTGGCTTCGACGTCTCACCCTATCAGAGCAATCATGCTGCTGCGTTACACCGCGTACCGATGCGTCGACTAATGGCCCAGCTCTTGATGAGAAAAATGCACCCGTGGGTGTTTCCTTTCCGTCTGACGTAACTAAAGTTGCACCATTTCAGCACGCAGAAGAGATTAGCTGTCCCGTTGATTCCAGTGATGTTTGGAAGAAATGCGCGGTTGCAATTGACACCGTCTTTTCTTGCATGTAACTTTTGTTATAACATTGATTGCTGCATTGGTTACGATCATTCTCCTAGCTACAGCATAACAACAAAGAGAATCTGTGACATCTGTGATTTGTGACATCTGTGATATGTGACATCTGTGATTTAACTTCGTTGTGGATAAATCCAATACCGTACGAGTGAATAGATTAGTCACATTTTTAGTTATGTTTCACTGCTAAACTGGTAGCTTCGTCAGATTGCAACTCTGTCTAGTGGCAACAGGAATAAGGGATTTCATGTTGCTAGATGACGACGTCCGTTGTAGAGGGCGTAGTGCTATTCTCTATTTATTGGATATGTCTACAACGTAATCCATCCTGATGAACTTATTCACGGATCTGTGACAATTCCATTTCTCTAATTGTTATGATAATTCATCCAGTCACAGCATGAGCCCAAATAAGATTTTGTTTAACAGTTACACCGTGCTTTGGGTAATGTCTTGCTAGACGTCCCGTAACTGATGTACGCATGCTCACAACAATTTAAATGTGTTGTAGTAGTACACGGTTTATTCCGTACGGGACGTTTAGCAAGATATAGACGTGCTTTGTATAATATTATACACAATATAGCTATGCACACAGGAGGGTGTTTTATGCAAGATTTTTTGGGAAAGTACTACATTAGGAATGCAGAGAGGTGGATATTATATTGTGTCTGTTTCTTTGTTATATCATAATCCCCGAGTCATCAAGTATGTAAACGCTCTGTTAGCTCAGTGGTAGAACGCTCGCTTGAAATGCAAGATAGACACGGTTCGATCCCCTCAGTCGTCATGTTTCATACATTTTCTTTAATGTAACCCGGCGTATATACATTATAATGTTAGATGTTTGTGTGATGATAACTGAGTTATATTCTTAGTCAAATCAGCCAGTAGTTGGACCATGATGAGCGATGTTGTTATCAATGATAGATATTATTATTCATGGTCAGAAAAAATAAACAATTGCTCTAGTAAAGACCTATTGTTAGCTTTCTACGATGAAGTATGGGAGTGTTATCGCCGTAAACAAAGTCAATTAGTTGCAGATTATCCGTGGTCTTCGCTATCTCCAACATGTCTTAATATATTTCAGACCAATTTATGGCAGGAAATATTATTTCCAAACACTATAATATGACACGTATAAATGTGTTACGCTTTGTATTTACGAAAATCTTCATTTATTTTCTCCGCCTTAAATTCATCATAAACCCAGATAATGGAAATTAAACAATATTAAGAAGGTAGTTTACCTACTTAGATGGTGAGTTGTCGAGTTATTTCAGGTTATCATCGATGACAAAATGCAAAATATTGATTTTCACAGCCCATAGCGAGCGGGGTCAAGCTTAAAAATACGGATGGGTGCAAATCGCGTATATGACAATATTTAAGGCCGCATGCGTGACCTGCCGGCTGACTGGTTCTTGGAGACCTTAAAGGGGTACTAAGAGATGTGTTGAAGGCTGCGCCCTCAATTGGGATAAAACCGGGATTTCTACATTTTTACAATTGTATTACATACACCAACTTACAGCTGTAAGGATTAAGATGTGCAATAAAACGTCGTTTTAAAATATTCCATCCCTATTCGGACACCATTTTATGGTAAACAGCGTTACGCTATTTTTCTCTTTCGATTCAAATTACATAGGATATTACATAAAGGGCGTGATATTGTCCTGATGCTGATCTATGCCATATCCCCGTATGTATCTAGTAAGTATAACGTAATTCTTTAATTAAAGGTAGGTGTTCCCATTGTTGGCCCGATTTTTAACTTAATATTTTCTATTCTACATGAAGGATCATCATTAAAATAGTCGTATTCCAAAGTGTTAGTTGCATAACTGCAATGGTTCTTATTTTAGAAGCACAAGGTGGTATGAAATTTGCCTATTGAGTAGTACACAAACTGTCCGGATGGTAACCCGGTGGTTAACCACCTTTGGCAGTAATTTAATGGCCTATAATTTCTAAAAGGAACATATCTTGCGCCAGAAATGTTATATAAATAATGAGAAAAATAAGGGGTTTCTTCTGGTATCAAAATATGTTGATGGGGGAAAAAAGAAAAAGAAGCTTAAGTGATCGGAACATCCACCTTTAAGCATGTGAAGTGTATATTAACCAGCACTATGCCAGAAGAGGTATAAATATGCTTTCAACAGTGAACAATTTCATTCTGGACCCAATATAGTCCAGCAGAATTGTCCCTTTTCCCCATTTTGATTAGGCTACTAGTGACTGTAAAACAAAGAACAACACATGAAGAAGAAGAAGAAGAAAAAAATTAAAAACTGATATCCATTGCCACTGGTTCAGAGCGACTGCGAAAGGCATTACGGGGTGATTGGGTGGTCTACTGTTTGGATTGGGTGGGGTGAAGTGTTGTTGACGTTGGTGGATGAATGGTGGTGGTGTTGGGTGGGGTGGTGATTAGACGTGACATTAAGGTGTATTTCAGACATTTCACATTTACTACATAATCTATCCATTGTGTTCTTTGCGTCAAATGATTCGCGTAATTCAACGCGCTTATTTTACCTGTGCTATGCAGGTCACAACCACTGGTAAAAGGAATGTATGCCATTTGAAGAAATATTCGCATCACATCGGCGTATGAAGACGCGTCATTGACACTGAACAAAACGGCAGAGGGGTGGGTACGTGGGTGGGGTGGTGGGATTTCATATTCGTACCGTCATTTATACCTTCTACACACACAGAAATATTTTATCAAAAAAAGATTTAAAGTTGAATGCAAGTTCTGCCCTTTGATACTAACGATTGTTTCAAACGATTTAAAGTTGAATTCAAGTTCTGCATCCCTCCGCCGCTGCCGCTTATCGACGCCTAAACATTAATTGTAACGACATCGTCTGTTCAACAAGTCACATGGAGTTGACACTATTAAAACGTACTCCACATTATGAAGTAATTACTGAAGACAAAACAACTAAATATTGTTTATTTCAAAATGAACACTATTTAGGAATGCGAATAGAGAATAATAAAAACATTTAAATTCCCATCCGTCTGCGGCCATATTTGTAACAGACGTGTACACGTTTGCCTAGCATTGCAGAGAATAAAGCTTCCAATGTGATAGCGCCCTCAAATAAACAACTCATCAGAGTTACCGCTTGCACACAACGTGTTGCCAAGAATAGCGCCACTCCCGACTGATATTCACAGGCACATCGCTCTTCGTATCCATTATTAGATTATGGGCCGTGAGGCCAAAATGTGCTTAGTTTTTTATTTTTGTTGTCCACCTCTGGGCAGAACAAGAAATTATTACCAAAAGGTGGCAAATATATCCCTAAACACAAATTCACCTGATCCCACGTTCGTAGGTTGCACGTTATGACCTTAGACCTCGATTTAGGGTCAAAGGTCACATGTGTTTCAATGTGAAGTCAAAAACTAAATTTAACATGGTAAAAATAATAAAAAATGGACTATTGTCCATAAAAAGTATATCATATAGTTGGGATAAGTGTTTTTAAACAAAAAAGTCAATCACAACTTCGATCGTAGATCAATAGTTTTTGAGCTGTGACCTTTTGAAAATGACAAGTTGGCCAAAATAGGCCATTTTGGTCATTTTTTCGCAAAATTGGCACAAAAATGACATGTTATCATCATTAAAAAAATATTTTGACTCATTATGAATTGATAAACCATGTTATAATGTTGGTATATAGATGTACTTTACATTACAACACATTTCAAAAGTCAATGGTGTGCTGATGCCATGGCAACCAACTTTAAAGGTGTTACCACATTCTCTTAGTTCCCCACTAGCGAACCACACATGGTAAAACAATCAAGGCTGTTTGGACAAGGAAAGTCAAGGTTGAATTTGTTCAAAGTAACAGGGCCTGTCACTTAGGCTTATTCCCCTAATTTTAGTAAAGGCTATTGTGTCATCTAGCTCATTATTACATGAATTTATGGCTCAACCTCCCTGGCTGATATTTCCAGCAGAGAGTTGGCGTGGTTATGTCTTTAATGTCCTTCAAATTCATCAAAAATAGGTAAAATCTTAGTCAAATTTGGACTTAAGGGGGGGATTCACGTGCTAAATGGCACATTTATGATCTCAATTTTGAGTATCAAATATACGTGCAAACCTATGACAACCATATATCACCGTAACGGGCATGTTGCGGAGAATTCAAAAATTTCATTTTTTTTTACATAGTTGCTATGGTAATTAAGCAAGGCCTCTGATTGGTCGAAACTAAGAACAAGCCTAACTCAATAATGAAACATCCATTAATATCACAAATTGACACACATGATCACCAATGAATTCCGCATGGCGCCATGTTTTCGGATTTTTTAATTTGAACTTCCGGTTGCCATGGCAACCGAAAAACCGGCCAATCAGCACATTTTGGAGCATTATTCAAATTTGGACAACAAATCAAAAAATCGGAAGACATACTGCCATGCGGAATTCATTGCTGATCATATGTGTCAATTATGGATGTAAATGGATGTTCCATTATTGAGTTAGGCTTGTTCTTAGTTTCGACCAATCACAGCCTTGCTTGGTTACCATAGCAACTATGTCAAAAAAAAAATGAAATTTTTGAATTCTCCGCAACATGCCCGTTACGGTGATATATGGTTGTCATAGGTTTGCACGTATATTTGATACTCAAAATTGAGATCATATATGTGCCATTTAGCACGTGAATCCCCCCCTTAAATGGACATAAATGGTGGTTGTCACGGAAACGGCACTGCCTGTATATTTTAGAATTGTTTTAAAATCAAAGAATGTGTATTTACCAGCAATATAAGATGTATTATCATCATGCACAGACCTACAATATTTTTTTAATGATGATAACATGTCATTTTTTGTGCCAATTTTGCGGAAAAATGACAAAAATGGCCTATTTTGGCCAACTTGTCATTTTCAAAAGGTCACAGCTCAAAATCTATTGATCTACGATCAAAGTTGTGATTGACTTTTTTTGTTCAAAACACTTATCCCAACTATATGATATATTTTTTATGGACAATAGCCCATTGTTAAATTTAGTTTTTGACTTCACATTGAAACACATGTGACCTTTGACCCTAAATCGAGGTCTAGGGTCATAACGTGCAACCTACGAACGTGGGATCAGGTGAATTTGTGTTTAGGGATATATTTGCCACCTGTTGGTAATAATTTCATGTTCTGCCCAGAGGTGGACAACAAGAGTGAAAGATACAGACCATCGTCCCATATTCTATATATGTGACGCTCTTCGTCCTGTCTAATTTTCAGAGACTACCTGATAAAATAAGCACACATTGTTATTCAGACGATGCCGGACATACTCGTTCACGATTTTATTGAATAAAGAAATGCGAAAAAGATTTACGTTGAAATCACCCAAATGCGACACACGGTGGATGGATAAAATAGAAAGAATAGTCTAAAATGGTCTTGATTTTCAAACTCCAGTGGTTTTAGAATGAAATAATGTCGTTCAAACCTCTAATGATTTTATTCGTAAGTATTCTACACTATTTGTGGTCACCGTCGTCCGTTTCTCCTTCAAAAGGTACAATATCGCCCTCTATAGTTAAAAACTAAAATCTTACTATTTGGCTTTTTCAGGCAGTATCGAGATCATCATAGGGTAGGCCTATACTGATGATAAAGTCCAAATCATTACAATTTAAACCAACTAAACATCTATAAAATTATCACTATAAAACTTCAACCCTCTTATTGTATCCCATTATGGAACAGTGACCTGGTTATTAAAAAAGTTGTCATTATTTTTTATTTAACCCTCGTCCTCCCCTAATAATTTAACCCCACCCCTAAGAATTTTCGCCGATTGCGCTAAAATGCAAAGGACAGTGACCTAGGGCGTCTAGGTGATCGCGTTGACATCCTTTGCGCTCATTTTAACGAAAGAAAAATGAGGGTTCCACCTTATTCTTAGGTATGGTAAGCCGTCAAAGTCCGAGGGTAGGGGGGGGGGGGGGGGGGGGGGGTGCTACCTTCCAATTTTTTAAATCGCCATTTTGAAAACTATTTTAATTGTATATAATAGCTTATGTTAGGTACATCCTTTCCCTCACTTATATGCAAAAATTTGTATTTATAAATAACTGTTACTGTATAATGTTTACCGAGATGAAAACAAATAAAACTGAAACTGAAACTGAAAAAACCGTGTGAAATTTCGATATTTTGAACTTTTTGGCCGAAAATTTCAATGTTGGCCTATATTTCACTGTACAGATGAATACGGCGGGATTTTGAGGTAGGCCATGTTTAGTGACGTCATGCGTGGGATGTTTGTACTTGTTTGGTATGTATGGAAAGAAGAAACCTCTAGTTATATCATGGTACCCAAATAAGCATACTCTCGGTTTGGATGTTTTAGGGGTAGGGTAATAACCCCACCCTCCTTAGGTATTACAGTGGTACAAAAACTCAGGAGGACGAGGGTTAAAATGCTAGCCAATTTTGCCTACTAATTTGTTAGCGAAAAAATAGGCAAAACCTTTTGTAAAATTTGGCAATATCTTGAGCATATTTGTGTTAGAATAACAATCAAATTTGAGTACCCCCCCCCCCCCCCTTCACCCGTCGGGGAATCGGTTGTCAGAGTTGTCACTTTAAAGTTGAATCGTAAATGTTGTTTAGTATGCAAATGAATTCACATCAAGATTCAACGCAGCGACAAGTTGTTAAATTTACCACTGTTACAAGCTATAAGAAGAACAAAATTGCTCGCATTTCGGGCTATATTCAAAAAAGGCTGAACTCCACGAATGATCTCGGAATCCCATATTGTTTGTATCTTGCTGAAATGGAAAGAAAACTTTTTCAGATGCTTTTTTTCTGCATCGCTTGTTCAGGAATATATGTATACATTAGATACCTTTTTGGTTACATTTCTTGCGTGTCTCTTTATTGCGTTGTGGACGAGGGAGACACATGCTAGAGTGTGTCACCTTTCGTTAGGTGGCCTTATTTATTTCGAACAATCTGTTTGCCGATCCCGAGACCAAATACATACCTGTCCAAGTAGGTCTGAGCAGTACGCGAGACTTTTGAATGTGTGAATTAATGGCTTTCATGAATTGGGTATTTCATAGCAGGGTTTGTGAAAAGAGATTGAAGGGCCTCGTGCGTAGCCTACATCAGAAAATCATTGATGCGTGTGTCGGATGAGCTGGTTACTTCTAACGGATCCGAATTGACACTTCAAGGGATCTACAAATGCCTTAAAAATTGAGGCCTGGATTATATTTTTATTCTCTTTCCAGCCCGTTTATAGGGACTTATTTATTTTATGACCAAAAAAAGAAGAAAAATACCTGGATTATATTGATTATCGCGAATCATCGGATTTAGAAACGAATTAAAAGATGCGATAATTAATATCCTGTTGTTACAAACCCTGGGTCAAATAGATGGTGTAAACAGAGCAAGGTAAAACTTGTTAGTATATTCTTATTTAATCCGCTCCTTAGCCATGTACACTTGAAGTCACTTCAGATCCGTTTGCAGTAACGTGCTCATGCGCCACACGATTCGATTGTTTGAAAGTTTGTTCTAAAATACCTATGAAACCACACATTGTGGGGCAAAATTAACTATTAATAATACCCTAAATTTCTTGAGGCTAAAGTTATACCATAGTTAACAAGTGTTTAGGTGCTTGATTCCAAATTCATCTTGCAATATTCTGATATTGTATTTACGAAGGTCATTCAATAAGTTCTACCTCCTACCTCATAACTTTGCTATAGTCTTATGAAATATTACACAATTGTATAGCATGAAATCCCAGCTACTAATTCATAGTGAATCGGATTTAGTGTGTCGGAAACGGCTATTAGACAGCCAAATATCTCCTATAATATACGTACGAACCCTACGGACTAGTGTTGTATCGCAACCTAAAGTCAATATCAAGTCAGTCAGTCTGTTGGAAGCAGTTGACAGTGTTTGACAACAACATGAAATCTAAGACACAAAGGTTTATCTTAATAACTGTTCATCATCAATACAAATTACCTGTCATGTTCATTATCAGGCCAATACAAATTAATCATACATTTGCCGTCAAGTGTAATCAAGGATAGACAACTGACGAGGTCACAGTTTATTAATTCGCATCTGAATTATTTTGATATAGTTGGCAATAGTCCAGAAGAATCATGCAAAAGTTTGTTTCTAAAAATATTAATCTAAGTGCTATTCATTTGGCCAGTTCTAATAGACAAAACGTCTCTATCGGTTAATTAAAACCGTTCTAAATTACAAATATCTCTTAAACAGACTATAACAATAAAAGTTCCTGATCTTGGGAACAAAACGCCCTCTCATTAGCCAGAACCCGATCAGGACAGCCATTAATCTTAACCCCACCCTAGAGAACCGCTGAAAAATTCATATTGGCTTTTTATTTAAAAAAACTAAGGGATCTTCATTATACAGGATTAAATGGATAGATTTCAGGTCTCTTAAAGTTTTTTATCACTGACTACCTGATTGTCTATTCTAAAGGTTGTACGAGGGGCATTCAATCAATACCTGCAACCATTGAAAATCTCTGAACCGTGACATGTGTCAATAAAATAAACTTATGATACTTAAACTGTAAACCTTACCCCTTTCTCACGGAAAAATTCAAACATGTGGGTCATTTTTATCATGTAATTTCAGTACTATAAACATCATGGTCTCTGGGCACTGAAAATTGACAAGAATCAGCATCATAAATCAAGCGCCAATATTAACACTGTTAACGCATATAAACACTGCACAGAAATAATTATAGTAACCACTTTTTTCGAGACACCTTGTGTTTAATTCCTAAGACCCTTATTAAATTCGAAATATGGGAAAAACGCATTTTGACACCTCATTTGTCACAATAGCACCAATATTGATGAAGCAGTGGCCATTTGAATAACAAATGATGCAGTTTCCAATGTTTTTTTTTTGCGTTACTTCCAAATCCGAACATACCCAAACAGTTTTGTACATAATTCCACTCAAGTTTATCATACGCTTTTTCAAAATCCAAGAACAGAAGTAACCCAGGAAGACTCTCGTTATCTACATACTCAATAATGTCAAGTATTAACCTTACATTTTCACCAATATATCGATTTGACAAAAAACCAGTTTGATCGGGTGAAATAACTGAATTGAGAACTTTTTTGAAACGATTTGCAATAGCTTTAGATACAACTTTATAATCTACATTAAGCAGGCTGATGGGTCTCCAATTTTTCAAGAATTTATTATCCTTCCCTTCTTTTGGAATAAGAGTAATTACCCCTCTACATTGCTCGTCCGTCATGCAACCCTTCTCAAAACAGTAATTAAAACAATCAACAACCACTTGTCCAATGACATCCCAAAAAAAATTATAGAACTCAATTGGATATCCATCAGACCCCGGACTTTTACCATGTTTCATCTCTTTGACGACATCAGTGCATTCCTGCATATTTAGGATACCTTCACATTCATCTTTATTGTTCTCAGTCACTTTAGGAATATCTTCCAGTGATAGACCAAGCTGTGTTAAACCTTCCTGAGCATTTAGATCAGTATTATATTGAGAAGTATACAAATTAGAGTAGAATTTGACCTCTTCATTCAGAATATTTTCTGTACCTGTAACCTCATTACCTTCATCATCAATCAACTTTGTAATTGACTTATTATTAACACGGTACCTTTCGAGATTGAAAAAGTTTTTTGAACTCTTCTCACCAAATTCAGTACAATCTGCCTTGGATCTGATTCTTGCACCTTTAACTTTTTCATCATAAATTGAATCCAAATTGTGCTTCTTGATTTCAATTTCCCTTAAAATCGGCTCACTAGGATTTTCAGCATATTTAATCTCAAGATTATTTATGTCTTGTTCCAGACACTCTTCAGTTCTTTTAGCCTGTTTACGTTTCCGGCTGGCATAATTAATTGTATCACCTCTTATAACACTTTTCATTGTTTCCCATAACATGTCCGGACGTGCATTAATATTATCGATTTTAACATTGTCAATAGTTTTATGAATCAAATCAGTAAACTCCATGTCATCCAAAAGTGAAACATTAAATTTCCACATTCCTTTACCATGCTTATTCTGTTTACTGCACAACATTAATTGTACCAGTGAATGATCTGATTTTAAACCATGTTTAATATCAACATTAGTAACATTTCCCTTTAAACCATTACTTATGAGTAAATAATCCAACCTACACATGATTGGTGGTTTGTCATTCGACTTCCATGTATACTGAAATTTACCTGGATTATTATACCGCCAAATGTCAACAAGATCTCTTTTTGCCATTAAATTAAAAATCTCCTTTTGTGATTTGAAATTGGTATGACTACGGCCACCCTTTTTATCCAAAGATAAGTTTAACACACAATTTAAGTCTCCACCATAAACAATATTAACACAATGAAAATTATCAAGCTCATCGTCAACCTTCTTATAAAAATCAGGACAGTCCTTATTTGGTCCATAAATATTAGCAATTGTGTAAATAACATCAGATATTTTAAAATCAATGATCACATAACGTCCCTCTGTGTCGCACACACATTTTAATAATTTATAGTCACAGTTCTTGTTGAACAAGATAGCAGAGCCTCTGCTTTGTGAAGTTCCATGGCTCCATACACCGGTGGAACCCCAATCGCTATTCCAATTCCGACAGTCAGATTGTATACTATGCGTTTCTTGTAAAAAGTATACGGTGAAGTTTTTTTTCTTCAACCATGTAAAAACAGCAGTACGTTTTTTGCCATCTCGTAAACCTTTCACATTCAACGAGCATATCTTTACATCATCCATCTGGGGGAGGCCTAATTTTCCATGACCAAAGTATTTTCTTAAACAATTTGCACTAGAATTTACTGGCAAACACACACATTTAAACAACATTGTCAAAAAATAAACACACAACAATATAACCTAAATAAAAAGGGTGCAGGCTTGAAGATGGCAAAAAAATACCTGCGATACGATTTGTTTTCTTTTCAAACCGTATTCTTCAACAGCTTCCGACAGCGCTGAATCTGAAGCAATAACATAATAAAGTTAAAGTTTATTGTTTACAAGTCTTTCTCTTCCATACGCCATACTGCTCCACTTGTTTACAAGTCTTTCTCTCCCATACGCCACACTGCTCCACCCGGCTCGATGATCTTCATACTTGCAGGATAGTTGATGTACACTCTTCTTCCTGGATTTTCTCGCAGGAGTGTCTTTCGATGCTTCCAGAGTTTAGCCCTTTCAGCTTGAAGTTTAGGTGTTACATCCTCTATGATGACTAACTTGAACCTTGCATCTGCTGCTGGATAGGGATTAGTCTTTAGGTTCTTTGCAGCCCGGAGAACAGATTGCCGGTCACTGTAGTAATGAAACGCTACGTGTATAGGCCTTGGCTTTTCTCTGGGGACATTCGGCATTTGTGTTGGTGTTCTGTGCACACGGTCTAAAATAAAACCGTCAGCATTGATTTTAAGGTTTTCGGCAACTATGGTTTTAATTAGCTCAGAACAGTTTCCATTATGTTCAGCCTCCTTATTTTCCAATTAGTTTCCAATGTTGCACATAATGCATGCCATAAACTTGTCTTTCAAATTTCCCGCCATTGTAACATTTAATTCCCTAACCAGTGCCCTGAGATCACGGTATTCACAGTGCTGAAATGTAATGATATAAAATGACCTACGTGTTCGAGATTTTCTGTGAGAAAAGAGTAAGACTTATAAACACCTGGAAAAAAGTATCGCACCACTGCTCTTTTGTTGAAAAGTGGAATTTTGCCACCATGGTGTAATATTAAGGATCATTTGTTTGCGTAAGCTGTCCAGCAAAATGTTATGCAATAAAAGGGCCACATTTGAGTTTGTGACGTAATCGATGTAATGTTTTTCAAGGCCAAGGGGAAAATGCATTTTTGTTTGTCCAAAAACATGCATGAAACAAGTTTGGGTATAACGCGATATTTAAATGTGGCCCTTTTATTGCATAACATTTTGTTGGACAGCTTACGCAAAAGAATGATCCTTAATATCACACGAATGGTGGCAAAATTCGAGGCCACATTTGCACTTTTCAACAAAAAACCAGCGATGTGATACTTTTTTCCAAGTTTACAGTTTAAGTATCATAAGTTTATTTTACTGACATGTGTCACGGTTCAGAGATTTTCAATGGTTGCAGGTATTTATTGAATGCCCCTCGTATATAAGGAAAACTCATGAATTGACTGTCATTTACCATTCGCGGCATCACTGAAATTTGACTGAATAGCAGTATTCCAGTTCTTTAAAAAGACGTAACATTATATTCGAGATGGTATCATACTATTTTCAAGCCTACAAAGGTTAATATTGCCTACGAACTGATTTATAAATGATGATACAGTATTATTTTCAGAAAACATCCATTGTTTTCTATTGTCAGTATTTATATAAATCGGGCTGTTATATCTTATCATTCAATACGGAAAGAAAACGATAAAAACATGTGTTTTTCTTTAGGGTAATTTTCCGTGTCCGTTGTCCAAAATCTCTCTCTGGCTGTGAGCGCATTATTACAAAGTAAAATAGGTATTAATTATCATTAACTACAAACAGGGGCGTCAATCCACATTGAAAGGTGGGGGGGGGGGGGGGGGGCATCATAAGTTGCCGTCCAAAAATAAAAATTAATTGTTTTTAATGTGCGAAGCGTTCCGCGCGGACAGGGGTGAGTTTGAGGGGGGGGGGGGGGGGATGTGCCCTCCTCAGCGTTCGATTTTTTATCAATTTTCGAACCCATTTGGTGTGATTTGGTAGGCACTTTGACCGGTATTTCATTGAAATGTTCGTTGTTGAATGTTGATCCAAATAAATATTTAGTGTGGTTCGAGACCACGGCTGTTTGACTGTCCGATTTATAATTAAAATTATGAAATAAAAAAAGATTAATTAGTGGCCCCGTTATGGTTTCACCTGATAGCGCTAATGGTAGCGCTAATGAATACGAGTATACGGTGAAAATGTCAAGAAAATTGTTTGAGCCCTTTTTAAATTATCAGCATTTTCTACTTTACACAAATTTTACATGTAACTCTATGGGAAATGTGGCCAATGAGGGCGCTATTATAGTAAATAATAATTTAAAACTCTTTATAAATATTTTAAACAGGTTCGCCGTCGTGGGTAGAAAAGAGACAATAATGGGAAAACGATCTCGCCCGGGAATCGAACCCAGGATCTGTTGATTGCTTGTCAACTGCCTTGTCCATTGGGCCACAAGACCTCGCATGGTTAAGCATCTGAAATTCAAACCTAAGCGATCTCGTTTCCCAGTCTCCTGCCACAAGTATTACCCGGAGTAGCTCGGGCCTATACAAGTGTAAATCAAGTGCCGTCCTCCCTGTAGAGGGTAATACATAGAAATAATAGGCATATACGACGGCTATTAAACAAATTATAAATATTTTTAACAGGTTCGCCGTCGTGGGTTAAACAGGTTCGCCGTCGTGTAAACAGGTACCCACGACGGCGAACCTGTATTGCGATAATTTTACTGCATTCCGCAACAAATTGTTGCAAATTGTTGTCAGTATTTATATAAATCGGGCTTATTTATTATAAAGCTGGGTATAGCGTTATACAAAGTAATTTAGGTCATTGTATGGTGGTAAAGAAGTCGGGGTAGGGAGGGGGAGGGGGGGGGGGGGTGGCTGCGGAATATAGCGATTTAGGATAGAACAATCATGACTGTAACCATGGTAACGATGGTAGAGTCTGCTTATGAATGCATTTGAAGACGATGACTTAAACCTGACAATTTTCTTTCTTCTTTCAGTGATTGCGTCGATGGAAAAGTCGAACCGAATCTTGTTATAACTATCTGTTATCTTTGATTCGATGAAACCATTTTTAATTTTCAAATCACAGGTACACTCTGGCTGCATGCACTGATAATTGAGATAAGAATCGTGACCTAGATCCGCGCAAATCTCATTATATTTCTCTAAGTTCATTATGATTGCATGGCATAAATAGATGACAGCGGACTAGTTAAGGGCACTTCTTTCTGTATCTCTTTAGACTTTCCATACGGCTATTAGTTTTACAACATACAAAAACAGACTTTCCCAAATGTCAAAGTCTATCTAAAGAATTACTGGACCAATACTAGACATGTTTGTACTTATTTTAATGCATTTCTCATGGTGATTCCAAATATGGTGATCTAATTCAATAATTCTGTCATTTTAGAAACATTTTGTGACATTTTGAAACGGTCGTCTACTGAGACGCCTGTCGCGTGGAAAACCTCCATGTGCTTGATTGCAGTTATAATAACAATGGGTAGACGTATCGAGCAGGGTTTTGATGGGAGGGCGAAATGGTTTTAGTAATTTTGTCTCCAAGTTTATGCCTCTTTGCAATAAAAGCTCTACATTTATACTTTGGGTAGATTGTTTCGATGGTGCATACTGGTGACCCAGTAAACACAAAACGTTTTCAAAACGTTTTGAATTGGGTTTAATTAGGTTTTGTTTTTGTGAAACGTTTTTAAAACGTCTTAAAAACGTTACAGTTTCAAAGCATTTTTTTTATTACAAATCGTTTTATCAAAACGTTATAAAAACGTTAAATTAATGTTGTCACAATACTTCTAAACGAACACATGATTGAAACGAAATCAAAACGTTTATAGAACGTTATATTACAACCTAAATTAAACCAAATATTATGGTCCTGGACCATAAGTTTCGTTTTTTACAAAACGTTTTAAAAACGTTTTTTAAAAACGTGGGCAATTCCACGCATGCGCACGTACCTGGGTTATATTGGTTTGGTAACACTATGGATTGTATATTTATTTTCTTTCATATAGATATTCGATCTGCAACATGCATCATTTCATAATTAAATGGCAAATAAGAACATTACTTCACAAACACATGAAGAACTTTGTTGGAGAATGTTAATAAAAAGCCAGATGATTGAATTGTTCTTTAAATTGCCAGTTAATTATCAATTAATTATCAATTACCTAATATAGGTTTTCAAAACGTTTTAAATTGGATTTAAATTAGGTTTCGTGTTTGTGAAACGTTTTTAAAACGTGTTAAACTTCGTTTAAAACATGTTTTTAAAACGTATTTGATACATCTTGCAAGACTAAATAATTTAAATATGGTTATTTTCACGTTATATTAACGTTTTCAAAACGTTACATGGAAACGTTATTAAAACCCATAAAAAACTCCACACATATACGTTTTTAATACGTAATATTAAAACGTTTTTTTTCACCAACTTGAAACGTGTTTTTAACGTTAAAAAACCGTAAAATGGCCAGCTGGGGAGACGCCGATTGTCGATTGTATTCAAACATGCTAAACATGTACTTACCATTACTACACATGCAAAGGTAATATTATCAGATGAAACTGTTACCTTTGGGGAAAGATTTCTCTGCAACGTGGATGGGTCCTTTAAGAAGATAAAGAGATTCCTAAAATGTCGCAAATGTTCTACTTTTAAGGCTCTTTAATTGAGTCTGTACTATTTTCATTAATCCATGATCAAATCAGGAGAGCTACTATATAATACTAGGGTTACCGCGGCACTGTTCCGATTCATTTATGATAGGGATGCCGTCGGCAAAAATGGTGCTGCAGTTTTGCACCAAGGTTTCGAATTTGAATTGCAACACCATTCCGATCCCCGTCTTGATTCAACTTCTTAAATGACAGGAGGTTATCTGAACACCCATTTAAAACTAGAGTCATTACTAAGTGCAGTGAAAGGTTTTTACGAGGGTCATTCAATAAGTTCTACCTCTTCCCTCATAACATCGCTAATAATGAATGTCAGACTCATTGTCATGATTATAGCTCTGAATCATGGCTACACATTAACTTGATAGTAAGGGAAGACGTCAAAACTCGACCGCCCGTTGACCGCCGGTTACGGGCGGTTCCGCCCGGTTCTTTCAGGTCAAATGTTTTACTGGTATATGAATATTCGCGCATGCAACACTGAACAACCGCCGGTTGACTTAATGCTGTAACCGGACCAATTTACACTATCAATCTGTTACTTGCGGTCATAATAACTCTCTATTATCGTTCTATAAAAAAACACCATTCATAGACTTTCGGTATTGATTTTATAATTGAGCTATAAACAGATTGAAAAAGCCAACCCCAGCGAAAATCAATAGCTGTATTGTACTGGTTGTCAGAGAGCCCATTGCTTCAAGATTGTATTGCTCACGCGTGTGACGAGGCACTATCAACCGGTCGTGTTCACCAGAGTGTAACTATTTGACCTCATTATGTGTGTATATTATAACAGACGACACGTTTTGTGAGAACCGGGCGGAACCGGCCGTAACCGGCGGTTGCCGGGCGGTCGAGTTTTGACGTGGTCCCTAAGGGATAATTGATACTGGGTTCACTTTTGTTTGTTATGACAACGGAAACGGAAAACTTCCTTCATTGATAATAAATTCATGTCTTTCGGGGGTTTTCTCCGTACTATATGGTTATATCAGAGCACGATTTTAATACTGAAAATAGATGATTTCTTTGTTGTTAAAATTCATGCCACAGTGATGCCTCATTTCACGGCTGTTTGATCCCATATAATGTGTCCGTTTTATTCTGAGAACACCGTAACTTGCTGGCCCAGTTCTGTTTTTAACTGATTCAAATACCTGAATATACTGGCCATCTTTTGTAGAACATTTGTTGGTGCCAGTTCTGAGAAATAGAGATTTGAATATTATCATTTACTATAATAGCGCCCTCATCGGCCACATTTCCCATAGAGTTACATGTAAAATATGTATCAAGTAGAAAATGCCGATAATTTTAAAAGGACTCGAACAATTTTCTTGAAATTTTAACCGTATACTCTTATTCATTAGTAGGGCCTACTACCTAAAGGCCCTGTCACACCATAACGTATCGCCTCAACGTATGCCAACGTATGCGAAATATCGAAAAATACGTTGGTGTACGTTGGCGTACGCTGATATAAGTTAGGGGTACGTTGGGGATACGTCGTTTACGTTAAGAGCACGCTGTGATACGCTGTGACAATTTGGACCACGAAAAAATATTGAGCATGCACAAAATTTCTCGACGTACTCAACGTGTGCTTAATACGTTCTGCATAAGTTCCCGGTAAGTTTGTTAGAAATACGCTGACATACGTTAGAGGTACGTTAATCGTCTTAAGTTGTAGGTTGGACATATAGATTTACCCTTCTAGATATTTTAATAGTTATCATCTAGGCTGCGTTTTCTTGAACTGGCAACACTTGTCCCACCGTGTACGAAACTCAATTTCTGCAACGGCATAAGTCACGTGTTCGTTGTACGCCGAGGATAGGCTGAGGATACGTCGAGCACGGCAGACATACGCTACGAATACGTTGGTCATACGCTCGCCGATCGCATACGCTGTGATACGCTGTCATAAGTTGGTTATAAGTTAGTGATACGCTATCAATACGTTAGTCATACGCTATGTATGCGTTTAATACGCTATGGATACGTCCATTCCATCACCGATGTTGACGCAATTCGTTGGGAAGTTGGACGTTCTTGGACGTTCTCGGACTCTGACAATTTTCGAGCTATTTTTTGAATACGTCGGCATACGTTCAGGCCACGTTCAGGCCATACGCTATGGTGTGACAGGGCCTTAAATCAGGTCAAACCATAAATGGGCCACTATATAATCTTTTTTTATCCCATAATTTTAATTATAAATCGGACAGTCAAACAGCCGTGATTTGTGTTAAATCTTTAGCGTAATAGTCACTTTATGAGTTTTCTTTATATGCAACCTTAAGAATAGTCATCCTTGTCAGTAGTAGAAAATCAACTATTTGAGAAACCTGGAATCCCTCCATTTAGTCCTGCATATTGAAGATCTTTCAGTTCTTAATGAAAAACAAATATGGCCTTCGCAGTATTCCGTATAGGGGAGGGTTGAGCTTAATGGCTGTTCTGATCTGGTTCTGGCTAATCAGGTGGCATATTTTTAAGATCAAGTCAGTCACTTTATTGACTGTTAAAGAGATATCTGAAATTTAGAATGGTTATATTTGACCAATAGCTAGGTATGTTTCGTCTCTTAAAATTGGGCACTTTGGAGATATTTTGCTCCGTTTCCTTTATACTAAATCAGGCATGAGATTACACTTTCATGAAAAAGTCTGGAAATTGTAAAAAAAGCTGGAAAAGCGCGTAAAATTGGACAAAAATACCTCAAAATGGGCTGAAAATAAATAAAATTGCGGAAATTTTGACGTCACAAAAAACTGGTTCCAGTGTTTTAGCTGGAAATTCTCATGCCTGCTAAATGGATATTCAGTTTTCACTGCATTTTCAGAAAAGTACAACCAGTACTCAGACCTATTTACAATGAATTTGTAGATGAGATTCCTCAAAGCTACAATTGTGGAATATTTACCCCCTCCACCCTATATAAAGACCGGCTTATATAATAGCAAAGTTATGAAGTGGGGTAGAACTTATTGAATGACCCTCGTACACACACAAAAGTTTTCAAAATAAGTGTAAAGGTAAAAAAAAAAATTGAAGTTATTAGTGAGCTTATTGCCCATCGGAGAGCAGCTTTAATTTGCTTCTCACGAATATATTTCAAATCCAGGACCCTTGAAAAACATTGTACCTCAACTCAACTGCCATTCAAATTGAAGAAAAACACCAGTATACAGCCCGGTTATGTTTGCATACGGATATTTGTAATTGAAGTTCTTTCACCTCGCCTAAATGTCACTGATATGTCAAGAACATTGCATGGCATTTATTTAAAGGGTTCTTAGCGCAGGTTCTTAGTAGTGTTTTACTTCATTTGAGGCAGAAAAGGGTATTTCAAGATTCCATTAGGATCTGTTGTTGAATGACTCACCAATATTTTTTCAACGCTAAAACAACGTTAAAGTCCATTCGTCACAGTTATGCCTTGATTGTAAGAGTTTATTAAGGTTGAAAACGGAAATTGTCAGATTTCTTTCATTGTTTAAAGCATTTTCGATCAATACTTGTACCATACCATAATATGTGTATATTTAGTGATGCTTATAATTTGTGAACAATTATAAATGTGGTCAAATAAATGTATGAAAGATTGCCATTATGTTCTACTTACAAAAACTAAACACTCGGTAAACTTTAATTTAGCAAAACATTTTAATAGCCTCATATTCAATGCAAATAATATCCACACATTTAGCTATATATTATACTACTTATTATGTTCATAAATTCTAGATTTGCAATGATACAAAATAAGAAGAAAACAAAATTCAAAATAAACAAGTCAATTGCCAGAACTGCCATAAAATAAAATCACATACACGAAGGAGAAAAGAATATTAACTTGGTGAAATTCCATGCATTTTCAAACAATTAGTGTTGCTGAAGTAAAACAATTGAGTGCTTTTTATTATACTACCTCATTTGACTGTTACGGCAAAGATATAACAACTCTATTCATTGGTGAGAGGTTTGTTGTGTTCAAAAACCAAAAAAAAAGGATGATGGCATTTACTTTTGAAATATGTTTCACAACCAAGCTGGTAGCTTCTCCAGACTGGCAAGTCTGTCCACTGCTGACAGACTTATAACCTGCTGGAGGCTGCTGTATCGGACATTGACAGAATACTTTGATCATAGATTTTACGCCATCTCATATTATCAATGATCCCGGTTTCTTAAAGGAGTTCTCCCCTTCCATCTGATCCACATGTTATCTTTCAACCATGTGGAAAGAGTTGCCAGTCTGCAAAAGCTGCCAGCTTGACAGCGAAGCAGTGAAATACAACTTAAAATTAAGCGAGAACCAACATCCATTTAATTTGCATTCGTACACAACAAACCTCTCCAATATGGTTCATAAATAAAACACTCCATATATGAATCTATAGAGAATACATTTTGGACATGCAAGATAAGAGACACGATAGAGATCAGGGCACGCGCCATCCCTTGATCAGAGACATCCTGCTGTTGACTAGCTTACAACAAAGATATTTAACAAGATGTGTCAATAAGGCTATACACTTTTTTTGTTGAGTTGCCCTCAAGTGCCAAAAACCGTGAAGTCTGGTCAGTCATTTGATTTTCCTTCTTTTTGTTTGCTGACAAATAGTACTGACAGACCGTGGTTCATGACAATACAAAATGGTAAATGTCAATTTGCCTAATGTTTCTAGTGTGCTAATAGTTTAAAAGCAATTTATTAAAGCAAACTTATTCATTTAAAGCAGAAAATAGTTAGTATTTTGACAAATTGGGAACAATTTAAAATTAAAATAAATCCAACCCTGATTTTTGGTTGCTGAGGGCAACACAACAATTTTCTTGCCTAACCACTCTGGTATGGAGGGGTATTGATGACCTCACAAGCTACCTATTACTCTAGGTGTATAACAATTCTAACTAGAGATAATTGTGATCGGAGATCACGGATATTAGTCGAGGTCGCGTTGACCTTTGACCTGCTGATGGCAATACTCTCTCATTCGTATGGAACATTGTGACTAAGTTTGCCAATCATCAGTCATCTCCTCTTGGACAATAGCAATTGCATGTCTGAAATAAATGAAAATTTACATTTTGACCCCAAGTTTCTTTTTTTGACCTTTGGCCCCAAGTTCAGTATTCACATTTTTTCTTGACTTATCAGTGAACACACGATGAAACAAATCCGGTCAAAATCGGAGCTTGTCTAACATTTTATCCCTGTTTAGGTCAATGACCCCTAGTGACACCATATGACATGTCACTTTTAATCGCTTAAGACCCTATGTGTACATGGATACAAGCAATCTTTTGACCAATTCTGATAATCATGGGTCATTTCCCCTCGAAAAAATAGCATTTTGAGTGACTGGAGTGAAAATTGACATTTTGACCTATAGTGATGCCTTGTTGACCTTTGACCCCAAGATAATGATTGACTTTTTTTCTTGTCTCATCAATACCTACAAGATGAAACATGACCGGTCAAAATCGGAGCATGTCTTATATTTTACCCCTGTTTAGGTTAATGACCCCTAGTGACCCCATATGACACGTCACTTTTACTCGCTTAAGACCCTATGTGAACATGGATCTAAGGAATCTTTTGACTAATTCTGATAATCATGGGTCATTTCCTCTCGAAAAAATAGCATGTTTAGTGCGAAGATTGAAAATATACATTTTGACCCCTAGTGACTCCAATTATTTTTTGATTTTAAAAACCGAACTATTATATATGCGTACGGTCAAAAGGAATATGTTGACCAATTCTGATGATCCTAGGTCATTTCACTTAATTGCAAATGCGTTTTAAGTGAAAATCACGTTTTGACCCCTAGTTACCCTTGTGTGACCTTTGACCCCTTATGCTTTACAACCTGAGTAGTGGTGCACATAAGGGTTCTTATGACCAAATATGGTCAAAATCGGCCTAATGGTTACGGAGCTATAGGTCCCATGACGGAAGAAAGAAAGAAAGAAAGAAAGAAGAAGAAGAAGAAAGAAACAGGACGAATACAGTATATTAGTCGTTTCTCGACTAATATAAAAAGGTATCTGAACTTCCCTTCATTTTGTATACTGTTGATACCTAAAATATTATTCAAGAATCCTTTGACAAGCATACACATTGTTTATAACCACTAACCCCAGCATTCTCATTCTCTAAATTCTTGTTTTTAGATTGTCCATTATAATTAGTGCAAATAATATTATAATCAATGATCCACACCAACAAATATCTAAAGTAACCAGGGCTAATATATAAAACCATTACACATTGTTTCAAAGAAGATTTCTTGTACAGTCCAGCCTGCTTCACTTTCATCACATGACCACTGGTTTCTGTCACCAGTGTTTACTGGTTCCCATTGACATTACATTGCTATGATAGGCTTATAATGTTGTTAAACGAGATTCTTTAAGAACATCATGCCAGAGACTATATAACTATGGGACAAGTATCTCGAAGTCAAAGTCCCCCGTCTACTATGCGCAAATTCACTGGTGAAGTTTTATAGGGGGCACACTATCATGGTTGTAGCAAACCAGACGACCTAAGACATGGTGGATTTTATCGGCTCAAAACATGATTTGTGGCACAGAAATAGTACATCAATGGTCAAAAAAAGCTGATTGTGATATAGAGTAGAACTGATTTACTTTGATGATAGCATAATTTAGTTCTTATATGACACCAAACATTCAGAATTTGTTATTTGAAATTAATTTTTACGTGGAACAAAATATGAATTTTAAATTGTGGATGGCTTCGTCTGACAGTGACAGAGGAGGGGGCGTGGCGATATTTGCATTTTATGAATATTGTAATCAGATCAGTTGGGAAGGACGGTGGATCGCGACGATCACATCGTGTGAGGTCATGAATAGTCATAGATGAATATTCATTCACAACGAATGATTGACAGTTTTCGCTTAACTTCCGGGTGAAGAACTGATAGAGTGCACTATATTGTGAACCAAATCTCAACAATGGGCAGATAGGGCGTTACATTGGCCTGATCATGCTGCAAGTAGTACAATTGATGTGACATCAATTCAGTCCTCTCTTGTTTAGTTTTTGAATAACACTTATGCACATTTCAGTTTGGATTCAACTTCTATTTGAAATTTATGCCTATCTATACCATGTATTATTTGGTGGAAATCATATGACCTGCAGCTGTAAATTGCTTCCAACAGTTGTTCTGCATTGTTTTGTTTTGGGTTTTTTTTGGGGGGAAAGCTCTGTTGTCACTGTAGTGGTGCTATGCATGCTAGTCTGCACAAGAAACCCTCTTTGACTTTGTTAACGGAGTTATGTCAACATTATAAGAACCCATGCAGCACCAAAATAAATGTTTTCACTCACAGTCACATCACATATAAAAATTACCTAAGTGACAGGCGCAAATAGGTGGTTTTTTTCTAACAATAGGCCAATGCATTTTTATAATTCTTAACAAAGTTTATCTTATTCCATGGACAAGAGAAATGAGTGACCATGACTAATAAATAATGTTCATTATTTCAATTTCTGTGCTTCATTCAATGCACTCTGAAACTGTTATAGAATGGCTCAAACTTCTCAGAAATTGTGCTTCTACCAAGATACAAACAAAGTTGTAAGGTATAATTTAATAAAAGAATTTGTCAGTTCTTTTTACATAAAACTTATCCACAATATGTCACTATTACAAATAGCCATAGACAGTGTCACATTTAGTGTCACATTAATGTTTAGTCTTGGTGTATTTCTTATAAAGTTCTGCCCAACATTAGCCGCCAAGCCAAGGGTTCGCCCACTTAATTTCAAATAGAAGTTTTTGTACACTCCTAACTTATGAATATCTTGCCAAAAGAATACGCCCAGATCTTTTATGCTTATAGTTTGAGTCAAGTTTAATTATTTTGAATAAAGTACTTAAGTCAAGTTTCTTTGAATTAATATAGCTAATTGACATTACATGTAACTTAAATCTAACATGTCATTATGGTATGCTTTCTGCTGCTGTTTGAATATAAACGCATCTTGGCTCATGCTCAAGTTTGGCATAGAAGGCTTAAAAATGTTGATTCTTGTATTAGTTCAAATTGTCACGCTTTTAAATAGGAGTTGTTAGAACATTGAAGGAGCCAATTTGGTACTTGAACCTTCTTACTTTCACTCCTGATTAAAACATAGACAAAAGAAAACACTTAGTGATCACCTGTATATATACATTTTGATATATCATCTTACAATAATCATCTGAATCAATAACATTGGCCTACAGTCTGTTCACCTACCTCTGTGTAGTGATGTCAGAGTGCATTCCAATGATCGCAGTACAGAATCACACCTATGATAATAATGTCGGGCACGTATGCTGCTTTGATCAGTAGAATACGCCCTGACGTCACTGTACAGAGGTAGACGACCAGAGTATAAGTCATGTTTGACTCTATATACATAATATATAACAAAACCTATTTACATATTGCATACACTGTAACTGTACTTATAGCACTGATAAGAATGAGGTTGACAAAACAATTTGGAAGTATTCACTGTACTTTTTTTAGAATGATAGTTGTATAAACGGTATAGTCTGTTCAGCGTAAAATAGAACATCACTTTTGAGGGTCATTTTTACTATACTTGCGCAGCAACTTCATAGTGTATTCTAACGATCGCATGTTGCACGTGTGATCTTTACACTTTCCACGAGGCTATTGGTTTTACCAATGCAAAAGTGATTTTTCAGAAACTTTTCAAAGTCTATTTCAAGGATTACTGAAACAATACTAGGCATGTTTGTACTTATTTCAATGCATTTCTCATGGTGATTCCAAATATGGTAATGAAATTCAATAATTTTGACATTTTTGAAACATTTTGTGACATTTTGAAATGTTGTCTGCAGACGCCTTCCACGTGGAAAGTGTTATTAATGCACTGTCGAAAGTACCGACGCAATCAAAGGCAAATTCCAATACTCAAGCATAGATGCTGCGTCAATCACTATAATAGTCTATTTACCTTCCTCTGGATAGTGACGTAACTTAACAGGCGCAGCATTTACGCACACGTTTGTATCATCTGTCTTACGCAACCGCCTTATTCACTACGATCAGTAAATTATGCAGTTAACGTCTTGCGGAAGTGAAATAGACTAATACTCTCTGCCATCACTGCAAAGAGTTAGCACACAAATACAGGGTAAATCAAAAAAGAATTTGTGCACAGATTGAAACGACTATTGACCTCTATACATGTGGATTGAACCATAACATTGTTGTTGTTTGTATAAAGCGTATCTAATCTAGTTCATCTTTAGAAAAATGAAAGTAATCAACTGATGAGAAATAAGCAAAATGTGACAAGTTTGGTATAAGCTGAGCCCCTTTTCACCATTTCAATGGGATTTATACAGTTAAGACATCCAAGACATTGCTGTTACTGTAGCATGATTAAATTGAGTGAGAATGGTGGCCATAACGATGGATGGTTTTGTTAAAGAACTAAAAATGGGGTTAGCTTATAAACCTTGTCATGTTTTGCTTTAATACTTTTCAGTCCAGCACTTTCATTTTTTCAGAAGAAAAAAACAACTTACGCTTTATAAAGACAACAACAGTTTCATTGTTCTATCCATCAAGATCAAGGCCTGTTTCAATCCGTGCACAGTTCTTTTTGATTCACCCTGTAGAGAATTACATCTAATGACAGTCTTCAACAAACAATATATTTTTCTTTCAACATATTATAAAACAATTATGCATAATTATTAATAGCACTTCATACACAATATTGAAACATTCCGGTAGTAAGTCAACGTTTTTTGAAATTCACAATCAGCTCAGCTTCCGGATGTATTACTTTTCCAAATTTTATCGAGGGAGATTTTGACGAACCCCTAGTTTAGTTGATAGTGCATCTATATTGGCAGCAGGTCAATTGCTTGATGAGTTTGACAGCTCTGAGCTTATAATATAAAGGTGTAAAAAACATAATACCTGGATAAAATTGCAGAGGATTTTCCAGATGGTCGTCAGTCAGGGCATGTAGAACAATTTTCCCCTGTCATCTTAGCTTTAAATACAATAACTCTGTGGCTTCTCACATGCTTTTTGAGGGCATTCTTTTCATTAAGGGACACTCCCTTAAACATTAGAACAATTTGCACTCTCTAATTTCTTTTTGTGGAAAAAAACAAAATTCTAATCAAGCTCTCAGAGTTGTAGATCTGTCAATTATGTCTATTAAATAACTCCGCTCCGGCGCTCTCTCTTCAGTAAAGATATCTATTTACACGCACCTCTCAACGTCATCAGTTTTCTATTCATATAATATTCATTTATTTCATAGTATCTATTTCATTAATATAGTATTACGGTATCTTATGCAGTGAATAAGCTGCATCACTTTACATTTGCCAAAATATGTTGTTTTTTATATCAAAGTATGCGTTAATTACACCTATCAAATTAATGTAACTCTTCTTTAATTAAGTTCTTAGCAGCAGAAGAGTGCTTCAACCATGGGAACCAATTTGTGACAATGTAAATATAAACTGTAAACTGTTCCCCCCACATCCATTCAAGTCATAGTCACAGTAAGACATAACAGAACAAATCCTACAATATGAGAATTTGATGAACCCTAAAGCCTTCAGATGCATTTCAATACCAATTGACCTTATAAGCTCAGTTGGTAGAGCATCTGTCTGGTGTTCGGGACTCGGGAGGTCCTGGGTTCAAATCCTGAAGTTAAGGAAATGATTTTTTTTTCTCTTCAAAACAACCACAAGCGAAAACTTAATTATCATCACTTCCATGCACCTCGTGAACTAAGTAACTTTGATTTCCAATGCTACAAGGTTGATATCGTTCCATCTATAGCCATCTATATTTGATACGGTGGTTTTAGAAACACAAATCCTTTCAGGACAACAGCTGAACAATGGGTCAAATTTATCTAATGTTTTTTTGTTTTGTGGGTAAATATGTGATGCAGTACATCGGAAGGGTAGACATTCCAGGTGAAGTCAATTTTTAGTTTATTTTGCGTGCTCTCAGGTCATTTTCTAAGCTTTAAAATGACACCAAATTGATCAAAATTGATCAAGGCATTCAGATTTTATGAGTTTTCATTTAAATCTTGATAAACACACAGCCACAATGTCCTCCCTTGTGATGTGCTGCATTATATCGAGGGTTGAGTGCCAGAAGGCTGTAACTCAACTTTTGGGCAAAATGAGATTTTGGTACCAAAATAATCCATATAACCTAGATTTTCAGAACCATAAAGAGATTAACTCATAAACACCCTTAATTTGACTAAAACTACAGTTATAAGTTGGGTGCTACAGTGTATTGTAATGAGTCCCGAATATTTGGAAGTTGATTACATGTATGTCAGAATTAGTGTTTTTGAGTTACGTCCTTCTGGCGCTCAACCCTCGACATATAGTTTTATATCTTTTCCAATGATGTTTTCTCTTGGAAATATTGCAACAAATGTGTGGGCTAACTTTAATATACACTACCTAGTATGTTCTCATACTAGGTGCATAAAGGTTCGGTCACACTAGGCAATATTTGCCGCGCGATGCCGTGAGGCAGCCTCTGCCGTAGTGTACGACAATTGATCGTAGGTCACGCTGGGTCAACGCAGGTCACCGCATGCGATGGCAGCCAGCGCTGTGTGGCAAAATAGGAGAATGTCAGCGTTAAACTCGGTGCGTTGCAGCCTGCAGCAATGACAGTTGAATACTTTTAACTCTGTTGCGATAACACCTCGCACAAGTAAATAACGTCTAGTTGGAATGGAGCTTTACTCTACACCAGTGCATTGCACAGAACGACACCATGCTTTGTTGCACACAAATAGTAGGCACATCAAACGGTACACGCAACAGCTTGGTATGTCAACTCGCAATCATTATTCCTTTACAGCGACTAGTAAAACATGTCAAAACATATTTTAACCCCACTGAGCACTACCTGCCTATACATGTACATGTATATCGGCATAAAGTAAATTTTGATTGGTTACAAATAGTGTTATCTGTGGTTATACCATACATTTAGCCAATCAGAGATACAGTAAGAATGGTGGTATGGTAGATAAAGAGTTATAAAAGCACTGTTTTGGTTACTCACTGAGCATCACATTATATCCTGTAATGAGCCAATTAGAGACACTGTAAGAAAGCAGGTAGTGCTCATGGGGTTAAATATTTACATTGACTGATGAGTGACATAGCGGCAGTATGGTACAGGAAATTATTATGCATTTTATACTAGGTTCAGCCTTCGGCTTCAACAAGTATGATACTTCGTGCAGATAATTATTTCCTGTACCAAAACCCATCATAGATATAATTTTCTTAGATTTAGGTAGTCTCCTGAAATCAATGTTTACATGTATGCCAGTGATAGGTGCACCATTAGGCAAAAAAAGGTGTTGTGTTGCCCTCAAGTGCCAAAAATTTGAGGTTGGGTCCGGTCGATCGGTTTATTTTGTTTATTGCTGAAAATGATTACTGCCAGATCGTGGCTGTCGTGGTTTATGTCAAGACAAAATTTGGTAAATTATCAATTCTACTAATGTTTCTATATAATGTGATAATAGTTTAACAATAATAGTTATTTATTATTATTAGTTCAACAATAAATAGTTATTCAAGTAAATATTAATTTCAAGCAGAACATAGTTTTAGTTTGACAATTTGGGTAAAATTTAAATCTGAAAAAAAGGCGACCCTAATTGTTTAGATTTATAGGGTCGGTCGCTGAGGGCAACACAACAATTTGCTTGTGCCTTACAGTACACACCAATACTGGTAATTGCCTCTCATCCCAGAATACATTGCACAACTATGTCATTAACAAGATATTTTTAACCACCTTAGGCTTTATTAAAATAAAAAAAGTCTCAAAGCTCCCGCGCGCGTTAGTTAATTGATGCGCGGTAGAATCTTTTTAAAATTAAAAATCCTTAAGTTTCACAGATTTTTATTGATCACATCATTTTAATTACAAAAGGTCATTTTCACAAGGATTTCAATATTTTATATTCATAAAAAAACACCCAAAAAACCACTTTTAAACAAAAACGCATTCTGCATTAGGTTTTGAAAAACTGAAGAGCTTTGAGACATTTTTTTTTAAAATATAGCCTTATTTGTTACTTTACATTTCTCACACGCAGTGTACCCAGTACAATCTTTCATGTTCAGGAAGCAAGAGTAACCTACGTACACCAATCTCCATGATTGCATGTGAATAATGTCAAGAGTTCTTATTGGAAACATTTCAGCTATAGGCATTAGCCCATTCAGGGCTTAACAGCTGCTTGTACAAACATGATGAATAGCAATTTTGTAACCCCCCCCCCCCCCCCCCCCCTCCCCCCAGGTGAGTTTTGCATTTTTAAAATCACTTCAGGATTCTTTTTGGACATGTTGATACAGACCAGGTGCTAAACAAATCTTTACTGCTCCTGTTCAGGAATAAATCATGCCTCCTATAAAGTGAATTGAATCCTTCGATTTGAAACACGATTGGATGGAAGCTTTAAACAAACATGATATCGGCAAAGGAAGCCTCTTGCGCTGCTATATAGGAACAAAAACCTCATAGAGGCAAAGAAACAAACACGGAGCTCTCAGTAAGGTGGGCTGGTCTGTGTTTTTTTCTTTTCAAAATGTTGGTGAATTTCAACCATTTTTGAAATCGTTCACAAAAAAAATTCAAAGATATTCAAAATGTTAAAAAAAAGTTCACAGTTTTTCAAAATAAATTTTGTTAACAAAAATTCAAAAAAATTCAAAGATATTAAAAATGTTTAAAAAAAAGTTCACAGTTTTCCAAAATAAATTTTGTAAAAAAAAGGTAAAAAAAGAGAAAATTCAAAAGATATGGGTCGGCCGAGCCCGTAGAATATGTTTATTTCCGCCACCTAATTGCTAACTGCTGCAGATCTTTAATGCTCTTATAAAGTGAAGTGAATCCTTCTCGATCCTTTTCGATTGGATTGGAAGCTTTAAACAAACATGATATCGGCAAAGGAAGCCTCATGCTATAGGAACAAAAAATACCATGAGGCAACAATAAAACCACTGAGCTCTCATTAGGGTCGGTTGGTCTGGGTTTTTTTCTTTTTCAAAATATTGGTGAATTTCAACAATTTTTGAAATTTTTCAAAAACAAATCATTTTTGTTAACAAAAATGCAAAACGTTCAACAACAAAAATTCAAAATGTAAAAAACAAATTTGAAAATTCAAAAGAAATGGGTCGGTTGTGAGCCTGTAAAACAGGTTTTTTTTCTACTGTCTGTCACCGAACCTCAATTTCGTAGCATTATTATGGTAATATAACCAATCGGATATAGTACTAGATGTACTGTCACACAATACATCCAAATCCACTATAAGCAAATGAAGCCAATCGAGGTAGTTTCCTGTAAGCAAGCCTGCAACAACACGCCTGTATTTCAGGGTAACTTCTGTGACGCTAATTTATAAGCCACAGATGTCATATTGGTATAAGTACTGCAAATGTTCTTTAGGTAACTGCTGCTGCAGAAGTTCAGCTTGTTATATCGTAGGAAATCGTACATACATGTAAAAACAAATGTTCCAAACATCATCTGAACATATACCATCCTACCAAACACAATAATTAACTTGTGTTTTGTCCGTCAATAGTTTTACTCTCGGTGGTTTTTCTTCTTCACAAAAGTTTGTCGGTCGGTACAGTTTCATCCCTACCAAGCAATCCACCGGCTACACACAGTCTGTCAAGTCGCTAGTGTGTCGTCACGGTTACCCCACTGGCCATCATTGTTTCATTCACACTTGGAATGTATTTATTATAAAAAGTATGTTACAAGATGGCCGACATTACAAGATGGCCGACATCAGTGAGTGTTGAGTTGCTGTCATGATTCCTCAGTCTGGTACATTACAACCGGCAAGTCTGTGTGTATTTTCGGGATTTTGCATTCAACTTCACCCTGTATTGGTGAAAAAAAAACCACAAATGACATGCTAGTTAGTATGCTAATGTTAGATGTTTGGTATTTATTAATGCAGAGAAGATTTTAAAGACACCACCACAATGGATTGCATTTTTGCAAAATGCCCTAATTCTGGTGTTACATTTGTCTCAGTACCCATAGACATATGCACACAATCATGGCTTCATAGCACGTTCATCATTGGAGCTCTTTAGGTTCTAGCTTTCATCAATAAATAAATTAGTTATTCAGTGTTCCTTTTTCTTATTTCTAAAACTTAAGAGCTCAACAAATGCATCATGTGGAAAAAGCTTTAGTTGGTTGGTGTTTGCGCAATGCATTGTGGGAAGACCTTAAAATCCTTTTTGGTATAATGGTACATTGATCCAGAGCAGTTGGTGTCAAAACTGCTAGGTTTGAAAATTGAATCTGCACTAAAACTGGGTTATAACCCCTAAAACGTTTCTACTGTCATAGCTTACTTTTACAAAAGGTATTCAAAAAATAGCTTATATAAGATTGTCCCTGTGACAGTAATCATTAACAGTAGTGTGATGTAAAATACAAAGAATTTTGATATTTTAATCCATTTCCGTCAACTATTTTGTAAAGGGTAGAGTCAAAAAGGTAATATTAAAGAAATTGATTTAATTTGTTGCTTTATATAGATTTTAATCTTAGTAATCAATCAAAATGGCATCATTCACGTTCCCGATTAAAAATGATGGATAAGAATTGATCATACAATGACATAAAGATATGACGGATTGCTAAACATGACTTCAAACATAATCTGATGGTGCTATACAGGGTGTGCCAAAAAAGGTGTCCCATGAGGGGACAAAATAATTAATAATACATGTTTTGTTTTCAGAAAAATAGGACTGTTGGTAAGCCATATCAGTCCTGTTTCAAATACAGTTTGGCCCATCAAATGTCACCCCTTAACTCCTGGGATATGATCAGTTCAGTAACAAGAGAGCGGATCCCACTTTGGCCTTTGGCCACTTTTGAACAAAAATTGCATTTTCAACTGAATAAAACTGCATTGAGATTACAATGATTATTTATAGATTAATGTATTGTTTAAAATACATTTAGTATTCCAATATTTATGGTTTGCCATGGATAATATGGATGAAAATATGTCTTTCTGCTCAAATTGAACTAACTATCAACATTTAGTAGGTAGATATTTATTTATTTTATTGATTATGTTCAATTACGCACTGAATGATGATTGTATAAAACGTTCTCTACACATGAAAAGTAGACAAAGCTGAAATTTGACATGACTGAGTAGATTTGACATAACAGTAGCTCCAAAATGGATAGAAAAAAATCTTCTGACATTAAAGAATGAATGCTGAACATGTTTATTATTAATGTATTTCACATCCAATCTTTATATTTTTCATGGCCATAAAATCATGTTTTACATGGGACACTTTTTTTTCTTCATTTTACAAACAGATAAATCTAGCCAAAATGCTCATATTTGTGTTGAATTTGTTACTGGTACATGCACCTATAACAAAAAGTCGCAGTAACAGTTCATATTTTATGTTGAAAAGGGTTAAAAGTTTAAATATTTGTCTCAGTGATGGTGATATCATCGTCTATCATTGTGATGTAAAATACAAGGAATTTTGATCCATTTCTGACAAACGTTCTGGAAAGTGAAGAGAAAGTATATTAAAGACAGTTCTGATTTAATTTGTTGCTATAGATTTAATCATAATAATCAATCAAAACGGCATCCTTCAGATTCCAAATTAAAAATGATGGATTAGAATTGAGTTAATAGTTTTAATGATCATAGACTGACCCAAAATATGATGGATTGCTTGATAAACATGAATAAAATTCGATCTGATGGTACTAATTTTCAACTTCACTCCCAAATAGGTCGTCCGTTTATATGCAGTGGCGTACCCAGATTTTTGAAACTGGGGGGGGGGGGGGGGGCACGACCATAGTTGTACCGACGAAAGGCATGATGTACCGACATTTTTTTTTACAGACTCCCCCCAAAAAAATTGTAATACTTGCACAATTTCTTTGCCGTCAGCAGCTGAAATCTTGATAACTGGGGGGGGGGGGGGGGGGGAGGTAGTGATTGAAGTTGTCCGCATAACCGGTCGAAAAAATTGCATGGTCAAAATCGCAAATCGACCGACGGAGGGTCGTTTTTACCGACAGGGTTTTTCAGGGGGGCCCTGGCTCCCTGGACCTGGGTACGCCACTGTTTATATGGGTAGATTAAAAAACAAGGTGGCTCTTAAACCACAGGAATCGGGCAACTAGAAGGAAAGAGGTTAGACCACTGGGGGTTCCAGGATATAAAAAATAAAAATATATACAGCCAATTTTACATCTTGACCTCAGATGACCTTTGACCTTGGTATGTGACCTTTGACCTCATTAACGGTTTCCATGTTGCATCTACATGTTGGACCCAAGTTTGGTTGCAATTGGTCATTGTATGGAAAAGAAATGAACAAATGTAATCAATTTTACCTATGCAGCCACTTTTACATCTTGACCTCAGATGACCTTTGACCTTGGTATGTGACCTTTGACCTCATTAACATATGAAGGGCTCCATGTTTACTGAAGTTTGCTTGCAATTGGTCATTGTATGGAAAAGAAATGGACAAGACAAAAAGTGTGTACCAAATTGTTGACACACAGACAGACTACGGTACACAGACAAAGGATGTAGCCATAAGGTCTCTCTCCTGCGGACGACCTAAAAAGATAAATCGAGTCTAAATGCTCATATTTGTGTAGAATATATCTTATTATGTACCGGTATAGAGAGTATGCAATGCTACGTCACTATGTCCTCGTTTGAACAGTGCCTCCAAGATGGATTCCACGGAACAATATGATTTGGTTAGTTCAGATCACATGGAGCGGGAAATTTAATTGTCAATCCGAATACGTGACTAGCCTATACCTCCATAATGGCTGCTTGATCCATTGTTATACCGTTCCGGTTGGTTCATTGCATACCCTCTATAATGATAACTTAGTACTTTTTAATGTCAATAAATTCTACTGTGAGAAAGGACATTTGCAATCTTTATTTTGCTCTCACATCCTTTTACTTTTGCGACATATGGTTACAGGGGCAAAGCCAGAGGGGGCGATCGCCCCACCAATATTTGAGTCGTGTCAAGGGGTATCATGGAATTATGACGGTAAAAAGTACAAAGTTCGTTTAAACCGAAATGTACCTCAATCATGGCAAAATGAGTGTAATATTTCTTTATTCAGTAATGTCTAGTCAGTTCACCTTTATACTTCTTGCACCTCCAATATGAAAACCCTAGCTACGCCACATTCTATATTTGCCTCTTTTTGTCTCTCTTTCTCTCTCTCTCTCTCTGAATCCCATAGGATCTAAAATTGTGTGCCCTGCTCAACAGTTGGAACTGTCATTTTGTTTTGAAGATATCAATTGACAAATTCAAAACCATTATCAAGTTAAAAGCATCGCTTCATATTTGAATAATTCATTTGGTTCCCTGGCGGCATGGCAGGTGTTTATCCATCTCCAAGATCTTGGTGGATTCACACTGTATATTTCATACGAGTTGGCACTGAATTTACTACATGTACATGTATACCATTATGAATGGGCTTATAATTGTGAAAATTCAATGTTAAAAAATGAAATGGCAGGACTTTTAAAGGTATATTATGTGATTTTTTCCAGGTGACGCCCTCAATCCTCAAAAAAAAATGGAAGCAGATTTTCTTGCAGAATCACTTTTCTGATCATAAGTCATAAATACACTCCAAGTTACAGAGCGATACGATTCCTAATAACCTCAAAATCATGGCTTGAGAGTGAATTTAGAGTAAAATTTTGAAAAATAGATTGTACCGCTCGGTACAATCTATTTTCAAACCATGATTTTGAAGTAATTAGGAATCGTATCGATCTGTAACTTAAAAGATCTTTATGATTTATGATAAAAAATGCAAATCTGCAAGAAAATCTGCTTTCATAATCAAAATCAATGATAGAGGGCGCTACTTGGAAAAGATCACATAATATGCCTTAAATATCATTATCAAACGATTCAGTAATATAAAACAATTCTTATGAAACAAAACAGAACTTGGTTGTGCCATTTGTTCTGTTTAAACAATTGGTTGTTTTAAAATCAATTGATTGGTCTGTTTCATTTAAACCAGTATAATTTGCATGTTTTGTAAACTTTATGCGTCATAATGGTGCGTTCCATTACTTATAAATCAATGATAATCTTGGTTACAATGATTATCCTTTGCTAGAAACCTTGCAGTTTCACTTAATACATTGACCATTTAAAAAAGTGATAACACAAGCTGACAAATGGGCTACTGAATTATAGACAGGTAAGACAATCAAGGTCATGATAATGTATACTGCTCATCACACAAGTCTTTTTAAAGAAAAAATACCACTTTTTGTATCGTGTTGCAAAAAAGTTTCAAATGAATAGAATATTTGTATATCAAATGTAACGAAGAAAAAAATTGTTCCATAACTTAACATAAACAGTAAAAAGTCCTGTCACACCAGCTTCAACTCTTGTCATATTGACATTCAATGTATAGGCCCCTACATACGGAACTTTCATTTAATGTATCCTACACAGAGCTCGCAGCATTATTTTAAAATGTTTTCTAATACTAATACAGGGTGTATCAAAAAAAAGTAGGACACTTTTTGATGATGGTTTAAATCCTTGTCAAATCACTGAAGCATGGCCAATTTTTATTTCAATGTAAAGTACAACCAATAAAGATAAAATCCTGAAGAAATGAGAAAAATCCAGTATTAATTAAGGACATTGTGACCTATTTGGCAAGGCAATCTATTTTGTAGTATGTACAATGGTCATTCACACAGATACAGTCTAGAGTAACATGAACGCGCACACTATTCATGCCAATTCTACTTCTTATCAAGCTAATAAACCATAATCTACAGTGGGTTCGAGAACTTTTTTAATTTGCACAGAATATGCATGCATCTGATTTGTGGATTATTTAGCCAGTATTGATTTGTGCCAGAATTAAATGGATTACCAAACTAATCTTTGCTATTGACTGATAGATTATTTTCTATGTTTATAATTATTGTAACGTATTGAAACGTAAACCATGTTATTTACTGGTCTATACATGTAGCCTAAATCCCATTGTACAAACCAGTAAATGACATGGTTTACGCAAATCTTGCTAGTTTTCTTATTTTTCATCAGATTGATCTCATATTTTGAGGATATCATAATAATTAATAGGGCTTTACATTGAGACTAAATTGGTCATGGTCCAATGATTATAACAAGTATTACGCCATCATGAAAAAGTGTCCTTTTTTTGATACACCCTGTAGAAATGCTTTACTTACACAGTGGATAACTGAGCCTCATTTTAACAACATGACTTCATTCCATCAAAGACTTGATGCATGGCTATTCTTCAATTCAGTTGCAAGACATGTCTATAGTTATCAGTTCCATAGTGGCGAGAAATATTCGGTTTTTATCTCCCCGCTTGCCAAAGTAATGCAAGCGTACGAGCAACACAGCTTTGGCCGCACGTACGCATCACGCATATGATATACAGTGTGCTTACAAGTAGCCTTCATGCGCGCACAAGTCCTTCTGTATTAATTCGCTGCTGTAAGGAGTCTTCGCCAATTTGGAACTGATCAAACTATAGCAGTAGTCATGCAAATGGTCCGTTCATACTCTTGTCGTTGCGCATCGGCCGACGTCGAAGGACATCGAAGCACACGTTGAAGCAATATCAACTTTTATCTGGCGACGTCAGCCAATGCGCAACGACGCGAGTATGAACAGACCTACATGATTGATAGTAATACAATAGGGAGTGAACTTTAATAATGGTTTTTATGTTTTTGCTATTTTTGCACTCCACATGTTTCATTTTCACTCTATTCATAGATCCTCGACAGTAACTGGGGACAGACCTTAATGGCTTTTAAGTCAACTCTCTGTGTCTACTGTCTAGGGTAAATCATGCTGATGGCATTGAATCAATACAAATTGTCAGCAAAGTTTAAGTTCAATTTGCTTTTAAAAGGATGGCGGAAGTAAAACAGGAGGTATTACCCACAGGAGCCCACTGAACAGATAATTTCAGTTAGTGAAAGGGGCACTGAGAGATCCACCAGGGAGGGAGCCCTCAGTTTTTTTCTTCTTCAGAAGTTGGGTTTTTCACATGTAAATGCTTACACATGTAATCACCACCTGAAATCATAGAGCGTAATTTGCACAATATTTCATGTAAAATTCATGAATTTGATAGTTTGTTTAATTGAATTACCGTATTATTCCTATTAAGCGCCCAGAGCTCTTAGCAAAGTCATTTTGGATGGGCGCTTATTAAGTTACATGGAAACTGTCAAATTGTTTCCGAATTTTGATGCACATTTTTGGTGGAAAATGTGCACAGCCCGCCAATAAGTGGATCACCAACATGTTGTTGATGCACCAAGACGAACCTTGCTAGTTAAAACAATTGATAGATTTGCGTAGATTGATGCGCTTTACTCCGTTTCCGGTTGTAAACCAGGCAAGATTCTTCTTCCTGCGTTGTGGCTAAAAGATGGGCGCTTATTAGGTGTTACTTTTTGGTAGTCATTGGGAAAAAGAGGGGTGGGCGCTTATGAGGGCATGGGCGCTTAATAGGGATAATACGGTAATCTAAATGGCCATATGGCTTCTACCAAATTTGTTTCATGTTTACCACATGTGAATAACCTTGAAGACAACCGGTGACTCGTTATCTGAAGCAAACTCATGACCCCCCTGATTCAATTGGTGGTCATCTTTATCAAGATACAAAAAAACATTAAGAGGCCCTTTTACAGGCCGATAAGATAGCCTTCCGTATTACATAGTAGGCAAAAAAAATGTAGTTATATATTATGTGTACATGTAAATACTTTGTATGTGCCAAAAGATAAAAAACAGGCATTCTTTTATGATTTTAATTATCATAAAATATTGTCAATAGAAGAGGGAATTGAGGAATTCATGGGTGTTACCTAATGAGAAGACATTCATGAACGGATTAAAGGTCATCACAATTCACCTGATATTGTAACACCTATTGAATTATGGGGAAAAGTGTACTTTAGCTCCCAGATACTGGTGTATTGTTTAATACTGGAACATAAAAGTTGCCAGTATCGCTCGATACTGGTACGATTTTACTGTTCCATCCGTTGATACTGGAACACCAAATTGTATTACAGTATCGACCGCCGATAGTTGAACTTGCAGATTGGAAATAGCAATACTGTTAAAGTAGAAATGTTTGCGCTACATTTATTTTGGAGTTTTTTCGCGCTAAAATCAGCAAGCGAGAATTTTGTTTTGTATACATAGGTCTATATGTAATAAGGAAGCTCAAAATTGTGATAATAAAAACAAGCAAATTGTTCAAAATGTGTGAAGTGCGAAAATGTACACGCGTGAAAATTTCCACTTTTACAGTAGTTTAATCAGTTCCAAAACTGGCGATAATTGTGAGGCTTGTATTTATCTGTGTGCAAAAAGAATCCCTGCCGTCGCACATATTTATTGGTTAGAGCGTGCTTTCGTGCATCGTGCATGCTCCCATCAATAAATGTGCGCCAGTGGGGATTCCATTTGTGCCTGCGGATAAATATAATTTAGCCTCTCAATTTTTGCCAATTTTGAACTGATTAAACTATAGCAGTAAGGCTGTACATGTAACTTTAAAATCCAAATAGGGCTACTTTCGCAATATATATGTGTGCACAATGTTTTTCCCAATTTTGGATCTTTTTAATTATTGTCCTGGTATGGTGACACCGATAGCTAAGAAATAGATTGAGTTCGAATTTGACTACTTCAGGCAAACATTTACAAGGCAACATTCTGAAATATTCCAGTCACGTTTCACTTTAAGGCAGCTCAACATACTTATTGCCCTACAGGTTTCCGTGCAAAAATGACAAACTGATGGGAAATCCCCTCATTCCCTCGTCACTCAGACGTACCGTCTATCCAGACTCGAGGCATCATATCGACCAACAAATCATGTGAAGAAGACAAGGCAAACATTGTAGACCTCTTTTAAGGTTTTACACACACTACATAGTCAGCAAGTACACAGCATAAAGCATTATGACCAGAAAGCAAAGATACAGCAAGAATATTCTCGCGATAATGCGACGAAAAACAAACAAACCCGACAGACCCATGTTTCAAATTGCTAATTTTGTTTAAACAAAATTGTTTTGAATTTGTTTTGACAATTTTATTTTTCGAATTTGCTTGTTACAATTTCAGATGTGGTTGAAATTCACCAACATTTTCTGGAAACATTTGACTCCCTACCCCCCCCCCCCCCCCCAAAAAAAACCCACCCCACACCCATGCCCGACCGACCCTTCTTGAGAAATCCATTTGCCCGTAGTACAGAGACAATAGCTAGTGGATTGCAATGCTTCGCCTCATATATGGTTGGTGATGAGCTCAAAACCCCCTGAATCTTAATGCGCAAAGTTGAGTTGTACATGTACAATGTATGTAAAGAAAGAGCATGGGCAATGTTCCTCTTTGGTACACTACTGGGTTAAAGGGCCTCTACATATGCGTTTATAATGCAGCTGTAGATTATTATGTGAGACCCGGTCTGGGAGAGAGGGACTATGCCAAAGGTGATGTCCTTACTATATAAAGGTTTGCTATATAATTATACAGAGTGCAATATTCTGATATTATTACTGTGGCATATTGTTTGGGCAACCAAAACAACCAAATAAAACCCTGTTATAAGTACGGGCCCGACTTACCCATATTTGTTCAATTAGAGAAATAATGTTTTGAATTTGTTTGATAATTTTGAAAATTGTTGAAGAATTACCAAAATGTTTATGCAAATGTTGAAAACCAAACACAAAACAAAGCCTGACCGACCATCATTACCTGAGAGGTCCTAGGATCCTATAGGTATTTTTATGGATTTGGAGATCATGAGATCATCTGATAGAGAGAGGGAGAGATGGTGTCCCCAACCCCCTGAGGTGCTATTATTGAAATGTGTATGTAGATACAGAGGGCAATATTCTGATATTGCTGCTGTACAGACGACGCTGGACATAGGCGTATTCACGAGTATTCAGGTTAAAATATGCGAACGAGGTTACGTGATCAAGTGAATGGGACGACCGCTAACAACGGTTTAAATTCAAAAAATAGCATTTACAATTGGGATGAAAAGCCATCCCGAACGGTTTTGGATTGGAAAATTTTTCTTCTAACCTATGATGAATTTTATGGGGTCATATAATCAAAATCCATTGTTACATTGAAACCAACGGAAATTCAAAATTAACGGCCGTTCGTAGCCACCGTCGTCTGCTGCTGTAATAAATCAGCTGGCACCGGTAGATCTTGTGTGAGACCAAGGTCAGGAGAGAGGGAAAGATGGTGTCCCCAACCCCCTGAAGTGCAATTGTTGAAATGTGTATGCAAACAGATTTTGATATCGCTGTAATAAATTGTCAGAGAGCCTCATCAGCTGGCACCTGTTAGTATTTGAACCTGCTTAAGACCAAGGTCAGGAGAATTAGTGAGGAGATGTCCTCAACCCCCTGAAGTACCATTATTTAAGTGTGTATGTAGATTAGAGGGCAATGTTCTGATGCTGCTTGTCAACAGCTGGCACCTACAGATCCTGTCAAACCAAAGTCAGGAGAGAGATAGAGAGAGGTGAAGAATGTCCTCAACCTCGTGGGTGCCATCGTTGAAATGTGTATGCAGATACAGGGAAATATTCTGACATTGCTGCTGTAATACATTGTCAATGAACCTCAACAGCTGGCACCTGTAGATCCTGTGCAAGACCTAGGTCAGGGAAAGAGGGGTTGGTAAGACCCATATACTTTGTATACATCTACATGTATGTGTGTAAGTCGGGGTGTATGAAGGTAAAATTACTGCCCTAGTGCCATGTGTATGGAGATGAAGTGCCTCATCAGATAGCGAAGCACCAATGAAGCACCTGTCAATTTCATATGAGGCCCAGGTTTTATATTATAATGCTCTTCATCAGATTTTAAAAGGTTAGTACAGTACAAAATGAATGTCTGTAAAAGTCACTATTTCATTACACATAGAGGAGAGGGGTCTACCCCCTTGTGCAACTCTGTAGCGCCACACTTGAGCACGGCTTGAGAACAAACGCCTAAATGACATATTATTAAGTATTCTGCATAATCTACCACATGTGATACTACATGTACACTCATAATGCTATGGTCCTTTTGGAAAGAAAAATTGTAGTATGAAAAATGCAACACTGATGGAAATTATGTGTGAAAGTTCGAATCCATATTGACATATTCCTGCAATATTTGTTGGGCAATTTTATCATTAAAGGCACAGTGAACTGAATGTGATTATAATGTGTCAGATTAAAAAGAGAAATAATCATCTTGCAACACGTTACATAAAGCAGTTTATTACACTTCACTTCTTCCCCATATAGGCCTCTGCATACTGTCTCTACATTATGTACATATTCTGTGATCGCAAGAACCTGTAGCGCTCAAATAACGAGGCCCTGTGATGAGAGAGATGCAGTTTCCATGTTTAAATATTGCCGTTCTCAAAGGTTACCGTAATGTACCCCAAACTCATAAACATTCATTCGAAAGCAGGGAGCATACATTTATGCATCGAATGCATAGACAATTGGCTCCAGGCTTTATATAGTGATGCAAAAAAGATTGTTGCTAAAGATTGCTACCATGTGTTTATCTCTCTTTGAAATTGAATATGGATATTTTCACAACTCCTTGCAAGTTAAAGGTATAATATGTGATCTTTTCCAGGGGACGCCCTCAATCCTCGAGAAAAAAATTGGAAGAAGATTTTCTTACAGATTTACTTTTCTGATCATACATTGTTGTAAATCATAATATATTCGAAGTTACAGAGTGATACAATTCCTAATTACCTCAAAATCATGTTTTTAGAGTGAATTTAGAGTAAAATTTGAAAAATAGATTGTACCGGAGCGATACAATCTATTTTCAAACCATGATTTTGAAGTAATTAGAAATTGTATCTATCTGTAAGCTTGGAAGATCTTTGATTTATGATCAAAAATGCAAATCTGCAAGAAAATCTGCTTTCATAGAAAAAATCAATGATAGAGGGCGCTACTTGGAAAAGATCACATAATATGCCTTTAAATAAGTTAAACAGCTGCTGCATCCTTACAAATGTATTAATTTTGGATGATTCATTATACGGGCAAATTTGGTCAAAATTCAAACTATCACCATTTCTGCATAAATAAATTTGTTATCCATTTTTTAAAGAAGCCACATCTGTGCATTGGTCATACATTGTATAATATATAGGGAATACATAATACACAATGTCACGTCACAGCAGGTAAGCATACAGAAGCTTGCCTGCCAGTTTGTGCGTACATTGCCTGCCAAACAAAGGCTTACCTGCCGGTAGGGGTGTACACATTGCCTGCCAGTTTGAAGGGGGTGTCCAATATAAACCACACACTAAAGAAAACCAGTCATCTGTATACGACAGCAGTCAATACAACAGTCAATGCATGTTCCCCGTGCATAGAATGGAACCGGGCACCTTTTAATGTTAAAACATTGTCGATCAACGATGAGGTGACAAGGGTCTACATGTACTGTTCATATAGCCTCATGCAATGATACGTTTTCTTTCTTGTGATCAATATTGCCATGTGAGTGCATACAGCTCAGCCTATAGATGGGGTGACACGGGATGTCACATCGGGCATCCTGTTTTGTTTAGGACCCATGCTTTAAAAACTAGTGCCAAAGCATTATAAAGGGCAGACATAGTGGACAGTGTTGTATTCAAATGCTGTTCCCTCAAGCATGTATCGACAGTCCAGTCCCTTAGACCGTTGCTTTTGGTTGATAAACATTGCAGTCATCCCATGATCAATACACAGGTTCAGTTCAGAGTAACTACACATGTACCATCGCAGAAATGAATTATTATGGTAGTACTAATTAGATACTGCACGTAAAGCAAGCACGAGTGCATGTGCCTAAATGCTTGACGGACAGAGTTAGTCATGAATGTCTCCTACATGTACATGTACAAATACATGTACATGTCCATAAAATGTTGGTAAAATGATCCACTTGTTTATCTTGTTAGTATTTGTTGACAATTCAGTCTGAATGTTCCCCTCCTCCATTAAGATGGATTGGTAGTTGGCCCTCATGGATGTACATACTGAATCATAATTATAGTGCCACAAGGCCCTATCTGTTTTAGCTGTCAGTTGTGGTAAATTGCCACTTCGGCTATTAAATACCATTTTGTCTAATAGTCGAAAACAATTTGGGCTAATTCCACATAGTCTATATACCCACATGGTCTAATAAATTCCCTTTTTGTCTAATAATCATTTAGTCTAATAACCACTTGGTCTAAAACACACTTCGTGTCTACATGTATATTCATTTGTCTAACAGTGCTCCAGCAATTGCATATGTATGTAAATGGTCGTTTTGTACAGATATTAACTAGTGATGTGAAAAGCCACTATATACATGATAGTTGTCACATGCAGGGATGGCGCTTTAAGGAGTCCAGGGACCAGGACCTCTTAGATTGAGTTTTCTCGATTTGGACCCCTTAAATGTGCAGGTCAGGGCTAACCCTGCTGTCATGTGATACAATTCTTGTGTTTAAGGTGCTCCCGTGTGAAAATGCAATCCTACAAATGGCAGCTATTGTAGATAGGTCATTTTGGCTCTAAACCCACAATATGATAGTTTGGTAAGTGATCATTCACAAACATCATTCAAAATCATGATGATACATGAATGTTCCTGTTGCTTATATATATATATATATATATAGTTAAACATTTATTATAATACCTAATATAGTGATCATCCCAATTCCAAATTAGATGTGACGCATGTTGAAACTGTATGTGTCTAACCTTTAAGATCGTGTTTGTACTTAATATCGCAGACATGGACAACAGCCTAGCTAGACGTATAGTACGTACACCTAGACCCATTCACAGGAAGACAAATCTCCTCACATTTATCAAGTCTCACTTTAAATATGTATTACTGACTTCAACACACACAGGGTGAGTCAGAAAGAACTGGCACTTGTTTCACAAAGTAGTCACACAAAATCTAGGCATTTATACATTCAAAACCAATGGCAATGCTAAAATACCCAGAATTTTGCCTTCATTCAAAAAGGCATTTTAAAACTTGACCATTGCGTTATATAGATCATTAGCTCCCAATTTAAAGCTAATCCATGGGATGGTCAAATTAGTAAGCCATTCTTCAAGTATTCTAATGAAGCTTGCTTTATGCCTCTTTTCAGTTTCTCTTCCTAGGTTAATGTTGTTCTTACTCATAATTCCACAGTTCTATTTATTTCCAGTCCTTCCCAGATTTTGTATCCAACACTGATGTGATGTGCCCTTTCACGTTTTTCATCTGTTTCAATGATTGGCATTTCTGAATCAGTCGGCCAACAATCACACTGTGATATTAACTTATTGCCATCCTGTAGATTGGTTTTAAAATATCTGGTTCTACTCAAATTAATATATATTACATTATAACGCAATAATAAATTTGATGTTGGCATTTGGGGATGATTGGTGGCACCAGCATCAACATTTTAGGGGGGAAACAGGGGGAGGGGGGGGGGGGAGGGGAAACAAAATGTTAGGGGAAAATGTGTGTGAAGTGCACACAAAAAATATTAGGGAATAATGTGTGCAAAGCGCAAGAAAATTTGGGTTTTTATTGTAAAAAATTGCCTGTTTGTTCTGAATTAGTCATTTTTATTATGGTGAGCATTTTAGCATGCATAACATTGGCGAGGGGTGATGATTGCATAGGTCAAATATTGGGGGAGGGGGGTCTATCCCCCATGATTTACGCCTGTGGGTGTTTTCATAGTAAAGAGACCCCCTAGGTCCCTTTTTTGTATGGCCCTAAATCTCTGGTTTCAAATTGATTTTCTAGCTCATATTTGGCCAGCACTATACTGTTTAGCTTCAAAAGATATAGCGAGAAAAATTTCAGAATCCTACCTTAACCCTAACTCTACCCCCCACTTTTTCAGAATTTGTTCTTCAACGTGGAAAATCGACCAAAATATCCCCCCGATCCCCCCCCCCCCCCCCAGGATTTGATCCAGGGACCTCCAGCACGTGGAGCTTTCAATCCCCCGCTACGTACACCACGGCTTCCAAGCAGTCTGGGCAGTGTATTGCCCAGACTGTATGGAGTGGGTCCATTTTTTCAGCGAAAAACTTCCACGCCGGGTGGTACCAACGTGCCCAGTCGTGGTATATTGTGGTATATGGCAGTGTTAGGGTTATTGTTGAATTTGTTTTTTATACACAAACCCTATTGGAAATTGTGTGTCAATGTTACAACCGTTATAAATGTTACAACCGTTATGTTAATGCTGTGTGTCAAGAATATTCAAACGGCTGAATCTTTAAATGTTGACCTCGGTTTGGGCTTATTACCTAAGTTGAAAGACATCAATTACTTGAAACCAAACCAACTGGGGTACTTTTGATTCATATAGTCTGGAAACCGTCTGAACTAGTAATGGTTAGTAACGGTTGTAACATTGACGCACGTTACAACCGTTATCCAAAAAAAATATCATAAAATGTCATGACAACATTTCAAAGTCCTTTCACAATATTCAGGTAGCCTTATGTGATGAATTACATAAATAAAGGAAAGCCCACTTTACTATAAAGGTCATTTTAAGGTCATTGTTAATGTTTGACGCACACAATTGTGTGCGTCAAACATTAAAAATTACCTCCTGAAGCACATAATTAATACTAGTATTGGTTCAGTAAACTAGACTTTGACAATTGTGAAAGGTTTCTGAAGTATTATGTGGTAAAATTAATAGCCGCATGGAAAATATTAAAATTATTTTATGGAGAATTCCGGGGGGGGGGGGGGGGGGGGGGAAGTCAGGTATAATGTTGTAATCATCCGTGTGAACGAAATCGCGGATAAGGGTGCTTTTTTCAACCACAACGCGGGCCTGTGCGGTCCCGTGCTAAAGGGTATCAAAATCGCCACAATTTCCAAGAATAAGGGTGTCTTTTTCAACATGAATCCACGCTAAGGGTTGCTTAGGCCGATAGACATAGTGTCATCAGTGTAAAAATAACCGATTTTACAAATTACAAACAAAACTAAATCACACACTTACTTTATACGTGTTTTCAGTCGAAACTATATAGTCTTGAGGACCTATCTGTTAGTGTTACTATGAGTATGATTTGTCAAGATATATAATCCTTGTTGAGGGTCACTTTTTCCTTCTTTGAGAGTCCGCGTTAAGGGGGACATAACCCTAACACTACCATATACCCATATAAAGTGGGGGGTAGAGAGAGTTAGGGTTAACAAGCAATTTTTTGAATTTTTTTTTCTTCAAAAAATTTCTAAGTTTTGGTAATATAACCCTAACACTACCATATACCCCAGGTCGGGGGGATACTTTGGTCGATTTTCCGCGTTGAAGAAAAAATTCTGAAAAAAGTGGTGGGTAGAGTTAGGGTTAAGGAAGTTTTTGATTTGATTTTTTGAATTTTGTGAGTGCTGTAATTATTGAACTATTAATCAATGCATTCTGAAAAAAGTGGTGGGTAGAGTTAGGGTTAAGGAAGTTTTTGATTTGATTTTTTGAAATGTGCTGTAATTATTGAACTATTAATCAATGCATATAAAAGTATACATTTTTGGAAAGGAAATGGATCAGAGAATCCAAATTTGGCGTCAATTTTGACAAAAAAAAGTAGATTTTTTGAGAAAATCACAAAATTCACTTTTTTGACCCAATTTTTTTTGAACAAAGCTAAAAAAAAAAAAATTGAGAAAAAAATGGCCAAATCACTTGATGATGATGTAAAGACACTAATGAAGGGACGATTGGATTTTTTGAAAACCTAATCTAATATTTTTGGAAATTTTGACCAAAAAGTGCCAAAAAACGTGAAAAAATGGATTTTTATTTTTGTTAACACTTTTTTGTCAAAATTTCAAAAAATATTGGATTAGGTTAAACAAACAAAAAATCGTCCCTTCATTAGTGTCTTTACATCATCATCAAGTGATTTGGGCATTTTTAACTCAACATTACGTCTGTTAGCTTTGTTCAAAAAAATTGGGTCAAAAAAGTTTTTTTCTTGTGATTTTCTAAAAAAATCAACATTTTTGGTCAAAATTGATGCCAAATTTGGATTCTCTGATCCATTTCCTTTCCAAAAAAGTATACTTTTAAGTATCTTTATCTTAACTTTCACCGTTGTTTTTTTTTTATCAAACTAATTTTATGTATCCCGTTAGCTAGTATTAGATACTGTAGTTGCCGCAATAGACTATCAATACCCGTTCTATTTACCGGGCTTTTCAAAAATCCTAGTCATACAGGTGTGTGCAAAACAGACATAGATCAGCTCCACACACATTTCTATAGAGATAATCCGGGACTTAACCATCCCTGTGTCGATTATCTATGGTCCAACTCATTTTGTTTCATCACATCGCATTGTTGAGGCTGCCTTAAATTTATTCTGTAAAATCTTTTGTGAGAATACAATACCTATTCCCCCCACTCGTGAATATAAAATGCTACCTCAAAACTGTTCGTATCAGCTCATCATCATTCACCAGTAGTCATAAGAAGCTCAAGCTTATCCCAAGATTTGCATACCTTGCTTAACTTTGATATGGTACAGTCAAATATAATTACCTGTGGCCTGATATTCTGGCTTATTCTCATCATTCCTGCTTTCATTTTACGTACTCTCGATCCTGGTATCTCTATGTAGAATTCATGTGCTAAAAACCCATCTTCATCTTTGTATAATGAGCTGAAAAGATCAGGTATAAAAAACAAGTAGAACATAAATGATCAGGATCAAAATGTGTTTTATAATTAATTAAATTGGTTCCTTGTACACACACGTACAATGAAAAACTGTTGCACATTTTCGTTCCAGTTTCAATACAAGGAAGAAATAAAAAAAATGACAATGGCAGAATCTTTGAGATGGCCCAGGCATGAAGAGCCTTACCTAGTTTCATTTATGGATTTGTATGGTAAAATAGCACACTTGGTTATTTTTAGAAATGAAATTAGTAATTAAACTTTTAAGCAATAAATAGGGTGAAATCAGCTGAAAAATGTCAGGTCTTATACAAGGCTCAAGATAACAGTTTTTTTACCTGGAGCTACTTTTTTCAAAAGTAGCGCCCGGATTACGGGATTTATTTAGAACCAGGAGCTACTTTCAGTCTACCGGGAGTTAACTTTTATTAAATCGTATTGTCAAATCGAAATTCGATGTCTTAGGCAAGCTCACCGATCATCAACGGGCGCTGGTTTGGACAAAATATCAGCGCTCGGTTGTTAATTTTTCAGCATTACCGGGCGCTATGGCATCACTGCATGGAATTTGATAATTTAGTACATATTGTCATGAAAATCATGCACAAAAGTATGGTATCAGGATGGGTCACATTTTCCTCTTTTTTTTGGTTCATTGTTACTTTTTGCTGACCTAATTAGTAATAATACTGTAAAACCAGAAATGGTTGCAAATTTCAAACTTCACAAATCAGCAATACTGGCTAAATTCACGGCATGAAGATTTCGCAAATGGAGACTTTGGAGTAATACATTGAGTAACTTTGCAATGCACCGCTACAAGCTTAGGTAGATTGGAAATGTTTGCAGTATGAAAAAGTGATTGCTCCTCACAAAATCAGCGAAATTTAAAATGTGCACAAGCATATATCTGGTTTTAGAGTAGTCACTGTAACACATGGATGTAAACTCCGGTGTAAACTCATCCATGTTTTAGCATATTAACACTTTCCACGCAGCTATTAGTTTTATCATCACAGATTTTCACAAACCTTTCCCAACTTTCAAAGACTATCTCAAGGATTAATGAAACAAATACTTCAAATGTTTGTACTTATTTTAATGCAGATCTCTTGGTGATTCCAAATCTGGTAATGAGATTCAATAATTCTGACATGTTTGAAACATTTTGTGACATTTTGGAACTGTCGTCTGCAGACACCTGCATGGAGAGTGTTTGCTATAGATTAAACATTTACTATTTGCTGTTACACTAAACACATCAGTGAGGCCAATTACCAGTACAGGTGAATCTTCCATATCATTCAACCAGATAAATGCATCAGTGGACATAACAGCCGAACTGTCTGCGACTATTAATCAGGCATGAGAATGGAGTTTTTGAAAATAGCAGGAAAAAGCAGGAAAGTGGTGAAAATTCCTGAAAAAGCGTGTGAAATTGGGTAAAAAAGGCCAAAAACAGGCTGAAATTAAAAGAAAGTGCGGAAATTTGGACCAAAAAAATCCTGAATTCAGTTTTAAAACTGAACATTCTCATGCCTGATTAATCCATTACATGCACTTCCTTTGGACTGGTTTCTAAAAAAAATCTATTGTCAAGCATACTTTTAATTATTTTCAATTAATGTTTGAAAAATGACCAAAAGTGAGGACAATTCAAAGCAAAACATGCATGTTTCCAAACACTTACAATGCAGAATGTCAAGATTTAAAAAATAAAATAAAAAAATTCTGGAATTCAGAAACTATAGATGAGGTGACCTATGATGTCATGTATTTACAAATGGGACACCCTCTGTTGTTTCCCTCCAGGCAGAATATACAGTAAAGTTAATGAAGACAACATGAAATTTCTTTCTAATGAATTGTAAAACTCATTTAGTTTTAGTTTTTTTTGTGAAATTCGATAGCTTATAGCATTCCTAAGCAAGTTTAAAGACAGTTTTGATAACAATTTGCGGTGACACCACAATCTAGTTAGAGAACCTGATCTGGCCTATGTAAACTATAGGAACTCTTGCCCGGTGTGTTTTGTCTCAAACCAACAGAGGGCGTCCTAAATGTCAACAAATGTCACCTCATCTATAGGTACAGTAAAGTTTTGAAACTTTGACTGAGGCGTGTGATGAAGGTCAACTAGATTACCAAAGATTTGTATAATTTGTATGGAAATCAGTTCTGAAGCATTACAGTCATCAAACAGACTTGATAATTAATTGGTCACATTCACTAATCTATCAATTTCCTCAGGGCCTAGTTATTGGTCAATAAGCTACCTACATATGAGTGGCCAAAGTATAAACAAAACGTGTAAGATAATACCTCTACGGTTACAAGTAGAACGTGTACGGTTAGACGTCTAAATGATAACATCTTACGCGTCTAAGACGAGCAAAAACATTTTACAAATAGGGTTCATTCCGTAAATAGCATAAACTTGTATGATATCCAATGTGGTTTTGTTCTTGTTTTTTATCCTCTCCACCCTCCACTCCCCAGGGTTTGTTTGATTATTTTAATACTTGTTTGCAATTATTAAATCCAAATTGTCACAATTTTTAACAGAATAAAGCGAGAATGTTATCTTAGGCATCTAAGATACATCTTTGATTTGTCTAACATTACATGTTCTATGTGTAACCTTACTACATGTACATGTTACCTTAGACGTATTTATCTTACATGTTTTGTTTATGGCCACTTAGGCCAAATAATTTTTTTTAAAATGTTTCTCGTCCCCGCCCGCTTCCTTTTTTGGGGCCGCCTCCACAAAAAATGAAGAAAAAAAAGATTTTTGGGTTTTGTTTTTTTACAATTTTTTAAATATAAAACATGACCTTAGATGACCTAGATTTGACCCGAAATAATTCACCTAATACCCCATGACCCACACCATAGCTATCAGGGTTCTAGCCAGGACCATTTTAGTGCCGGATACATTTACTGACGGCGAACGGAGGAAGTGTAGCGAACGAAGTGCAGTGGATCATGGCATGGGATCCAGAGGCCTTTTTAATGTCTTTTTATGGTTTTTTTTTTTTTTTTAGTGCTGGGCGCCCAGCCCATTTGGACCCCAAGTCCTGGGCGGATATTGTCAGTGCCGGGCGGCCCCGCCCAGTGCCGCCCACCGTAGCTAGAACCCTGATAGCTATGGTAATTTATAACTTAAGATCCTTATACCTTATAAGTACATTATACCTTATAAGTACATTGGTAAAAAGATAAAAAGAAAGCTTCACACATGCCAAGACAAATTTGTTTTAACACCTTTACCATTTCCTTTGAATAATTTGTGATGAAAACCATACACCCAATTTGCAACCCCATTGAAACAGAAATCTTTGTTTGTTGAAGCTTAGGCATTGTCTTTTTTAAAGACATTTCTTGTTTAATTTAAGAGTTTAAGATCACAGACCACTAAACGAGAGCATCAATGATGCAGAAGCTCAGCTAGCGACAAGCTATAAATTTCATGTATCCATTAGCAGGGGTCGCATTCTGACACGTCTGCGCGTCCTAGACCTCTCACTTTCTTGTAGTGACGCGTCAGATCTCTTATTGGAAAGACTGCGGGTCCCGATCAAAATTGAAGGGACCCCTTAAATTTGACGATGTATGGAAATGGAAACCTTAAGAAATTCTTTAAATTACATATTTATCCTTTGCTCACAATATAAATTCATTAAAACTGTCCGTAAAAATGTAAAATTTTCAAATACCCAAACTTCAGGACCCCTCAATTTTGTTGGGGACCCCTTAAATTTGTTTTTTGAAGTCCTACAGGGTCCTGAAAAAAGTCATGAGACCTATTACATTTTTGATCCAGCGCTATCCCTGTCCATTAGTGACAAGCTGTCAATTTCATGTATTAGATAGATTAGGTCCATAATGTATTGGTTGAGCTATGAGGTGTTTTCTTTAAAAATATTTTTAAAACTCAGTAAATCACCCAATTTTATCATTATAAAGTTTTGGATCCAATGTCATTCACACTTGAACAGCTCAAAACATAATAATGTATGCACAAAAATTATCATTTTTTATATGTTTACCGCTTATTTTACAACTTGACCTCAGATGACATTTGACCATAAAAGGTGACCTTAGACATATGAATGTTTAAATAAATAATTAGACACAAAAAACAATGTAAATAAACCTCAAATACATCATTTTAGGACTCTGATGAGCTTTTACATTGCCTCTAGATTTTATAGTCTGTTATATCCAGTACCCACTGGCATGACTGGCTTGGTAAATTAAATTATGCCTACCTACACTAGCGAATTCTGCAACTTTTCAGCATTTTACTCAGAACTTTCAATGGATATTTCAACTTAATGTGCACTTTTTAATTCTGCCGATCCCCAAGGATAGTTTAGGGGGCAATGTCTTGCTACACGTCCCGTAACTCAAGTGTGCATGCTCAAACCAATTAAAATATGTTGTAGCTATACACGATTTATTCTTTATCGTTTAGTAAGTGTACATACTTCAATCTCATTGGTTAACACGTATGAAATCTGATCCATATCGTGTAAACAACAAGTCAAACCACACGATATATTCCCATATCGTCGATTAACTGCGTTACCAGATGGTGCTAAATGATATTACGTGTAAAGCGATTGCTTTGCGTCTGTGGAAGAGTTGCTTAAAATACGAATAAAATGGCGGATGATTTAAATGCAACCGAGTCGATTTCTGTTACATTCTGAGGCCGAAATATACCGCAAAAAGGTCTAACCCACGCCATAAAATAAATGATCTGCATATAACCTAACCAGACATGTTTTGTGCCATATCACATTCGGCATGCGGCCTCATGTGATATGACATGCCAAACCATAGGTATTTGTCCGTATTGTGTGAACATGCAGGGGATAACTAATAGTATGGGACGTGAGGCAAGATATAGCCGTTTAGGGAGTGTTCAGAAATACTTGGGGCCTGGGGGGTGGCCAACTTGCAGTTTTGGGTTTCTGAACTTTTTTGACGTAGCTAGGTTATTCATATTGGGGGCGAGAAATGAGAAAGAACCAACAAGACTTTTGTGAGTCAAGAACTGTGCAATTTTTTTTTGACTTTACACCTACTTTTGGAACGATTGAGGTACATTTTTGCCCCGGTGGTTTCAGCCAACATTGACTTTGGGTACGCATGATCGTTCCAAAACTCGCGGAAAAGGGCGGTTTTCTGTATCATGTCCGCGGACATTCCGCGAACATACCATGTCCGCGGACATTCCGCGAACATTTTATGTCCGCGATTTTCCTAAATTAGGGGTGCTTTTTGAAGCTATGTCCGCGACAGGGCTGGAAAAGATGCAAGGTTTCCCTGCAAGAGAAATTCGACAAAGTTGGATTTACCGCTGGTTTAGCGGCGGAGGGGGCGGCCCCCCATAGAACCTTAAAGGGCACATGAAATGCAAATACAAGTGGTGTGATTTGAGTCAAGTGTACGAGGAGGGACCAGAAAGCATTCAATATATGTGCTAGTTGATTATATGACATCAATTGTGGAACTATTGATAGCTCTGTGAGTACTATGAAAAGAAAATTCCAGGTGACTGGTTTGAATCTATATGATACTCACTGATAATCAATATACCACAAATGATGTCATTTGTGGCGTGTTCATTTTCTGGCCCTGTTTATTGCAATGGAATGTCCCACAAAGACTTGTAGCAGGATTATCATCCCTTTTCCTGTGCCCTTTAAGCTTTTTGGAAAATTAAGGTCCAATTGATGCCATGGTGCATCATAAAGGGGTCAAATAAAGTAAGTCCCCCTCTAAAATTAGATTACCTTTGTTTACATAACTTCACACACAATTAGACGTTTTGAAAAATCGAAACGATTATGAAAAGATAAAACGCTTGGCTACCAATAGAAAGTTTTTTATTTTCGATGTCATGTTTACTTTTCCCAAGACAGTCCCATTTCCCCAAAATGATGTTTTCAGAAAAAGTGGCACTTGGTCCTATACCAGTCAATTTAAAAACTCTCTCTCGTCATTTATTTGTATGCAAATTAGACTAAGTTTGTTTGCGTAACTCCGCTTTAAAGACTTGTGAAAAGAGAAAGCGCTTGGGTTTTTATTAAAAGTTTCTTCTGTTCAATATCATGTTTACTTTTCCCAGAATTTTCTCATTTTCCCAAAACGATGTTCTCAGAAACAGTGGCAATTTTCAAAATCCTATACAATTTTGTTTGCGTAACACCTCCACACAATTAGACGTTTTAAAAAATCGAAACGGTTCTGAAAAGGAAAAATGCTTAGCTATCTGCACAAAGTTTCTCCTTTTCAATACCATCTTTACTTTTCCCAAAAAAGTCAAATATCCCCTAAATGATGTTTTCGTTAACATGAAATTTGCCAAAATCCAATACAAGTAAGTGCCACTTTTTCTGAAAACATCCTTTCGAGGAAATGTCACTGTTTTAGGAAAAGTAAACATGATATCGAAAACAAACAACTTTCTTTTGGTAGCCAGGCGTTTTCTCTTTTCATAATCGTTTGAATTTGTAAAAACGTCTAATTGTGTGTGAAGTTATGTAAGCAAAGGTAATCTAATTTTAGAGGGGGACTTACTTTTTTTGACCCCTTTATTATGGAATATCGGCTGTATAATGCCTAATACTCTAAAAAAAACCTCTTAATTTTTTTTAAATTTAAATAAAAACATTTTTAGGGGGGTAGGGATTTCCTACGATATGGCAACATTTCCCGGCACAAGGAGCTTGCCGATTTGCCCTCTTTTTCCTGCCCTGGTCCTCGATTTCCCTAAATTAGGGGTGTTTTTTGAAGCTTTGTCCATGTTTTCCAAAAATAAGGGGTCATTTTGAAACCTATGTCCGCGATTTAACAAAATTAGGGGTGTTTTTTGTAGATAGAGGGACTATATATAAAGTGTCCTTGGAATGGTGAAAAAGGGGGGTTATTTTCAGGCAAAATGTCCGCCTTTTAATACGAAAAAGGGGGTCAAATTGGCAAAATTGTCCGCGAAACACCTTCAAATAGGGGGTATTTCAAGATCCTGGAACAATCATGTGTTACCCCTCTGAATACAAAGAGAGAACACCAGGATTTTTTCATCTGTGTACTTTTGACCATCATAATTCCATGATTCCATTCAATATTATTTAATTATTATATTAAACAGTTGTAATTTTATCTATACCAACACTTCACAACAAGGTCATGGCCAAAATTGTATAATACAGTGTAGCTATTGATATACTGTAAAAGCTGAAATTTTGGCGGCGGTTTTATTTTGGCGAAAATTATGACACGCCAAAATAATGTTTTCAACATTCATGCAGTGCATCCAGAAGGTCACCCACGAAAAAAACAATTCGCGAAATGTCTATGATATCAAAATGTGCGAAAATATCTGTACACAAAAATATTGGCTTTTACAGTAGCACACATTGTCTGCTGGTGGATTGACTGAAAACAGTCATTATATTGTCCATTGATATGTTGATTCAGGAGTGTGACAGTAACAATAATTGTTTGTTTGGGCAAGCTTTTGAAGACAGGCAGTGGTATAAGGCAACAAAGAAAAAATGTTTGTTTGTCCATAGAGGTCCGAAAAAGGTAGGGTCTGTAGGTTGGATAAAAAAAATTATTTTTATTTTTTAAATACGGATATTGTATTTGGGAATATAAATTTGGCATGAATACTGTGAATGATAGTCATCCAAACACAAAACACATCACTTTGATAGTATTGAACTTTTTTTCATGAGTTTGTTAGAATTGAAATCCTGCTCGGACAGATTGTCTGTATAAAGTTGCAATATTGTAGTACTGGTTGCAACACTCGGTCAAAGGGTATTTTTTGTAACAAATGCGCAGATACCGTGAACATGTTGTCGGTCGCCGCCATTTATTATGATAGAAAATTTGCAAAAAGTGAAATAACATAGTGGTGATGTTCTGTTAGATATATATACGTGAAAGTATTACTAAACCTATTTTTTCCCGAACTAACTAGGTACATGTAGGTACCCCCAAAAAAAGTTTTATATTATGTTGAAATCAGCTTACAGCGTATGAAATTAGGAATAAGACGGTCCTTTTGGCCATTTAAATAGCTCCAAAAAAAGTTATTTTAAAAAAATAATAGAAAATAAAAAATAATATGGTCGGCACCAAGGTACACAGTCGGTCGGATGTGGACAAACAAACAAAAAAGTATTCTTGGCCTAAAGGAACTCCTGTTTGTTTTGAATTTGACGTACAAGCTCAAATAATGATCAACAATTTCTTGATGCACCCCAGGATGCTTCACTTTCATCACATGACCAGATGACCTTCAGTTGTTAATTACTTTAACACATGTGTGACACTGTTTGTTCTGGTGATATTAAGCCCTGCTAATACTGTAGGGGCGCTAAGCATTATGGGTACATCAAGAAATCTTCTTTGAATAATGATAGTGATAAATGACTTGCCTTGCAGGTGCTTGCTTGACCTGGACGAGTTTCAAGACACCCTAGTTTTTTGGTTAAACCTTTAATAACATTTTAACGCAAGTGAAAAACGTCAGGAAATGCATCTCATATGTTGTATCGTAACATATCTAGAAGATGTTCCGAGTCACTTTTTTAAATGTTTTATCTGTTTTGTCTTAATTGCCATTTTTCCGGGCCATTTTTACTTCCTAGCGTTTAGAAACTATTGCCATTCACCATGCTATCACTGACCTTTCGAACGTGATAACAAGAGCCTCATCCTACTGTAGTAGGCTGAGCTAAAAAAGTTGATCATTATGCAAATGTATCGTCATCTGTTTTTTTTGCTGACAACCGTTTTAAGATCAAAAGATTGTATTTTTAGTTCAAACAAATTCTGTTTGTGTTCATGCTGAAGGCATATATATCATAAGTACTTTGTTGATGTTCCAGACAATTTGCTTGTATTCACTTCAGTAGCATCCACCGTTTAGTTTAACCCACATCCTATAAGACCAGTGATATGTTTTGATAACATTTCACGGGATTATGAATCATATCTTTCAGGAATTAAAGTATTGACAGATTTTTTTTTAAATATAGCTCAAAGGCATGTTGATGATCTTTAGCCTTTTATATTATGACTCACAAGTATTAAATGAACTCAATACTAAAATTACAACATGAACTCCAAGACATCAAAGTGTAGCTATCTAGATATAAACCCTAAAACCTCCGAGTGCTAAAAAATGCTACTTCTAAGCTTATCTCTAAGCGCCTGTGCGGATGGTTTTCGATGACGTAATCAACCGAGCCTATATGTGACCCATCACATCAAAATGGACATGTTGGTGGCATGAGTCAATTCTGAGTTATTGTCATGACTTGAAAGAACAAATGTTAAGCTTGAAAATGATACCATGTTGAAGGTGATCAGACTTTTTAATCACAAGATATGAGTTGAAGAAGCATGTTTGTTTCTATTATTTTCTTTATATTTCACCAAATATATTGGCCTCTATCTCAAAACTGTGTTTTCCGACAACATGTCCTTTTCGACACGACTGGTCACATATAGTGTGAGCGCGGTATACTGCCAAACGAGTAGCTGAGGGCCGTGGCTTAGTGGGTGGTATGATGGGTCAGAGTTTGGAGAGTACCTGACTCCCCAGAACAATTCCCTATGATTAAGTTGGAGTTTTCTCTTTGAAAATTGTGATCCCAGTTAAAAACACTAAACCAGGGTTAGGGTTATCGAGTTTCATTAGATTATATTGATGTGTAATTCTGAATCAGGTAAAGAAGTTTTCAAGGAAGGGTTGTAAAGTTTCCGGGAATTTTGAACTGGGTCAAGTCAAGAAGGTGGGAGGAAGGACATCATACCATAGGACTGTTATATTATTAACCCTAACTCTACTACACCATACGGCAACTGTGCGGAAAAAGTGTTTCTATAACCCGGCGTGCAGGTTTTTTGGCTACAAAACGGACCCATGCTATATAACGAGGCGAATATACTCGCCAAGTGTCGACTGGGAGCCGTGGTGTAGTGGCTAGGATCTGGGCCCTGATGCTGGAGGTCCGTGGTTCAAATCCCGGGGGGGTCGGGGTGACCTTTCTGGTGAATTTTGGGTGTCGGAAAAAAAATCTGTTGCCGTGTGGTGAAATAGAGTTAGGGTTATTATACAGTAATTTTTTTTTTTTTTTTTCATTCCAAATTTGGTAATTTTCATCATTTATAACCCTAACTCTCATCATCATCGGTCGTCCTTGGACGGAACGATGGAAGCAGCTTAGTTGCCTCCATCATTCTCCATCACCCTAACTCTACTATACGGCAACTGTGCGGAAAAAGTGTTTCTATAACCCGGCGTGCAGGTTTTTTGGCTACAAAACGGACCCATGCTATAATGAGGCGAATAAACTCGCCGAGGGTCGACTGGGAGCCGTGGTGTAGTGGCTAGGATCTGGGCCCTGATGCTGGAGGTCCGTGGTTCAAATCCCGGGGGGATCGGGGTGACCTTTCTGGTGAATTTTGGGTGTCGGAAAAAAATTCTGTTGCCGTGTGGTGAAATAGAGTTAGGGTTATAGTAGGGTACAATTCCCACTAAACATGTTCTAAGAAATCACTCTAGTCTTGTGACCATTGCACACTCCCTGTTTTTCCAGTATATACCCCTGTCCCTCAGTAGTTAAAAATCACATTACATTACATTTTGATAAATTTTAAACTCCTCTCTGCATCTCCAAGCAAGAAGTCTCTTCGAGACAAATTCCTTTAACAGAATGTAAATCGAAAAATTATATCAATTATTTATAGCAAACACAGGTAAGACAATTTGACAGTATTGCTCGTTGGCTACAATGATTTTATTTCTTTAATACCGAGCACTCTATGATCCAAATTAGCAATATTTCTTTTCACTATGCTACAACATGCAGATAGACCATTTACAATTTAATGTACATCAATTTAAATTTTGATTTGTCTACCATAACATTTATCAAATGTTGTTTACAGCATAATTAAATTTATTAATATAATGTCACTACATATTACATGATTTTGTATAGTAGGCCTACCTATAATTTACAGAGACAATTTATCATGATTAAATGATCCTCGAGGTACAGGTGACGATGCACTTGCATAATCTTACTATAAATCTGGAAACCTAGTCTTTGGAAATGCTGCGGTTTAGGTATATTGAAATACCTCGCGCATTGATTTAAAAACTAGGTTTTAAAATGGATATTTCTACGGTGCACTGGGTAGCACGCTACATTAGAATCATTCATCCTGTCTTCCCAATTTTCCACATGGCCCATGCGAGGGTGCTCAAATGTATTTGTTCTTTCTTCAAAATGTTCTTTTATGTAGCCCACGTCTCTTTTTCTATCTGCGATCATAGTTCTTGACGTGTAGACATCTCTTTTCTGTCTGCATCTCTTGAATCATTGATTTGCAAGCATACAAGGAGAGACGTGGTGCACCAATTGTTGTTTTTTCCCTGCTTGTATAATGTGCAATTATTTATAATATTTTATGGTTTTTAGGTTGATTATGTTGTTTTCTTTTTGTAATATAGTTATGTGAAGCGCCCAGAGGCTCCTTGCATTGGGCGCTATAGTAAATCCATTTTTATTATTATTATTATTATTATTTGGTCCGCCATTTTTAAAGATGGCGGCCAAATACATATAAGACATTTGGGTGTTTCCGTAAATTAGGGGTCCAATAGTGTGACATTTTGCCAAATTTTCAAAATAGTCTTTGATCATCAAAAAACATATTTTCCAATGCCACAGTACCTATATTTTATGAATCTAAATTAATTAATTAATTTCAAATGCACTGGAAGAAATAGGATGCTGCCAACTGCCAAACGATGACACTATTTGACCAACATAACAGGGACACCAAATCAACTTTGCACACCAGTAAGCTGAAGTTAAAGGTGAATTAACTGCTCAAAATGCAATTTTAAAATTTGTTGGCAGGCCACAATTGATAAAGAAATAAGTTTGAATGAAGCAAGTTTTCCATTGCAAAAATATCAGACTATACTTTTGACCACTTTCACAAACCTAGAAATACAGCAAAAAGTTAGCTTTTTAGCCTATTTTACACTAACAACTGAGTTTTTGCATTTAATATCATTACATTTTCTATTTCTTTGGTCCTGATATGTTCAAATTGACATTCCTTTCACTTTTTTTTCATTATTTGCACCATATCTAACATAGATAGGGAGAAATTATCCAAAATGTGGCTGTCGCGTGTAACTGGGACACCAACATGTTGGTGTCCCCGTTACATCGGACAAACACACTTCTTAGATATTTGAGTGGTGCAGTTGGTATGAAAATACAAGCTACAATGATAAAACATTGTTTGCAGTATTCAAAGACTGCTGTAAACCCTATTTTCAAAAATTGATGCAGATTTCCTGTTTTTTGAGTGACCAACATAACTGGGACACCAAACTCATATTTTGACTTAAAATGCACAATGTGAAAAAAAATTGCCATTTCTTGTAGTTACTTTATGCTAAAAAGTTAATTTTAACTCAATACCCTAACTTAAAACTCGCACAATAGCAACTAACTTATTAAAAGTACTCCAAATATCAACTGGAAAACATGCCTTTTTATACACACTGTTTTCCGACATTTACAAATATGCAAATGGTCACAAAATAAAAAATGGAGGGTAATGAGAAAATCTTGCTACATATTTCAATTGCACTCACCAGGTACTCTGGTTTGATAGTTAAAGTAAATCCATATCATCTATATATTTGTAAATAATCAGTCTTTAAAGTGACCAACATAACTCATTTGCTGGGGACACCAACGGACCCCTAATTTACGGAAACACCCATTTACAGTCCATTCAATTGTGTTTTTTCATATATTTAGTTAAATAAATTCAATTTATGATAAAATGGTTTATTTGTTAAATCTTTGGGTCTTTATTTTTTCTGTACACGTGAACTCTGCTATGAAACGACCAAATACCACGTATACGTTCTAATTTATTAGGTCCCGTCATTTGTTGTCTGTTGCTGTTTTTCAACTTTTCAAATATTTTCATTTTATTTTTATTCAAGGATTGTTTATTCAATGTATCATGTTGATTTCTGTAAAAGTTGAAGAAGAAGGGAAGATTATATTTCCCTGGACTATACTAGCGACTTCTGATAGTCAATCGTTTCAGACCTTGTTTGCTGCTGGACTCGATGGTGTCGGCTGCGGCGAGTATCAAATAGTTGGATGTTTAGTAGGGGACAACGAAGTTTCACAAACAAATTTGCTTCCAAAGATGTGCTTTATAATTTTTTTAATTTTTTTTTTTAAGCGAACCCAAAGTATATTTCTATGTGAAGTACACCTCCAAAGTCAAAATGGTGCTTTCATTTATTAAGTTGGAAACAACTGTATGCAATAAAACAAACAATTTCTTTGTATACAAATTTGCTTCCAAAGATGTGCTTTATAATTATGTGCGGTATGTTTTTTAAAGAGAACACAAAGTACTATTTCTATGTGAAGTACACATGACAATGGTGCTATATCATTTGCTGTGCAACCTATGTTGGTAAAAGCTCTGTATGCAATAAAACAATTTCTATGAATAAAAGGAGTACCATAAGTATACCCAGCCACTGCATGTCTTCAATGGGGACTTTTAAAGATGACCCATACACTTACACAGTGAGAAATAAAATAGTAGGGTATTCTAAAGTTTACCAGAATAAAGTTTGCTTCCAAAGATGTGCTTTATAAACATTTAAATGTACGTAAGTGATATTTAAATGAAGCCTGCTCATTATTTACTTGTTTCAGGGCTCAAAATATACTAATATAGCATTCCCCACTTAACTTTGAGCCAATAATGAAAGTTTGAAAATAATGAATAATGAATAATGAAATAGTCCCCTACCCAGTCATGAAAAAGTATAATACGGGAAACTGGGAATCATATTTCATTAGCCTTAGAGGCTGGGTGGAAAACAGCTTAGTTGTTGGGCTCACATAAGTGTTTAGTATTGTGTTTACCTTTGAGTTTACTTTTAGTTTGTCCAAAAGTAAACGCCCATAATTTGCACTTTGCAGTGATGGGAAATGGTTTAGGATAGGCCGCCTATCCTTATGTGGTATAGCGTTTTGTGCAAGGGCTTAGGCAGCCAGCCGCATAGGGAGTGTTTTACACACCCACTTTTGTAATACACAGTTTTTACACACCCAGTTTTTGACCAAATGGCCTATACACAAATCCTTAAATTTACACACCCAGTTTTTTGAATGTATACCTGTTTACACACCCACATCTTCAAATCCTGCCTAAGACCTTGGTTTTGTGGGGGTTTATAAAGCAACTTGATTGCTTTACTTCTTTGAGGGGGGGGGGGGGGGGGGGGGGGGGGGGGGGGGGGTATGGTAAGCACCTGGATTTTGCGCCATTTTAAAAGGCTTAAAAACACAATTCTTGTTCAATTTTATTGTTATGCAAATAATTGTTGAGCCCAAATATATTGATTTGTACTTGCAAACTAACTGTCTTTTGTGTAAAGCGATATTTCCACCACTCCAGCTGGTATAGATATGATGAAAATGCAAAAAAATCATATTTTTCCAAGGGTATGAATAAGCCCCGGAAAAAAACGCATTTCATTTTGGTAAAAAATGCACGAACTTTTAGGCAAAAGCGAGATATACCGAGATTTCATCAGATTTACTAAAAACCCGAGAAAAACGCACCGAAATTGTTGATAGCGAGAGAAAAACGAGAAATCGCGCTGTCACTCATTTTCAAGCAATAACAAAAAGGTTGTGACCGAAAATCACCCCTAAATATCGCTCCTTGAATTCTATTTTAAAAAGTAAATAAGCTTACTTTTTGTTCAATTTTCTTACCTACAAGACAGCATAATAATTTTGCAAGTTATTCCAGATAAAGAGGTTTCATAAATCATAATGTTCATTATATTCCAATTAGTAGCTGCCGTATTTTGACTTTTTTTATGTCAAACATTTGTTTTTTTCATTCGCACATGGTTTTATCAGGGATACTATGGTTTTATGCTCCGTCCGTTTCATGTTCCACACACGCTGGATACAAATTTGGGGACCAACCAATTTACTGCCATTGCGCTGCACGCCAAAAATAAATACCGGGAATCATGAACTCTGAACTTTGTGGTTCCGATTCCACACTCGCTTGATTGCTAGACTCTGGCGCACGTGTTAAGAGCAAACCACATTATCACGCTGTTAAAAAGTAGATTGTCAAAAGATTAACAACATCGCTTTTGTTTACATTTAGAGAAGGGTATTTCCCAGTTCCCACGCCCATGAGGTTTCCAAACTTGAAAAGGTACGATTGAAAAAATGAAGAATTTAACTTGACATTTAATCCAATTTCTGGATCGTAAAATAGTCGATACAAGGGTCGATTTCATCAGTATTTCGATGTGTTCAGATGACAAAATCGTTGATCGTGCATACGAGGCTCAGACCGCTGCGATGTATAATTTGTATGCTAACGCAATCGATTGTGGATAATCGAGGATGGATGACGGAAAGTTCATTGTTATTTTTGTTGATCGGTCGGTACGCTAATTAGTATAAAAGCCCTTCTAATCATGCTATGATGTAATTGTATTCTACCGCATTGATGCGGAAAATCGAAGCTACTTCCTGGGCACTTGAAGTTGAATGACATTTAATCTCATTCCCGGACGACTGTTAAATGCTTGATACACGGGTCAATTTGATCTCTACTTTAATGATTGACATTTCTCTTTGAAAAAACCCGCTATTTCAGAATTTTTCTTTGATAAAACCCACGATGCCGATAATTCGCGGGCGATTTTCAATAAACCGAGAAATGTTCCTAAAAGCGAGAATCACGCCGTGAATAACGCAATCTCGTTTTACTCCGGGGCTTAGGTATGAATAATGGTGGGCTTAACTGTATATTGGTATTAAGGCATGGGAAAGCCATGGGAAAAATGTTTTCCTGGCAAGCTAACCCAAATTTCCCTCCAAAATGATAAACTTTTCCACTATTTCTATAAATGTATTTCTTTATATATTATATGGATAGAGCAAACTTTCCCTCCAAATGCCCAAATTTCCCTGCAACAAGCTTCCAAATTTGCCAAGTTTTTCCAGGACTGGCCATGAGGCACAACCATACAGGACTGGAAAAAAGGTTTATTTCCCGGGAAGCAAGCAAAATTTCCCAGAAAGAAAGCAAAATTTCCCTTCATTTCATTTGTATTCTTTATTTGGAAAAGCAACATTTCCCTCCAAATACCAACATTTCCGGGGAAGGAGCTTCCTGAATTCCACATTTTTTATTATGTTAAACATAATGGACCGTATTCTCGTACATAGTTAAACACAGTTTTTTAAAGCTAAACACGCATCTAACTTTGACTTTAGACACATCGTTTAAATAGGCGTAATTCTCAAAAAAATTGTTTAACTTTAATACGCGTCAAACTCACTAAAATTGTGTGTAACTTTAAACATGGGTATGGGGTAGTTTAAAGCTCGCGTTTAACTAAACGCATACACCAACTGTATGCCTTGAATAATCATCACTCAACCGTGCCTGCTGCAAGCTGACGTTCAGATCGTGTGGTATTAAAAATACACATGCTTTTGAGGTATTTGGTCGATCTATTGTAATCCATTAGGGCCACAACAAATAAATAGGCCTACCTGTAGCAATGCACTACAAATCTGGGGACGAGATTCGCAAATTTTAAAACCGTGTTTTATTAAACACATTGTTTAAAAGATAAACTTGTGTTTAAGTTAGACACACGTTTAGTGAGATATGGTTTTAAGCTAAAACTGTGTTTAGTACGAGAATACGGCCGGCCCGATGTGGTTTCGTAATTACATTACCACTGCGGACATGACGGGGTTGCTTCAAATACAGAACCCGCAGATTTGTACCCATTTTGGCGAATTTTTAGATGGCAAGAAAGTATGTGTACATCAGGTGCCAAGTTTCACATACCGCCTGTGGCGCCGCGTTGTATAATTATATTCCACCGGAGTTTATTAACAATAACAACTCATGAACTTTAAAGTTTTCTAGCAATTGATGACAACTCATGAACTCAAGTTACAGCTCATGAATCTGATTTGCTCATCTAGCGGGACCTGAGCCTAGCTAGGGTTACCCACTAGTAGTAATACGCCATGATAATGTATTTGTTCAAATTGATCATGTAAGGACAAAAGTGTTTCACTTCCGAAACATGATCTTAAGCTCATCAATTTTTGGATTAGTAAACTACATAACCCTACACCTATATGATGAGAGATATACTCATCATAATGATGACACAATGATGGTTGAACTATTGAATGACCATAAAAGTCATTGATACATTTTCAACCATAAGATTCCAAGATTGGTAAAACTACCCATTAAATCCCTACCCTTAGAGTTAGAGAATTGCTCAGAAAGATATCTACATACATGTACATGTATGGTTTATAGTCTTAGCCAGCGACCCGTCCACCTGTCTTTTGGACGGGCAGTTTCTAAAGTGGCAAGTGGAAAAATCCTCTGTCTGTCTAATTATGGACGGGCAGTTTTGGACACAGAGGGGAAAAAAGGCATACCCTAAATTGATGTACATGTACATACTACCATGATAATATGAGTAGATATGTTTCTCAATAAAACGACCATAAACAGTCCAGGAAAATATGATTAAAATGTCAAGTTAAATTCGTCGATCGTACCTTGAGAACTTGATGAGGAAATGTTAAAACAAGAGCGATATAGTGTTAAATCTTTTCAACAATCTGCTTAGAACACAGTGATAATGCGATTTGCGTCTAAACACATGCTAGAGTCTAATGTTTGGGAAAATGAGACAATTTTGGAAAAAGTAAACATGATATTGAACAGGAGAAACTTTCTGTGAGAAGCCAAAGCACTTCTTCTTTTCACAAGTTTTTAAATTTCTCAAAACGATTAATCCTGTGCGGAGTTATATGCAAACAAACTTGTCTAATTTTCGTATAAAAAATCATGAGAGAGAGTTTTTAAATTTACTGGTATGGACCATGTGCCACTTTTTCTGAAAACATCATTTTGGGGAAATGTGACTGTTTTGGGAAAAGTCACATGATATCGAAAATGTAAAAGTTTCTTTTGGTAGCCAAGCGTTTTCTCTTTTTATAATCGTTTCAATTTTTCGAAACGTCTAATTGTGTGTGACGTTATAAACAAAAGTAATCTAATTTTAGGGGGGGGACTTACTTTTTTGACCCCTTTATGACGCTGACTCTGACTGATGCTTTCTTTTCATAGCTCTCAGACAGAGAGCTATTATTCAGAGCTAGATATATCATATTGCCCACTGCCATGTATTCATCATTATTCACATTGTATGTATAAATGCATGAATGAAATGTTAAATGAAAAACAAGTTAAGTAAATACAAATGTAGGCCCCTCCAATCGAAACAAATAATTGTCGATCATCATATATTCATGATCATAGCAAGTCATCATTCATAGCTTTCACACTCTTATTAATCTGAATATTAAAGTTAAACGCAGTTTGATGATGCACTTCCAACAACCGACCTTGCCCGCGACTGCTGCAGTTATGCACCAGCTGTCACGTCGCACCAGTCGCTAGGAATACGCTGTGATCGACAACTATTTGTTTTGATTATAATGATAGGCCTATAGTTTATATATTTTTTATAAACTTAACTCAGGTCCAAGGATTAGGAAGCAGTATAATTAAAATAATAATTATATAATTAATATTAATTAATAAGCTTTTTAAAAAATTAAAAAACTTACCTTCTCCTCTTAAATACGAATGGACTGGCCTTCATTTTGGCCACACATTCCCCTTCACCATTACAGTTCATATCGCCAGTGCCGTCTCCATAGAAATAATGAGCTACTGGAGATGTAATTTTATGCACTAAAGATGAACTTTTGTTACCCATTATTTATTACGTTGTTGAGTTACGCCACGGTTCACAGAAAATCGGAAATTGGCAAAGACTGATAGTGATAAAAGCATTCAAATTCAATGTCAAGGGGATAAAAATTGCCCCAAGGTGAATGTATCAAGCGGAACCTTGGTTTCCGCAAAAGTAAGTTGTATACTAGCACTGCACGGAAGGGAAATTATGCATATTTGACAGGTGATTTCCGACGAAAAAATATGCTGGAGGATGCCATTTTTAAACCTTTCAATATGTCAGCAAAAGAGGGCGATGTTCGTTTGACCTTTCGAAAATCTGTTAATAATTTTAAACGACTGCTGATTGAATGATTGAGACTAACAAGAAAAAGGTCTGAGCACTCAAAGTTTGGTTGAGTTGGGAATAAAAAATGACAACAGTAATTAATAATAATCAAATAAATAAATAAAATGACAAATAAAAATTGATATTGTGTTTAAATTAATTAATCGATTAATCTGGTAATTAATCATGTCTCGTAACTTGTATCAATTTTGAATTACAAAACCATTTTAAAGGTTTTTTTCTGGATTTTCAAATGAATATTATTATAAAACGAAATGCAGACAAATGTGCTCAAAATCAAATTCATGGTTTAAGTCATGTTGTAAATTTGCTTTTATAATTCTGATCTTGGAACCTTTGTTGCAGGGCCAAATCCAAAAGTAGGCATGTCATTTGCAAAAAACATAATCATTACATTATTGTTCGTACAGCTCCAGTTAGGAATTTAACAAGCTCGAATATGTTATTCGATTTATTTTATATCGTCCCTCGCACGGACAAAATATGTTGCTATAGCAATTTACTAAGAGATGTGTTGGAGGCTGCGCCCTCAATTATGATAAAAACTGGGCCGGGATTAGTATATTTTTATAATTGTATTACACATAGGCCTATGAACTTACACCTATAAGGATTGAGAAAAATCAGCCCTCTTTGTACAAGAAAACGTCGTTTCAAAAATGCTCGTACAGCCGGAACGAGCATTTTACGTCCGACAGTATCCCCCTGCAGTACGCGTGATACATAACGCGAACCATATTTGCATAGATGGCGTTTTTCAATTGTTTTAATCAAGTTTTGCCGTGTTTTTGTTAATAGAAAGAACCATAATGGCAATTTTTAATGTTCATCATGAATTCTGAAGTAAATTTTTAAACATTTAAAATTTTCAACACCACTTAATGTCCCTTTAACGTGGCTATGGTTTTTTGTCTTGCATGTTGTAGTGTATTGGTAGACCATTCAAATAATATCCGGTGTCCAACTTATTTTAACTGGGAAATCAGGATAGGCCTAATTAAAAATGTCACTCAAATTCCTTTCAGCCTCTAAAACGGAGGTTTTGGATTTGGCCCTGACCTGGTACCGGCATTTTTGGTTCATGACCTTAAAATAACGTTTTGCCCGATAACTCGGTAACGAAACATCGGATAAAGGGCAAACTATATATTTTTAGAATCCTCAGACGAACGAATTGGTATACTGTTCAGCGGCTTGATAAAGCAATTTCAATTATTGAGCCCGACGTGTTTAAAAGGCACCTATATATGAATGCAGTTGAAGAACCGTATCATACAAAAAAATTGGCAAGATGCTAATGTTGGTAAGAATGTATAGCCGCACAGAGTCACAGTCTCAGACCCGGGGGGCCCAGTCAAACATAATAGTGTACACAGGCGTGACCAAAAAAACGCGTAAAAAGGGGTGTTTTTTCAGTGTTGGACGCGTCACGCGCGTGACGCGTTAAGGGTATCAAAAACGCTGATTTTCAAGAAAAAGGGTGGCTTAAAATACCGGTCGAACGTGTTTAGGGTAACTTGTTTTGTTCCCCGTTCCCAGAAGAATGTTATCCCCGTTTTTGCGATTTCTTTTAAACGTCTCATTTCCAATTTGAGAACGCATGTGTGTCACTCGGTTCTATAGACAAACAAAAAAACTTGTTTAGGGGTCATATTCTAGCAAGAACTTGTTTAGGGGTCAAAATTTGCAAGGAAAGCGCGCTAAAATCTTGTTTAGGGGGTAATTTTGCTTGCAGGGTAAAACTTGTTTAGGGGGTGTCTGGAAAAAATTTGGTCACGCGTGTGTACACTATTATGTTTGACTGGCCCCCCGGGGTCTCAGAACACCTAACGGCCAGACGGCCGGCCTAACATGATACTTTATTCTTTTTTTTCCATCTTTTCTTACCATCATTTCATTCAGCCATCATGCTTATATAGGCTTTTTAAGCCTCCCGAGCATTTTGCTTGAGTCTGCCCTTCAGGACCAAAGCGTGTGTCCGTACGAACCACTGTACATACATGTACTTTTTTCCATATAAGCAACGGCTTAATTGTCCTAGAAGCCCTCTGATACCTAGATAGGGATGTGCCTTTGTACAGGTAACAGACCCGGGACGATCCCCTACTCTTTTCGATGAGGTCTGCAACTCTAACGTGTTCATGGTAAAGCCGTGTTTAGTACGAGAATACGGCCCAACGTGTTTAACTTTAAAGAAACGTAGCTTTTTTCTTCAAAGCCCACGTTGGTGAAATAGACCGTCTTGTTCGGAACGAGGTTAAATGAGCACATAACAAGAAAGACGCCAAGAAAGCAAGCGACAAAAAGTTCACAAGAAACAACAGAAAAGATTCTTTGACGGAACAACACAAATCAGCCGTCATTGACCACATCGCACAAAAAAACGATTCTTGACAAAGACTACGACAAACAGAAGCGATGGATAGAGAATCCATTCCATTTGGATACGCAGGCAGGGGGACAAAATCATCAACCGCGAAGAGGGCATCAATTTATTCTCTTAAATCATAATGTATCTACGATCCACTGATAAAACACCAGAACGTACCGAGAACGTGAATAAATATCGCGGAAAAAACAGTGGATCAAGTCATTACTGAAGAAGTCTTCCGAACGGGAAGACGAAACCATCTAAACGTGATGGATTTGTGCAACACAAAGTTTCACCAAAATCTTAAATAACCATTTTCCCTTCACCACCCACACCCCATCAATCAATGTTGGGACACCGTGAATATCTTCTGAAGACATTGAAATTTCTCAACATTGCACGGGCGGGGATAGAGGCCCTTTCCAGGATTGTAGCATGCAACAGACTGCCCTGGGGTGTAATGGGCAGTAGCGTAGCCATGGTCACTTGTCAGGGGGGGGGGGGGGAGGGTATTTTCCCCCGGTGAAACCAGTTCGACCCGGTGGAGTAGTCAGGTTTTTCATGTAACATTTTTGATTTGCCGTCGAGTAAGAAAATTGACAAGCGGAGGGGATGGGGGTAGAGGCGTTGCGTCCCCATACAGGCGTGAAAAACTGCAATTTGCCTCCTTTCTCCGTCCGTTTCCTTTTCCTTTTCCCTTTCCTTTTGTCTCCTCTTCATTTGCCTTCCCGATTTTCCCGGTCAATTGGGGGTGGGGGAGTGCACTCCCCCACCCCACCCCCATTTGCGCGCCCCGTCTGGCTACGCTACTGGTAATGGAGAAGGGGAATGACTATTCAACATGCTTTAGTCGGTCGTGCCGCTATCCGACTGAAAATGAACCCTTCGAAGAGAAAATAGGACATTTTAATGTATGGTTCTTTGATTTTGTCATAGTCAACTTTTTTGGACAAATTAGACCAATTGATAGACAATAATATATTAAAAGAGGTCATTTTTGTCTTCTAAATAAAGCGACCATATCACCGCAACTTCGAAACTTCATCCTCTTTCTTTTTATGTTTCGAAGATAGTTATCAATTGTTTTTAAAAAATATATTTTGATGTTAGTGATGATTTTTATGTGCGTTCTTTAATTGTATAGAATATATAAACTGTCGAAACAGCAAAATACAAAATCAATTTCAATTTTAAGACACCCTGTATAATACTACTCTCCTATTTCACCCAGCCTACTTCGTTAGCATGGTGTATGCTTTCTTCGTGAAAGGATTATCTCAATAACATAATACGGATCGAATGAATAATACCTCTAAGATATTTTCATTTGACGCATTATCAACATTATTGGTGATGACGTTTCATCGAAGTCTTAAAATATCCAAAAATTAGATGCGCGTGGGCGATGTCTGTCACTGCATGACTGCCCTACGGGTAGGGGAAGGATGGTGTTTACTCAACCATATGTTTGGTCGGACGTACCACTAGCCGGACGTATATCGCAAGCTATGAGGGCCATAACGTATTTCGGCAACGCGATGCTTTCCATTGAAAAGCAACGCGTAGCTAAAATAGCCAATAGAAAGAGAGTTTTTGGATACGCGTTAGCCGGAAGTAACGCGTTGCTTTTATTTTGGATTGGAAGCAACGCGTAGCTTTCATTTCGGCCGAAAGCAACGCGTTGCTTTAGATTTTCAATTGCACCAATCACAGCGGGTCTTACTTGATATGTCGATTTATACCATGAATACCACGGGCTGCATCTAGCTATCTACTCAGTATCTCTCCGGTAGTAGAAATTTGAAGCAGGGAACTGAAGCGACGCGATTTTAACAAAGTTAAAATATTAACAAAGTTGTAAGCCAAAGAGTCATGACATCTGCAAGGCGAACAAGTTCAAACCTGACGTGAAAGACGTCCAAACTCTGTTGAAAGAGCCTTGCCAATTGGTTAATCAAAAGAACTCCTTTAAAGTGCTTTAAAAATCATCTCGAAAGAAACGCGTTGCTGCGAAAATCACCTCGAAAGGAACGCGTTGCTTTAATAATCATCTCGAAAGCAACGCGTTGACAAAAACTCTCTGTCCTATTGGCTATTTTGAGCAACGAGTCGCTTCGGGAAACAACGCCTTAACGCAATTCGTTATGGACCTCATGGCTTGTGATAGACGTACCGCTAGCCGACTGAAATGAACTCTACCATTTCCAATGGTCAAGCGCTGTGATCATTTTTGGAACAGCGCTATATAAGCAACGCTATTATATATTATTATTATTATTATTATTAAGAAAAGCATATAATATTTTTAAACCCTGTTTTACAAATTTCGCCGAATTGGGTTACAATTCTAGAAACTGACCAATTGATGACCACACCCACATCCACACAGTGGCAATGTTATAGAGGATGTATTGCTTATAATAGGGGTCGTCCATAATTTTCGCCATTTTAAGATACGTGCAAAGCGTACGTAACATGGCGGGGAGGGGGGGGGGGGGGGGGGGGGAGTGGGTACAAATATACCCTAAGCGTACGTAACTTAAATGGCGATCTTGAGAGGTGGGAATTTATTTATTTTTCACTAAAAAAAGAAAAGAAACATATTTAGAAAAATAAAAATAGTGACGCACCAATGATTGATTCTGACGGACCTCTCAAAAATCACGGACTGTCTCAAATGACGCACCCCACTGTCTTTACATCATTGTTGACTGAACTGGATAGCAACATGAAAATACTTTTGTTTAATTTGTAAAATGTTTTCAGATCTCTGTAGAAAAGAAATAAACAATGATAAAAATACACGTGGCCAATGAATACTGAAAATGACACTACTTTATGATTCACGGGGAACAATGTTTTGCCCAAGAATATGGTTGATTTGTGAATTTTCACGATTTGGGACCCGTCCTATATACGCGAATACCATCCGGTATGGGTATTTAAAAGTTCATAATGCATGGCGACCGGGTGATTTACGCATGCAATTTTTGCATGATTTTACGCATGCAACTTTTGCACTGAAAACGCGGTGAGAGTATCGGAAAAGTGACTTTTGCACTTCGGGAGTTGCATACAAGTATAGCCTGGTTGGTGGTGAGTAGGGCCTACATGTAAACTATAATGTTCGAAATTGTTGCACGCATCAAGGATCGAGTTACGTGCATGCATGATGACGTATTCAATTCAATTCAATTCAATTTAATATTTATTTTCCATCATATCAACAAGGACAAAATACAATGACAATTTAACAAGTAAAACGATGGAGGAGGAACAACTAAAAGCAAAAGCCTGGCGATTAAATAAAGCATACACACTACAAACTATACAGAAGAAGAACAAAAATAGAATAAAAACATTATAAGTTTAATATGACCAAAAAAACAAACAAATAAAACAAAAATAGACAAACGAAAAGGTAAACAAGCAATGGATATACATGACGCACCCATGTAAAGTGACTGAAATTGACGAACCCATTCGTCAATATTGTGACGGACCAAAGGCTGCCCATCGTCGTACCCTGCGTCAGTAAAATGTTGTGGTATGACGCACCCATGACGCACCTCTCCGAGGGGTCGTATAATGTGCCATACAACTGATATGTGCATTTTTACTTAATCATTATATGGCGACCTGGTAGATTAGGTCCATACCACTTACATGTCGTAATAAATCAATAGATTGACGTTCAATCTAAGCATTAAATTACACACAGACTAAAGCACATACGTTATGAGACCAAAGACGGTTCCGTCTTTGATGAGACATACACCACCCTACATTGCCTCCGGATAGGTATACAGACTGTTCATTACCAACACCATGATTACATAAAAGTATGGAATACACATGGAATATAAGCCAAGCGATATCATTATGTGAGCGTGAAAGTACGTGATCATGGTTTTCGGTATTACCCGAGGTTTTAATAGTTATCTTCAAAGATTTATTTATTTATGCATTGGTGATTGTTTGCAACACTATTCATGAAAACTTAATCGATTTTTGCCGTTTTAAAATAAGTTATAGACACATTTTTATGCGTACAATAGTAAACGTTACAGTTCGCAGTTTGGTTAACTTTTTATGCCTGCTAATATGGTGATATGGTTGATCAGGTCAATGCTGCATGGATAGCTTTTCAATATGTTTTGTCTTAGCAATCAGTGGCGACCAATTTAAAGATAATTTAGAGGTAATTGTGACATTTTGAGCTGACCGGGTGACTATGGCGGGGGGGGGGGGGGGGCAAGGTTCGTGATTGGGGGTGACGGGGAGCGGGAGGGAATACCACATGCCCTCTCCCGTGGTGTCGCCATCATTCTTCCCCTTTGTCTTATCTTCCTCTATCTGGTCTCTTTATGTACAAGATTTCCAAACCCCAGACCAGTTATACAGCTTTAGACATGACCGGTTAAATGAACGATAAATGAACTTGGTATATTGGTGAATTCTTTGAATCAATAAAGTTGTTATACAATGCAATTTTAGTGTCAGAAATTTTGAAAATGATGCACATTTTACGCAAAAATATCGTCAAAATGGCTGAATGCATACCATTAAATAACATATACGGGACATGCGACGTATCAATTAAAAAACACCTTATGACTCTGAATTGTCCCTTCATACATTACGCTACAAGGCCCGCTTAGCAGCGCTATAAATTGTTCCCCTAAAAACCGGCACCAAATTTAAATATTCGCCTTCCATCAAAGCTGGTTGCTATATGACATAATTCTCGTGTGCAACCAACCGGCTGTATTGCAACGCCCATGGAGTAGTTTAAACGCATGAGCGTGGATGTAGTTTGCAACATAATGGAAACTCACCCATGCAGTTAGCAAGAAGTACCGCTCGAATTTAAATATACAACCATGCAATCCTCTCGTAGTAATTGATAACAATAGGTTTACCAGACCGAATTAATAGCGCTCCTAATCGGGCAATTTATGTCATGACCTTTATAATGTTTTAGAACAATGACAAAGATTAAAAACAAAATAAAAATCAAATAAACATAATAATTATCACTGTTGTTGGTTTTATATTGTAAATTTTTGTTAAACACGGCCCCTAGGATACCCTGTGTCATATAATTTTGTTTTCACCCTATTTATTAATTTCAATACAAACCTCAATAACAGTGGCACAGACAATGCGTTCATGTACATTGAATTACATAGAAAATAGTAAACACATGCGCTTGTGACATACACTCTTACTGCTATATTAATTGCGTTACCTCTAGGTATGTAGACAGGCTGATTATATGTGAAGTTACTTCATGTGATGTGAATGAGCTGGATATACAAATGATTAACCGGGTAACCATACAAAAAATATACAGTCATCAAAAAAAGTAACTATACAGGTAATAAATGGACTTTTAACTCCACAAATATATGTCCTACACTGCAAAAACACCGGTGTTAAAAATAACACTGTTCGGTGTTCTGAGAGGTCCACACCAATTAGTGTTATTTCAACACTATCTTGGTGTTACATTAACACTTACAGTGTTATTCGTCACACTTGCAGTGTTAAAATGACACTACATGGTGTTGATATAACACCAAGAATTTAACACCGGTACACCGGTGTTGGTGTGGACCTCTCGCAACACCATTGGTGTTATTTTTAACACCGGTGTTTTTGCAGTGTACCTTAAAATATTAAATCATAAAGTTGTTGGGAAATTTATATTCTTTAATATGAGATGTTGCATAATATGATCGGTTGAATATTGAAGAGGTGACAGTCTAAAATGTAAGGTAAAGTCACACTTTCATTTTCACATTTTACATTTCAACACGGGGAGGGTATGACAGGTAGCGTGTGTGTGGCGTATTGATCCATCGGAACAATACGGCCGACAGTCCAACCTGTGCATATGCATCCCCCAATTGCACTACCGGTAATCGATAAAGTACCCGTAGATGGCCGGGTCTGCGTGTAGATAATAAAAATGTGAAAATGAAAATCGGACTTCACCTTACATTTTGGAGTGCGATTTCCTTAACAATCACCCGATCTTAGCCTGCCATATCTCATATTAAAGAAGTTGAATTTCTCAACAACTTTAGTATTTAATATTTTTAGGTAGGATATATATTTTTAGAGTTAGAAGCCCATTTATTACCTGTATAGTTACTTTTTTGATGACTGTAGTCCGAGCTGTGTAAAGTAATCGGGGTTTTCATTTTACCCCGAGGTTCTTGCTCATATCCAAAATTCATTACATACGTGATTGTTTGAAATAATATTGTATTATATTTTCAATTTTTGTTATTAAGCAAGTCCCCTGGGACACCCTGCACTCGTAATATGTTCAACCTATCTAATTATTTCAACATACCCCCCTTCATAACGGTTGCCTAGATATTGCGTTCACACGCATTAAATTACACACATAATAAGCACACGCCTTTTTCAAGACATAATGCTATACATACATAACCTCCGGGTATATAAGGTAGACTGATTATATGTTAAGCGACATAATTGTGTGATAGGGATGAAAATGATATGCAAATGGTTAACCGAGCAACCATAAGGGAAAATCATTATAGTCACCAGTGTAAGTGATCGGGGTTTTCGTTTTACTTAAGGTTTTTAATTCACATTCAAGATTCATTACATGGATGATCATTTGAAATAAATAAGAAAACTAGACCATAATTAAATGTTTTAAAAACATAGTTTATTTGTGCTGTTACGACCCAAATTTTGTTATGTGTCCATGCTTATACTTAATTTTGATATAGTGACTATCGTATAAGTCTTACGTACCGTCACTTATCAATTATCGACCAATATCTCTTTTAAACTATGATTATAAGATATGTACGTTAGCTTTAACTACGAGATTGCAAAATATTGTTGGGAATATAGTTAGTGAAGATCAAACAGGGTATATTAAAGGGAGGTTTATTGGACAAAACATACGACTAATTGATGACGTTATAAATTACTACACAGAGAATGATAAGGATGGTGCAATACTCTTTGTGGATTTTCAAAAAGCTTTTGACTCGCTGGAAATTAATTTTTTAATATCATGTCTAAACAAAATGGGCTTTGGCCCACAATTCATATCATGGGTAAACACTTTGTATAAGAATATAAATAGCTGTATTTCTGTAAATGGTTGGGTATCTAAATCATTTAGTCTTGGTAGAGGAATTCGACAAGGCTGTCCGCTCTCTGCACTGCTTTTTATTATAGCGGCTGAATTCATGTCTACCAATATAAGAAATGCTGATCACATAAATGGTGTAAAATTCGATAATGACAAAAATCTAGAAGTTAAAATAACACAATTAGCCGATGATACTACAATATTTGTAAATGATATTCATTCTGTTACGACTGTTATAGATACAATAACAAAATTCAGTAATGCCTCGGGTGTAGCAATGAATCTAAGCAAAAGTGAAGGCATGTGGTTAGGTAAAACAATACCTGTTAATTTAAACAAAGACATCAAATGGACAAACAAACCGGTGAAATGTTTAGGAGTTTATTTCAGCAAAGACAAACAAGTAGCAGAAGACCTTAACTGGAAACCCAAAATAGATAAAATAGATAAAATTTTAAATGGCTGGAAAGCAAGAAAACTTACATACTACGGGAAGGTAGCTATAATAAAAACATTGGGAATATCACAAATTTTGTATAATGCAACTTCTTTAAATGTTCCAAAATATGTCATAAAAGCAATCAATACTAAACTATTCAGGTATCTTTGGGGTTCTAACTGTGAAAAGGTCAAAAGAGATACAATCACTGGATATATGGAATATGGTGGCTTAAATATGCCTAATGTAGAATATCACATAATAGCTCTAAAAATCAAATGGATTTCAAGATTACTTGACCAGAATGAAGATGCCACGTGGAAACGAGTTGTGAAACAATGGTTTGATCCACTTGGTGGCTTATCTTTTCTACTTGATCTCAATTGTAAAAGTGAAGATGTATATGATATAACTAAAGGTAAATTACCATCTTTTTATCAAGATTTATTAGAATCATGGTTTTATTTACAAAATAAACGTAATAAGGATAATTCAAACAATGCTATGTTATGGGGAAATGATAATGTAAGAAATGGTGGTAAAGTTTTGTTTTTTCGTAAATGGATACACGCTCATATATATTATTTGAGTGATATTATTGTTGATAATAGATTTGTTAACTTGAGAGAACTCGAGAGTATTATAAAATGTCCTTTTAACATGTTTAATTTACACAAGCTGTTAACATCATTACCTAAACGTTGGAAAGAGAGGATCAAAAAAGGAGATTTAAGATGGTGTGAACAAATTAAACAAAATACTTTTTTTGAAATAAATGACCAAAATGTACATGTTTCTATGTTAAGTTCGAAAAACATTTATATGATGTTAAATCAAGATAAACAACAAGCAAAATGTATTAACTATTGGGAACAAAAGTTGACACCAAGAAATGACTGGCACAACATATTCTTGTTTAAGATTAAGAATAGAATTCTAAACAAGATTGGTCACTTTCAATTTAACCTGATTTATAACCTACTTCCATGCAAAAGAAATCTATATAAATGGAAATTAGTAGAATCAGACAAATGTATTTTCTGTAATCAACTTGATGATTATACACATTTTTTTGTCTCATGTATCAAGAATAAGTCCTTTTGGAAACAAATAGCAACATGTTTGAGAACTCTTAAATATAATTCTTTCAGAATATCCCTTGAATACGTAATTTGCGGCTGGAAAATAAATAACTCTGAATTTGATATAGCCAATGTTATAATTATCCTTGCATGTTATGCAATATACAAGTTTCGCATGATATATAATGAAACCCAAAAAGAGATTCCAATATTCCATTTGTTTTATTTAGAAGTTAAAAAACTTAATGATCTACTAGCTAATTCAAAAAAACACCAGAGGATTCCAATCACAAATACAGAACAATGGAACGAATTAAAAATGTGTCTAAACATATAAATTAGTTGATTTATTTTGTTTGTTTTCGTTATATATCTCTATCAAAATATATTGTATTTGTTTGTCGACTCGACTGAGAGCGTCATGTATCTTTGAAAATCGTGAACCACTAAGCTAAGGTTAAACGATATTTGATGGTATAGGTGACTCTCTGATTGAGGCATGAATTTTTCTTTGTAACTTATCAACAATAACAATAATGAATATTCTTAATACTATGTTATAAATATGTTATGATTAAGAAAATAAAAGCACGAGTGCTCCATGCACTGTGGAAACGTAAAAAAAAAAAAAAAAAAAAAAAAAAACAAAAAACAAAAAACAAAAAAAACGTATGAACCATACGGAATAGTATTGCACCGCAACCTAAAGTCAATATCCAGTCAGGCAGTCTGTTAAAGCAGTTGCAGTGTTTGACAACAACATGAAATCTAAGACACAAAGTCTTATCTTAATATCTATCCATCATCAATACAAATTAACTGTCATGTTCATTATCAGGCCAATATACAAATTAATCATAAATTTCCCGTCAAGTATAATCAAGGATAGACAACTGACGAGGTCACAGTTTATTATTTCCCATCTGATTTTTTGTCAATATCCTGGGATATTGACATTTGAATTCAGATTCAGGCCTTGTGGTAGAGTCTATGAATTGCTTTCATGTATCTTGAATCAGTATTTGTACACAGATGTCTTTATAATGTATATTAGATCTGGATATGAAAATATGAACACATATGTTGTTACAATTGTGGAGAAATGGTTTAAATAATATAAAACAAATGATAGAGTTTTGCAAAATCTGCGACATTCGTCGTGTTTACTATATTCTGTTTGGTATATAAATGTAACGGTCAGATCAATAGACCCCCATACAAATTGCTAAAATGTCGCCCCCTATAATTTGTATTAACTTGTGTGGTCATACTTATTGACTATAATAGAGATAACGTATGGGTGAGTCATCTCATCATGATCCCTGTTTCCATCTTAACCCTGGGCCACAAAGGTAAATAAACACTTTGTGATTATGCCTACAGCTAAGATGCACACGGGTGTCCTGCAGTACGTGTGATAACGCGAACCATATTTGCATATAGGGCGTTTTTAAATAAATAGCGATGATATTGTTTTAATCAAGTTTTGCTGTGTTTAAACAACCATAATGACAATTTTTAATGTTCATCTTGAATTCTGAAGTAAATTTTTAAACATTTAACATTTTCAACACCACTTATAAATGTCCCTATAAATGTAACTACCGGGGTCCAAGGGTGGTTATTATGGGATAACAACGTGGTGGAAAGTCGCGATTACTATGGAATGGTTGGATATATCTTGGAAGCTGCTATATTTTCCGAAGCTGGCGATGTTTATAAAATGTAACATAACTTATATTTGTATTCCTTGTTCAAAAAATGTTACTTATTATTTGAAGTTTTGATGTTCCTGTTTTTTGTTTTTTTAAATATGTGCTTACTCTTATTTATCTGTAGGGCCTATCCTCTCTCCATTTTTTCTCCAACTTTTACCAGTTTTTATCCCCCCCAAACTTGTTTATTTAATATTCATAACCTTAAAACATTCTTAGTTTTTTTAGTCGGGTTAATTTTCAACCCGACCTCATCAAATGTTGAGATACAGTGGGGCCTCGTGGGATAGAATAATGAGTCAGACGATGGAGGGTTTCAGAGAGAAAAGTGAGCCCAGCATTAAAACAAAGAGTTTTTGTTAAAATACATCATACACTGTCTAAATCTTCTTTTTCATATTTCCTTTGTGTCGTCTGTTAATTTCATTTTAGGATGTTGACCAGTTTTTTGTAAATACCTTGTTTTGATATAGTTGGCAATAGTCCAGTAGAATCATGCAAAAGTTTGTTTCTATAATTTTTGTGATGGATTAATACAATATTAGACATCATATTAAAAAATATGAACATATATGCAGCAATATCCTAGGGTGCAAAATCCAAACGCAACGTTAACACTTTTCACGCGGCTTATATGTTTACCATGTTAAATCTTTCCCAACTTTCAAAGCTTTATCTCATAAATAACTGAACCAATACTGAGCATGTTTGTACTTATTTTAATGCATTCATCATGGGGATTCCAAATATGGTGATGAAATCCAATAATTCCGACATTTGTGAAACATTTTATGATTATATTATTCAGATTGGTCTTGAAGAAATTCTTGCTAACATACAAATTGTGTTTTTGGATTTGTCTTCATAATGGACTTGTATACAATCTAATACTAATTTAACATCGTCCGGCACGTGGATATATGTTGCAATAGAACAGTTGCTCCAATCCCAAATTGTGTCGCTCATGATGAGTGATACATACATTTCATTATTCATCCTTTCTTCCATTGCTCTGAAACTGAACTTGTAAATTTGGTTTCTTGGAATGTTTGAATCTAACTTGAGATTGATTTGATATAGAAGGTGACGACAACGTATCGTTTAGTATTACTTATAAGGAATTAATAGCACTCATCGACGTCGACAGTACTATTAGTGATGATTTATGTGGCAGAACTCTGCTATACACCCCCTGCACTACCACACCTCAATATATATCCCAGCCAACACGTATGTATGGGCCCCACGTGGGCTACATGTGGGCAATCAGGGCTAATGAGGGCAAGGGCTATGTGCGGGCCAACCACATGGGTCCCATATGGGTTTTACAAGGGTCATAATGGGCTACGTTTGGGTAAACTTATCAGGTTCCCATAAAGGCTGACCACATGGATTCCATATGGGTTTCACAAGGGCCATACTGGGCTACGTTTGGGTAAACCTATCAGGGTCCCATATAGGCTGACCACATGGCCCCATGTGGGTTTTACAAGGGCCATAGTGGGCTACGTTTGGGTAAATCTATCAGGGTCCCATATAGGCTGACCACATGGGCCCCATGTGGGTTTTACAAGGGCCATAATGGGCTGCGCTTGGGTAAACCTATCAGGGTCCCATATAGGCTGACCACATGGGCCCCATGTGGGTTTTACAAGGGCCATAATGGGCTACGTTTAGGTAAACCTATAAGGGTCCCATATAGGCTGACCACATATGGGCCCATGTGGGTTTTACAAGGGCCATATTGGGCTACGTTTGGGTAAACCTATCAGGGTCCCATATGGGCTGACCACATGGGACCCCCATGGGTTACATCAGGGCAATTCCACGCATGCACACTGACCCTGGTTATATTGGTTTTGTAACACTATGGATTTCATATTTATAAATTTTGATAAATGATTTAATCCACATCATGCACTATATCATAATTAAATAGCAAGTAACGAACATAACTTCACACAAAACTGTTAACACATGAACAATTTTGTTGGAGAATGTTAATAAAAAGCCAAGTGACTGAATTGTTCTTGCAATTGCCAGTCATTTATTCGGATATGTAAATAATTCAATTAACTAAATACCTAATATAGGCTGTTTTATAAGGGCAAGCCCATTTAAAACCCTGATTTGACCCTAATTAAACCCATGTTAACCCCCCATTGGACCCATGGGGGCCAACTCGCATGGGCCCCTTTCGGACAAAGTGACCAAATTAGTAAGGGTCCCATGTGGGCCTGCCCAGATGGGACCTGTGAGGGCTAACTCGCATGGCCCCTTAAGGACTAAGTGGCCAAAATATTAAGGGTCCTATGTGGGCCACCCAAATGGGGCCCACAAAGTGGCCCATAAAGGGCCCACATGGGGCCATGCATACGTGTTGGCTGGGATATACACACCACTTTCACAGTAGGACACCTCTCACACGGATAAAGATAAACAATTATCTACTAAACACACCCCCACCAAGTTGGGTAATAATTACAGTGCTGTAATTAATCAGGTTATTTACGATGTCAAATTAATAGCACTCTGAAGCTTTACTATAAGGGAAATTTGTGGAACTCTGGACTGGCTGTGTATGTGCTATTATAATAGTAATATCTTGTTGTGAAGTGCCGTAACGCAATGAACGTCGTCAAATTCCGCAAATTATTCTACGTTTCATTTGATTTTAAAGCACGCGTATATTCGGTACGGGACGTCAAAACAAAACATTGTTCAATAAAAACTGTCGCGATTTCATAGTGTCAAAAATACTTCAGCTCAAAATTTGAAAAGATGTACAGGCTGTCCTAAAATGATTAGTATACCATCGATGCCCAAATTTCATTACATTTTCATCCTAAAAATCATTGATATTAGGTTCGTTGTTTTTTAATCTACTTTGAAATATTGTAACTTTTCATTAGCATTTTAGATAATGGAAATCGGACATATCAAACTGAAGATACATCCCATTGTGCAAGGGATGGTGATTTCACCGGTTCGATAAAGTGTTAAAATTGATTGAAATAAACAATGATTTTCTCTCGTTAATGCTAATTTAACGTGTTGTTTCCTCTTTCTAACTGTCCTTAGAAACAAAGTATGGAATCACTCAAGCGTGGCGAACATTTTTTACCCTTGAAATTGAAATAAAATAAAGAATCATTATTAGTTATTTGAATAACCACAATAGTTCGAAAGAGAAGGGAACAAAAGCTTGATTAGAAGACGAGAGAATATCTTTGTTTATATACTGCAAACAATTTTAACACGTATAATTGTTTGCATTGTCGAAAGAGTGAAATTCCCACCCCTTACACAATGGATGTATCTTCAGTCTGATAAGTCCGATTCCCACGATTTAAAATTATAATGAAATATCACAATATTTCGAAGTGAATTAATAAACAACAACACCTAATACCATTACATTTCATGAAATCTGGGCATCGATGGGTATACTAATCATTTTGGGACAGCCTGTATACCTTTCCCCATATGCATACCAGTCAGCATCCGCTCGACTTAATAATAATCACCACCCAGGGCTGTGGAGAGAAAGTCTCTTTCACAATCCCCCTATAAACACAGCTATATATTACGGCAATCCAATTTTCATCAAATTGGAGCGTGGTGTTAGTTCTATGACAGCGATAGGTTGAAATTGCCACGGTGTTTTCATTAGAGCTGTCCTTATGACATAGGTGACCAATCTTATCAAAATAAGAAAATATGGTAAAGTTCAAAACACTGATGATTTCAATACCATTTTATTACCATTATTACCTCGAAAGTATAGATAAGCATGTTTTACTATTCAAATTTACGATCGAACGTGTCCGCGTGAACAGGCGTAACTGAACTGATGAAGGTGCCCTTTACCAAAACACGATGCACTAGAGCAGACGGTAAATCATGCAAATATGCATCAAATCATTTTGGTGACGTTTATTGCCCATCGGCTGCTACAACACGGTCCTGACATCGTCTGCTGGATATATCAAGCGAACAGGACATACCAATAGCGTTTTTTATAGCTTCATATCACACAAGAAGACGTTTTATCCCGATACTAATTATACACATTTGACAAAATACACATTGAAATTTATATGGACTAAAATACGCACGTGTGTTTAAAAACCCAAGTTGATGTAATTAAACGCGCAGTCGTGCGTGCTGGTACCAGATTTCAGTCGTGAGAGATTTTGAATACAAGCGACATCGCTCCTCCTCTATTCATTCACAGTGCGTGTGCCTCGCTCATTATCGCCACTCTAAAAGCGTCAGAATTACGCTGCACGATCACCTATCTACAACAGCAGACAAGGAAGGAGGGTTGACTGGGCCTCTCTGTAGTCAGACGGCGATATATCGAGAAAAGAACCGGAACGGCACCTGGGAAAAAAAAGAACCTTTCTGAATGTCTTTTTTTTGTTTTGCGACAACCTCGTGAGAGCCTACGAAAGCTAGAAAATCTGACAGCTTCAATTTCCCAGCACTAGCATCATCGTTTAGAGTTTGTTCTTGTATATTAGGGTAGGTAAAGAACATAATCGTTTAAGATTAGATGTGCCACCCATTAGAGTAGTGAAAACCATTAGCGTGTTTACCTGTAGTGCAATCCATGGTGTAATCCGTATCAATGTGGACTAATAAACCTTAGAACCGTGTTGTGGTTGCAATGTCCTAATATACCTTATATTTAATACTGGTTCCTTGCCCCATAGCAGTAGAGGCAGTCACTTTCTTTCCTATTTTATCATTAAAGGTGCACGTTCCTTTCTTTAAACATTTGTTTGGGTAAAGTTATTTTGTTAAATGTATTTATTTATACTTTACCGAAGAGACCGAGTCATTTTTAATCAATGCACACATAGACTATTATTTCGTGCAATTTGATTCCAGTGAGAAAAATATTGGCGACGAATATAAACGTTTTATATGGGCCGTCGAATTTGTCAACAAATGTCAAAATCCGAAATTAAAAATATTATGTTTGAAATATGCGAGTTAGTAAATCAATATCTTTTTCTTTTAACCGTCTTATCGGAACAAGAATTAGTCTTTTCCAAACTGTATATTATCTTCAATTATTTCGAAGTGTTGGTTAGGGGTAGGCTGGAGGCTGAGGATCGAGTTTTACTCTTAAAACAATACCTGACAAGAATTGCAATGTATTGTGTATGTAGTTATATTCTGCATGGAGTCAATTTCTGAAAACAAATCAATTTTACCTTTTGTGGCAATTGCAATAAACCCATACAACGTTGTGTATAATTATTCTCGCCAACTCCTTCAAGGACTGACGATGGCAATGAATATTTCATTCAAGTACTTATATGTAGCATGTGATATATATATATAATATATAACGAGCTACACACAAGAACTTAATTTCATAAATTATTCCTGTTTCCAAGTCATTGATGTAGTCGTGCATGAATTCTGTACCGTGTGTTCACAATGGTAACCGAGTCAACATTTATAAAATACACACACTGTAGTAGAATTGACCTTTACAACAAATATTTTTTAATTGATTTTTGGCTTTGAACGCAGTCGTTAGGTAGTCAACGCCAGCCATATGCAATATCTCAATTGTATTTATATTGTAAATAAATGAGATAGTTTTTTGTTTTATTTTTTGATATCGTGAGGGTATTTGTCTGATAATAAGCGACAATAAGACATAGGAAAGGAAGAAATACTGATTGATGTTGATCAAACAATTTGCTTATCTCATAAAATTCCAACGGACACCAATCCATCTTCTTATATAGAGCCAAATTAATTATTCATTCACTAGTCTCACCAAACACTTCATTACAAAACATGCGTTTCAACATGCTATAAAAGTCTGATGCGCGGTTTTCACAGTGCGCTGGAAATAGAAACGTCGAGAGAGACGTTCAGGTAAAGCACTCTGCATAAACAAAATGGCGTCTCCGTATCATACAGCCATTGTACCTGCCGGGGCCCGAGTATAGGGGCATGCAACTGTAATATTAATCTAGTTAAGACTAAGTCTACCATATACCACATCATCCCAATCCTTGCTTCAGGCTACAAGTTCCTTGTCGATATTAAAGAGTAACGCCGTGCGCCAAGCTTTCCTATAGGGAACACATAAAGCCGGTGCAACCAATTTGATTTGAAATTGCAAAAAGCTATAGCTACAATGTTATATCGAACGATAGAGAATCTGTAGGGCCATCTGTAATTATTTCTATCGATTGCAATCTTTTTTACGTTTTACTTTTCATCGTGTTTAAACTTGGACAGGATTATTACATTATCTGGAAAGTACAAGTTATATGATGTAATGTAATTGTAATATTTCATTTTATATGAAGCATAAATTGCATAGTTTATTATCAAATCAAATCAAATCAAATCAACGAGACAGTAATACATTTAACGTTATATTTATATTTTGCCCTTTAAGTTGACTTCACGATCTATTCCAATACACACTCTCCTATCTATATAACAGAGGTTGGTACATGGACATTAACCAATGCTGCTGACAGCCCTATCTGTAGCGTTATATTCTGTTGTCTGCGTATATATTAACGTTACATGTATAAAAAGATGCCCATGCTGTTGATATCCCTTCTCATGTCCGTTCTATTTTTTACTGTTTTAGCCACCAAGCTTTCAGCAATTTTGTTTTTGCATGATTATGATACCAGATCAGTGTGACATTTGCAGTCACGAAAGCACTAAAATGCATTGTCGTTTCTAGTAAATAGAGTTGTGTTAAATATCACTCATAGAGGAGACCTTGCGAGCTATAGTTACTAAATATTGCTGATAGGGGCCTATGTTAACTTGCAATGTCTGCAACGCTTCCTGCAAAGTGTTAATGTATGTGAAATATTACCTTCTCATTTTGATTGCCTTAGAGAACATTTGGCCTCAAATCATAATTTTCTAATGGATTCTAGTTAACACAGCAATAATACATCTTTACATGTTCTTTATATATATACAACATATGTACAATTGCTTGTCGCAATGAAAAGAACATATCACAGTCACCAAGTGTTATTATGCATTTCATTTCCGACACACTCAACAACGGGAATTTCAATGTTGAGGCACCGCCAGACAAATACTTCACGCAGCGTAATTCGAAGGTATATTTCCCACGCGGATAGCGAGTAAATTAACACCACGAATGCAAATTGAACTTTCTTATTATCTGATTTTGCTTTTGAGTAAATTTGATGCTATGGAAAACGAGAAGGTATTCAAACTTGATATTTGTAAGCTTATATTTACATTATATGGCCATAATTAAAATGCTGTGCAGTTTCTTTTATAGAATCGTTACAACTATTGGATCGATTTTTGTTTGTATTAGGTTAACTACATAGTTAATGGTACAGTCCATTAAGATCTTTAGCAAGGCATCTTCTTATGGGTTCATTTGGCGCTACCTAAACAATGCAACATTTAGCTCTGATCACAAATAGTTCACATGCTCTGATGTCTGCACTATCGCTTAAGATGGTATTTTGATGTGCTATTCAGTTTGGCGACACTGGGTTTAACACACTTAGGTATTTATTAGCATTAATTAACTATTTTATCTATAATCGCTTAAGATGGTATTTGATAAAGTAAACCGCTGGAATGAACCGTATAGAAATATTAAGTTTACATTTTCAAAATGATATCTGGATATAACTTCTTGTTAGAACTAGTGTTACTATTTTCGCGCACGCTTCCCTTGCCGTTTTGATATGATCCGAACCAAAAATACAGGACAATGTTCTCCCCTGTGCGAATATCGTTCTAAAATGATAATGTTGTTTATGTAACCCCCGGTTTTTAAGTTGCCAAAACTATCATAGGTGCGCAATTCACACTCCTAGAGTATTCACCTTAAATAATTTCACCCCCCCCCCCCCCCCCCAAAAGAAAAGAAAAAGAAAAAAAGAAAAGAAATGAGTGTTGTCATTGTTAAGACAACAATAAAATATCTAGCTTTAGGTCCAAAATTATTTAAATAAGAAGCATTATAATTTTTGTATGATATGGTAACTACCTAGTAAGTAAGTTAGAAAGAGGTATATTAATCCAGTTTTGTCAATTGCTGTTTGATTTTTATTGCATAATTTTGTTATTAATTTTCAACTTTTAATGATAAATTACTGCGCTAAATAAATATTCTCTAATTAACACTTTCCACGCGGCAGGCGTTTGCAGACGACAGTTCCAACATTTCGCAAAATGTTTAAAAAATGTCAAATGATTGAATTTCATCACCAGATTTGGTATCACCATGAGAAATGCATTAAAATATGTTTAAACATGCCTAGTATTGGTTCAGTAATTCTTGAGATAGGCTTAGAAAGTTGGGAAAGGCTTTTGAATCATCTGTTTTGTATATAGTAACACTGATAGCCGCGTGGAAAGTGTTAAGGGTCTTCCTTTCCCTCAAATTAACGTAAATTGTCCAATTCCAGCGTAACCTAGCAAATTGTGTTTTGATTTCAAATCCAGTTAAAAGTGACCCAGTTTAAATTTCTTCATTGCGTGTGTGTCCGCTAATAACGTGGTGATTTGAAAGCGTCTGGTTGGAAGTTAACCATAACAAATTACCTTGCATTTCCCAATTCTCACATACCTACCAAATGATATGTTTATGTTATCTCGATATAGAGTTGGTAGCCAAAAATGAATGCGTATAACATCTTAAATGGTGCTTTGTATATCATCCGGTTTTACGTGAACTAAACGATTTAAAAGGACACACTTCCCTCCCTGTTAACATATCAAACTAAAACGATATGTCAAATCAAACTCCAGTTTGAAGTTGTCAAGACGTAGTTAGTGCACACTTCCCACTTCCTGCGTATCCTACTCAAATTATTTCAACAAGCAAATTAATTTAATCCTTAATGTGCAGACGACAATTAAAAGGTGGTTTTTTCAGGCATGGTTCTGTGGTTTCTAACTATCAAGTCAGTGATGTAGCAAACAATATTCTGAATCCTTTTTGTCGATTGCTGTTTTATTTTGTTTGTCTCTACTTTTCATGAAATATTAGAACGCTTTATAGATTATCCAATTTAGAGTATAACTATCTCTCTGATTAGCATACATTTCAAGTAGAATCCATTTAGAAGTGACCCAGATCTAATTAGCGTATATTTCCCATTGCCTGTGCTACCACGTAATATGATGATTCGATATAGCGAGCAAATAAGCCTACGTTTCCTACTTATAACCACCCAATGATATGTTTATCTAACCTCCCCAATTAGAATTAATGGTCAATACCAAAAGTAGGGTGCTCCTCCATTGCATACTTATGTATCATCCTGTTTTACGTTACCCAAACCAGAATAACCGTACACTGTCGACTGCCTGCGGGCATATTCATCTAAGATGACTTTAATCTCAGGTTATATACAGTTCAGAAAAAAACTAATGTACACTTCCCACTTCTTGCGTACTCAACTGAAATTATATTATAATGTAATGTTATGGTTTGACGTGACCCCAACTAACTCTTTTCCACAGCCCACACATAACACGCTATGCATATATTTTCAATCCTCCGCACTGATTTTGTCCTATCTTAGATCGTATGCCAAGTCACGTTTGGTCTATAATGGAAAGATTAGGCCAAATGAAAAGAAGCTGTTTTACGGGCTTGGCCGTCACATTGGAGATATAAATAGATAAAAAGGTTTGACATTTTTCGAAATTTAAAAAAAGTAAGAACATTTGAAATAGTACGCAAATTGTATTCTTTTAATGTTGAAATAACCGACTGAATCTTCTTCAATTTCCATCCTTTATACTAGCAAGGCTAGGTTTTTGTTCCCTTGAGGGGATTTTTATAACTCTTTCTTAGAGTACGTGAATACAGTCCGCTACATAATATCAAAGGTACTAAATGACTTGAACAAAATGGTCTGCAACATCTGCTATAAAAACTCTGCGATGACGAGACAAGACAGGATTTGTAATGTGATACTTGTCTGGTAACTTATCGCTGTGTAAATATTCAAACGGATCAAAAGTTCTATAGTGTATTCAGTATAAGGTATGATTTGAACTGTATACAAGTACATATAACACAAGACAAAGATTCATAATGTGATACTTGTCTGGCTGAAGCTGTTGTACACGTATTCACACGGATCAGAGCTCTATAGTTTATTCAGTATAATGCATTATTTGACCTGTAAACAAGTACAAATAACACAAGACAAAGATTTGTAATGTGATACTTGTCCTGCTGAAGCTGATCTCTGTATACATATTCACACGGATCAGAGTTCTATAGAATGTTCAGTATACGGTATGATTTGACCTGTATACAAGTACAAATAACACAAGACAAAGATTTGTAATGAGATACTTGTCCTGCTGAAGTTGATCTCTGTATACATATTCACACGGATCAGAGTTCTATAGTATGTTCAGTATAAGGTATGATTTGACCTGTATACAAGTACTAATAACACAAGACAAAGATTTGAAATGTGATACTTGTCCTGCTGAAGCTGATCTCTGTATACATATTCACACGGATCAGAGTTCTATAGTATGTTCAGTATAAGGTATAATTTGACCTGTAAACAAGTATATCGGACTGCCATAACAGTACAGTGCAACCCAATAATAATTGCACTAATAGCAACAATAACTAGAAATATTTAAACTATACAAATTAATATACAGCGTGACCTAAATGTCAGGACACCAATTGTTACGATTCCACACATGACACTTAGTAAGGCCACGAGAAAACGGACCTCTCATGTACGGTCGGTCGGTCGGGCGTGTTTTTTTTTAAATGTGGGGTTTTTTGACAACATTTCAACACATTTATTTTGTAATATTTCTAAACAAAATGGGTCGGTCGGGTCCGTAGAATAGGGTTTTTTTCCTAGCCTACGCAAACAATGAATATATCAAATGATCTTAACGTATTAAAATGCATGGTATTTATTTCAGCCGTGAAACCATTACTTTAATTGCTTAAGTTTATAACGTCGTCTTGCGCTAACACCTTCATGGATACTTTGAGTGACAGAAGATGTGCATACGATTGAATTTTGGAAATGAGGCACCCAATTAGCATATTTTGCCGCGCCCACTATCTAACATGAAATGTTTCTTCCTGGATTTTGTTTAGACAAGACCAACATTGCAAAATCAATATCATAAGATACCATAAATCCCTAACCCCACTGAATCTCACTAAATCTCACTGCCAGAAACTATCTTCACGCACGTGCTGCTGCATTGCCTCGATGACGTCACCTACCGCAGGCATATGTGGGCACGGAGTTTGTGCCCGCATATGCGCTAGGGAGTTAGTTCAGTTGGTAGAGGGACAGACTTGGGTGCGGATGGTCCCGCGGTCGAATCCCGGGGGGTGCTGGGTGATTTTTCGGGTCAAAAATAGTACTTTCCCCCCTCCCCCCGATACGCACAAAAAACTAGCTTTACTGGTTAGGGTTAAGTGCAACAATGTGAAAGTTCACAAGTCAATAAATAAACTTCTTTGCGTAAAAAAGCGGCGATATAAAAAAAGTATACAACTTTTGATTTCTTCATGAAATGTATGATTGAATAACTCGTGATGACAAAACTATGGCAGTTATTGAAACATTTCAGTATATTATATTGAAAACCTTGCTATTACAATTGGGGCTTGTAATTATGGTTATGTAGGAAAAGGACGCTTACAATTTTGTATCTACAAGATAAAAAACAAAATAATAATCCTCTCTCAATTTTTGTCACGTATATCATAAAGCATTCTGTAGGGTTGTGTTCACTTGTGTGCAATTGCGGTTGTAACCGGACACGCTGTAAACGGCGTTAAAATGGTGGGAAGGCCGTAACAAACCATGTTTTCTATTTACGAATGACCGACCCCCCCCCCCCCCCCCCCCCACCCCCGAACTGTCCTGGTACCAGGAAACATATTGCTCTGTAACTTCCAATATATTTTAGTTTCATGGTTATAAATGTAATTCGACCGAAAAAAATGTATTTCTAAGAAATATATCACAGATAGAGGGCGTCCCACGGGGAAAAGTTCACATAATATGCCTTTAAGCATATGTTTGGCACCGCCCCTCCTAAGAACACATACTGTGGCACTGCAGTGCTGCTAAGCATTATGGACTGCACAAGAAATCTTCTTTGACTATTTATACAATATAATACCAATTTCAACGTAACACTAGGGCTATGTTTTACACAGACACATAAAGATCGATAAAACTAAAGGCAAGGCTTTTTCATTGAGTAAAAATAAGAAATAAAATGTTTATGAAGCGCTTTTCCATTTATTATGCTCACACACTATAGGATACATCAGAATCAGTTCGCTTCACTAAGGTTTTGCTGCATATCATACAAATACTGATATTGCGCGTATTTCTATCCGACACTTAGATTATGATTATCCCCAGACAGCTACTCAAGAACACAACACGTTGGCCGCAATGGGACTCGAACTCACACCTTCCGATTATGAGTGCGGTGTACAATAAATATTTGTTCTAGTAAAAGAAATGCGCGTTAAAATAGTGTCAAACACAAAACAAAAAATAATCAAAACTTGAGATGCTTTAAGAGTAAATTGAGAAATCGGTAGTCGTGCCTAAAATCATACAAACGTGCGTCGAAAAGCCTCGTTTTGTGACCTATAATAATAACTATGCATGATATTCACTCGATATGAATGTTTCGTATTTAATTAAGAATGGTCCTCTGAATACTAATTTATAGAGCGTAATTTAACTCTATTATGTTTACTTGATTATACGTCTATTGAAATTCCCCTATAATATTGCATTAAAATTATCACGCGGTGGCGGCTGTGTTGCCAAACTTGTCGTCACAAGTGGCCCAATTTAATGTGAACTATTAGTTTCAATGTTGAAGTAAGTATCAAAAAGGAACCTAACTTGAGAACGAGGTTGTTTCAAGATAGTTTAATCAGTTCCAAATTGCGAGAGATATTCGGCCTTTTTATCTCTCCGCGCGCAAAAGTTATAAAAGTGTACGTGCGCGATTATGGCCACACGTACGAGATTTTGAACGCACGCACGCTTGCCTTCATTCGCGCCCGCGTCCTTCTGTATTCAGTCGCTGCTGTGAGGAGGCTTCGCCAAATTGGAGTTGATCAAACTATTATAGTGGGCTCTAAAAGTGGCCCAATCGAGCTAACACTGACCAATAGCCAAATACCAGGAATGAACAAGTAATGTATTCATTCATAATAGCCTCTCCCTACGTATTTGCCGTGGATGAATTATATATTTCCATGGAAGGAACACGCGTCCAAGCACTTAGCGATCAATTACATATGTTTATAGGGTCACCCATCAGGGCGTTACTGTTTAGAATTGGTTGATAGACCATGTTGACTGTATGGTAACAACCATTCGGGGAAACAATATTCATGTGGTGAAAATACTGGATTAAATTGTTTGGTTGACTTCATAGTATGTTATTAGTAAAAGCGGAATAATAAGTAGAAACTGTTTTATTTTAATGATTGTATTTATCGTAAGAACGAATTCTGACCATGAAACTAATCAAATTCGCACCACTCCAAATGCCATTTGGATTGGACAACCGGCACGTGTTATGAACGTGTGTGATATGATTCAACCGGCGGGATATCCCAACCGGCAAGTTCGGCGAAATTTAATCATAGCATGAACAGATATTTGTATTCTTTTTTGCACTCAAGTTTGTTTACCATATAAAACTGCAACTCGATATGTGGGCAATAACTATTTTCCGTTTAATATATAAAACACATTTTAGTGTTGTGATGAATATCTTGTTTACTTCTTAGAAATGAGATTTTCTCGGCTATAGACCATTTCAAATCCGAAAAAAATACGATCTGTTCCGAACGCTTCCGATTAGCCGAGTGATTTGACGCTCAATTACATGACCTGTCAGCTCACAGGTCATGTTCATGTGCCGGAGAAAAACAAACGTGTTTTTCACCCGTCTGCCCAGTGTTGTAGAAGGTGCGGGATTGGCTTTTTAGCGCTTTAGCGCGGGGAGTTAGCATCTGTGTTAATTAGCGAAATTAGCATCGGTGGTGCTAAAAACGCTATTATCGCTAATTTTGCAAGTAAGTGCTAAAAACGCTATTATACGATATCAAATAAATTTTCAAAAAAATTGAGGTATGCCATCGCGCAATTAGCGCTAATAGCGCTAATAGCGCTAATAGCGCTAATTGCATCATGAGCGCTAATAGCGCTAATAGCGCTAATAGCATCGGTGGTGCTAAAAACGCTATTATCGCTAATTTTGCAAGTAAGTGCTAAAAACGCTATTATGCATTATTTTTTCACTAAAGCAAATCATAATTATACAGGGTGTCTCTAAAAAGGTTGTGTTAACGGAGCATGTTTATATAGAGCCCCGCAGGGTTCCGGAGGACACACGAATCACACCAAAGTGCCAATCAAGTACAATTAGCGTTATTAGCGCAAGACCGCTAATCAAGTGCAATTAGCGCTATTAGCGCTATTAGCGCTAATTGCGCGACTTCTAGACTTGGTTCATCTTCAGAAATTGCACTTTAGCGATTACAACGCTAATCAAGTGCAATTAGCGCTATTAGCGCTATTAGCGCTAATTGCGCGACTCCTAGACTTGGTTCATCTTCAGAAATTGCACTTTAGCGAGTACAACGCTAGGAACACGGGATATCGCGCTAATTGCGCTAATTGCGGCAGAGTGCTAACCAAGTGCAATTAGCGTTATTAGCGCAAGACCGCTAATCAAGTGCAATTAGCGCTATTAGCGCCATTAGCGTTAATTGCGCGACTCCTAGACTTGGTTCATCCTCAGAAATTGCACTTTAGCGATTACAACGCTAATCAAGTGCAATTAGCGCTATTAGCGCTATTAGCGCTAATTGCGCGACTCCTAGACTTGGTTCATCTTCAGAAATTGCACTTTAGCGCGTACAACGCTAGGAACACGGGATATCGCGCTAATTGCGCTAATTGCGGCAGAGTGCTAACCAAGTGCAATTAGCGTTATTAGCGCAAGACCGCTAATCAAGTGCAATTAGCGCTATTAGCGCTATTAGCGTTAATTGCGCGACTCCTAGACTTGGTTCATCCTCAGAAATTGCACTTTAGCGATTACAACGCTAATCAAGTGCAATTAGCGCTATTAGCGCTATTAGCGCTAATTGCGCGACTCCTAGACTTGGTTCATCTTCAGAAATTACACTTTAGCGCGTACAACGCTAGGAACACGGGATATCGCGCTAAATGCGCTAATTGCGGCAGAGTGCTAACCAAGTGCAATTAGCGTTATTAGCGCAAGACCGCTAATCAAGTGCAATTAGCGCTATTAGCGTTAATTGCGCGACTCCTAGACTTGGTTCATCCTCAGAAATTGCACTTTAGCGATTACAACGCTAATCAAGTGCAATTAGCGCTATTAGCGCTATTAGCGCTAATTGCGCGACTCCTAGACTTGGTTCATCTTCAGAAATTGCACTTTAGCGCGTACAACGCTAGGAACACGGGATATCGCGCTAATTGTGCTAAAAACTAATGTGTTTTTAGCGCATTAGCGCACATTTGTACTAGCACTGCAATTATCGCTAATTTACATTGATCTTACACGCTAACTTGGTGCAATTAGCGACATTTGCAAAATTGCGCTAATGCGCTAATAAGCCAATATCGCACCTTCCTCCCAGTGTTGTAGATTGCGCTGGTGTTAGTGATAGATTGTATCCCTCACAAAGTTGATGTTGCGGCATTTCAGTAACAAAAACGGTGAGATGAAAGAGATTTGGGGTAATATTTTCACTTTTACCGTCTGCTCGATACATTTGGAATTTGCCCGTCAACGCCATTGTTGATAACACAACTAAATAGTCTCGTTCCACGTTTTACTTCTCATGTGTGCACGCGTGTATGTAAACATAGTAAATCACTAGGCGGACAACCAACTAGGACAATGCTGTGAATGCGATCAACTGTTGCGAAGAACTCGCAACGGACCTACTCCACGTGACCTGTTTTTCCGAAGATTTCCGATCTCAGTTTGAAATGGTCTATTACTGGTTTGCTGGTTTTTGTATAATTTCGAAGATTAGTGTCATATTTTTTGAAGCCGTTATGTTTTGAGTACATCTATTCATTGCTATTTCGGTCTAACAGTGGTGGTATCAATAATAAAACGCTATTTATTTGTAATATTCTCAGGACATTATACGTGTAAGGTCTTCAAGCCTTTGGACCACTCCCCAGAGATACTAGCAGACTCTGCAATAAAATAGGGGTCCTTTATTGACTGCATTAAATTTAGGGGCGCTGACTTGTAATCGGGTCCAAACTTTAATGAAACAATGAATGGAACACCATTCTTGTCACTGCGCCAATTATTTACTGACAATTGTTTAAACCTCTCTATCTTGTTGTTGGCCTGTATAGCCTTTTTGTGCCTCAGAATTTCACTAGCCATAACCACTTTGCCTACTTGACTTTTTCAATTACGATCTTAACTCCGATGTACAAGTGTTTTTCTTAAAAGAAATGTTAATCTCCGTAAATCAGTATGGAGAGTGAGTGCTCAGGCAAATAAAAACTGGCTAAGCACATACTGTATATGTTTTACTTACTTGCCCTTAGACTTAGAAAATAAGACAATCAATGGACCCTAATTACGATATGCTACCCCCGTTTCACCGTGGTATCAAAATTTGAAGATGTCAAACATTGCGTATACTATATCAATTACGCAATAAAGGGTGTTTATTTCAACAAAATACAAATACACCCTTGCAAATAAAAGGTCCCTACGCACACGCCAGCCTACTAGTCTAGCTAGCTCTCATCGTTATAACCACTAGGGCGTTTTAACCTACATGTATAGCCCGGCACTGTGTTCAATTTAGGATATTCTATCTTCTAAGACATCGAAAAGTAAAGTGCATTAGGCGGGTAGCATGGTCAATTCAATAACTGACCGAAACCGAATCCATGGCAAGGAACGTCAGGAATATCTTAACCATGGTCATCATGGTGCAATTGGCATGGCATTTGGACAGCTGTGAGGACAGCTGCATATGCGTTAAAATGTGTTCAATGGCCGTGCATTGACGCGTAATGTACATAGAGGCTGAATACTTCCGATGCTTGCGCAAATATCAAGCCGAAATCAAGAGCATATTTACTCCAATAGGAGTAAATCAAGTAATATTTGACATACAATGACGAAATGTAGATATTAATACTTAGCTGCTATAAGGTTTTTTATATTATCAGATACAAGTCTATAATGCAGTTTGTCGTTTCAAATAGTCGGGTTATATAATATCGATTCAGGTTTGCATTTTATAGCCCTACATCGTATTTATAATTCATAAAATATGCAGATGAACACCTGCCCATGCATTTCAAAGCAACGTGACGTGATTGTGTAAGAGACTCTACGAAAAGTTAAGCAAGCTGGCTATTTCCGGTGAGCCATCTTATATTTACCATATCGATACTGAAATAAATTGCCTTTTAACATACTGATTTCACCATCGTTTAGGAGCACACTGCTTGGTCATGTGATCAAACTGTAATTTGCTAACGACTTCTCTGTTAACTTCTTGTGTCATTATTGAGACCTGTCTATTAAAAAACTGGCTATATTATTTCTTTCAACATCTTTCAAGGACAGTCGTCAGGTTTGCAAATATGTCGACATTGACGTTGGTATTCTTTTTTATCTAATAAAGATTAGGTAATACAATATACAGCAGGTAGTTTGCATTGAAATCGCAAGACAATCTTAATCAAGTAACTGTTATGCCTTTTATCGCTGAGTATTGAAGCACTGCTTATTGTGGAATATTCATGTGCGATGAACATCTCGTGAATTTCGCGACCGTAAAGATTCGTTAAATAGTAACGTTTGTATTTTTAACGTTTTGACTATTGGATGATAATTCGCGAAGATTTCATGCTGCGAAAAAGTGGTTTTTTTGGCAATTGCGAAAATGTGATGACCTGAAAATATTGCGCACTGTACTTATTTCAGAAACATGTAGTTCCTTTGTAGAGTATCGGTATGAATATTTCGATAATATGATTCTTTGTCTATACTTTATGATTAAACACCATATAACGGTGTTTGCATGGTTGTACAAATTGTCATGTGACGGGTTTTTTTCATAGGCTACATATTTTTTATCGTTATGTTATTGTGAGAAGTTATTCATTCACCAAAAGTAACATTAGTAGCAGCCAACTCACAATCAGTGTAGTAAGTTTTTAATGGAGGATGACCATTGACCCTTTCGAAATCATCACCCCAGAAACCAATGCTCATATAACGCTAAAGGAGTAAAATTAGCATCTAATTCCGAGACTCCAAGGTGGCAAATGACTCTTTGTCATGAGACAGTGAGAAATATGTCACCTTCCGGTTCGTATTTTTTTCTAAATGGATAAATACTGAGTAAGGAATAGTAAACGAAACTGTCTTCCTGTTCCACGACCCTTGGGTGAGATATTACACTAAGCGACGCATATCTACCCACCCACAGCCTAGTGTAGAGTTTTGACGGCATGCTAAACCGGCACCAATTGGTACTGTCAATAATCATAGTAACATCCTCATTTCTGACCACGATAGTGTACATTTCCCATAACCTGCATAAACGCCAAAATTCGACATGCTGTCAATACCATTTATTGCAAAATCCTCATTGATTCGTACTGGCAATAATTATAGTAACATCCTCATGTCTGACCACGATAGTGTACATTACCCATAACCGGCATAAACGCCAAAAACCGGCATACTGTCAAAACCATTTGTTGTAAAATCCTCATTACATCAATTGGTACTGTCAATAGTTACAGTACAACATTCTCATTACTGACCACAATAGTGTATATTTCCCATAACCTGCATTACCGCCAAACATCGGGATGCTGTCTATACCATTTATTGTAAAATCCTCATTACATATCAATTGGTACTGTCAATACTTATAGTATAACATCCTCATTACTGTCCACATAGTGTCCATTTCTCATAACATGCATAAACGCCAAAAATCGGCATCAATTGATTCGTATTTTCAATGATTATAGTATAACATCCGCATTACTGACAACGATAGTGTACATTTTCCATAACTTGCATAAACGCCCCAAATCGGCTAACTGCCAATACCATTTATTGTAAAATCCTCATTACATATCAATTGGTACTGTCAATACTTATAATAGTATAACATCCTAATTACTATCCACAATAGTGTATATTTCCTATAACCTGCATTACCGCCAAACATCGGCATGCTGTCTATACCATTTATTGTAAAATCCTCATTACATATCAATTGGTACTGTCAATACTTATAGTATAACATCCTCATTACTGTCCACATAGTGTCCATTTCTCATAACATGCATAAACGCCAAAAATCGGCATCAATTGATTCGCATTTTCAATGATTATAGTATAACATCCGCATTACTGACAACGATAGTGTACATTTTCCATAACTTGCATTAAACGCCCCAAATCGGCTAACTGCCAATACCATTTATTGTAAAATCCTCATTACATATCAATTGGTACTGTCAATACTTATAATAGTATAACATCCTAATTACTATCCACATAGTGTCCATTTCTCATAACCTGCATAAACGCCAACAATCGGCATGCTGTCAAAACCATTTGTTGTAAAATCCTCATTACATATCAATTGGTACAGGCAATACTTATAGTATAACATCCTCATTACTGACCACGATAGAGTCCATTTCCCATTACCTGCATAAACGCCAAAAACCGTATATGCTGTAAAGCTATGGTAATTGATGTAAATTGATGTAGATAGAAGACCACAATGGCAGTTTGTTACCTTGAGGAAATAATTCACAGACAATAATACATCCATTAAATTCTTACATTGAAACACCGAAATAAACTCAAATTACATATAACATATTTTAAGGTTTTGATTCATGTCTAAATTCCTTTGTTGAATATTACTCTTAGTTGAAAGGAACATTTTTAACTGTCCGTTTGATCTATCTGAGACTATCGGCTTCAATTTTCCCGCCCTTTTCACTTCAAACTTCCTGTAATAAGTAATGCTGCTGAATCGTCGTCTGTTTTATTTACAGAGTAAACATCGCTCAAGATTAAGCCCCCGGCTGCGCGGCACCACGCACGAACGAAATTGTATTAGTTTGTTATTCTGAGCCGTATTGATACCCCTTTTAGTTGTGCCATCAATACTCCATTGGGAGTTCATATAAATTCCAGTTAGCTAATTTGGGCAGATTTAAACCTCTGATTATATAACTCATTTTATATATTTGTTATAAAGATAAGCTTTAAGCTCATGCGAAATCTCTGTATCGTTATGAATACGGTTAGGAGAGAAAAGATTGAGTTTTAAAAGATGGACCACGTGATCAACTCAACACGATCCAGTCACTTTTTCAGCTGCTGGAATGCGCGCAGCGACAAAGTTTAAATTAAATCAAAACAAAAACGCTTCATAGACGCCGGCAAAACGTTTCAGTACGTTTCATTAATTACTATAGGTTCCTGAATGCTCAATAAAGTTCGGTTATACGGAATTTAACCATTACGTTGATTATTTTTAACAGACGAATACAACTTGGATTTTATTTTATTTATGTTTGTTGGCGGTGAAGGCAATGTTATTACAAATGTATTGACCCTCTGTCATTGTGGCTATGGACACATTTTAAATAAGGTGACAAATAATACCCTGTCCTGCGGACGGACACCTCAAGTTGTGTTCTTTAAGGAATTTGTAAACAAAATCGTCCATGTTGGGTCAAACGTTTAATGTTTCTTAAAACACACTCCTATTCAAGTTGGATGATGAATTTTGGTTCACATATGAATTTTACTTCGTGGTCGAATGCATTGGAGGTTTTCCTGGCAGTTTATTACTCTTGCTAATTTAATAATTATTCTTACTGATTCAATAATAATGCTCTATCTACCACAGCATTCATCTTTCATAACAGCAATTAAATTACGTGTTATATTCACTTATCGAAGGCAATGTTATTACAAATTTATTGACCCTATGTCATTGTAGCTATGGACACATTTTAAATAAGGGGACAACAAGATACCCTGTGCTACAAGGCGGACGGACACCTCAGGTTGGGTTCTTTAAAATGTCGCAAGGAATTTGTGAACAAAATCTTCCATATTTTTCAAACGTTTAATATTTCTTATAAAACACACTCCTATTCAAGTTGGATGTTGAAGTTTGGTTCACATATACATTTTGGTCGAATGCATTAGAGGTTTTCCTGACAGTTTATTACTCTTGCTAATTTAATAATTATTCTTACTGATTCAATAATAATGCTCTATCTACCACAGTATTCTTCTTTCATAACAGCAATTAAATTACGTGTTATATTCACTTATCGTCAAGGTCGTATGATTGTGTATATGAAATACTTGCAAAACTCCAAAACATCTATGCGCGCTATTTTTGTTACTAATGAATTTACGCAATTTGGAAGCGTGTTCACATGGCTAGTGTTAATAAGCGATCTCATGTTTAAGTCTAATTTGCAAGTAATTTGTATTTATGGGTGCTGCCTGCTATGGATAAGAGGAGGCGATTTTGATCCACAGAATAAAACTAAATCCTTTTATCAAAGATGAAAATTATAAACGCTATACACAAGTGTTTACCACGATGCCAGAGCTGAAATCAACAGTCATATTGCACGTCTGAACACGGTTGGCATGGTTAATATTATCTTTCATATACCAATGATTTGATTAAGATGATTGATTTTCCTTCCACTAACTTCAAACGTCCACTAAGGGACGCAAAAATGAACAATCTGAACACTGTCCACGATAACTGTCATACTATGCTTCACCCCGAGTTTTAGTATGATGGTGACCTTAAAACGCGCGTACCAGCAACTTTTTTCGGATGGCTGTTTCTAAATAGTTGACGCATTCTTCCGCGCAATCAAAGAAGAATGTCGGCATGTTTGCGTAAATGCTGCGTCTTTTACTGGAATACGCGGTGACATCATGTCGTACTCCAGATGGGATGACGTTGTGTCTCAGGTGTTTACAATATCGATTTCTAATGACGAAGAATGCGACCTCAAACACGAAGCGTAATGCTGATAACTTTGCGATCCTGGTCGCTTCTGATGACGTAATGTACGTATTTTTATCTTCAAAAGTTTCCATTTTAGTCAGAGGCGACCTCGCGCGATTTTCCAAAAGTCGCACCAGGTCGCAACAGGTCGCACGGCCTGAATCGCTGCAGTTGACTTCAATCCAATTCGTGCGCGACTGATCGTTCAATCTTTTGAGTTGCTGTGAGCGATTTTCATTCCATAGTCCACACAAGCTACTCCCAATCGCAAATATCTGCGACTGGCTAGTATGTAATGAGCATAAGACGTCTGTTTAAGGTTCAAGGATACAAAATGGGTCTTAACGATTTTGAACGAAGCGAAATCTGTTCATGAAATCAATCTATTTGTCGACGAACCTATTTTGGAGATGGTGTTAGAATGTATCGTTATTTTATGGTGCAGATAAATTAAAATGAATCCAGAGTGTACAACGTAATTTGAATTGAATTAAGTTGCTTGACTTTAATTAATAGTGTAGGGACATTTGTTTATTTTCAAGTATAATCTGCATTGGTTCGTTTATTGGAAAATAAAAACAAACGCTTTGCTAAAAAAGTTCAGATTCAAAATGAGGCAATCCCATTCGGCTAGAATAGATATAACGTAGATCGGTTTTATTGGTTTATACGCACTGATTGTATAATTCGATTATGCCACCTACGACGCATAGTAAGCCAAGGAGAGAAAACTGTTCTACGAGACTGGCCCTTAGTTTTCAAATTTACGTTATTTTGATATTTTCGAACATTTTAAATTGTTTTTACAATTTTGTTGTCATGTTTATTTATTTATTAAAATATTTTTTGTTGGAAATTTTTTGGAATTTAAAAAAAAATATATAAAACGATTTTTTATTTTTTTTATTTTATTTTTTAATTTTTTATATGTTTAAATAGTTATTCTGTTGGGACACAATTTAAACGTTTTAAAAAGTTATTTATTATTTTTTCCATACACAAGACAGATTTGTCAGAAACCTTTCCCAACTTTCAAGGTCTATCTCAAGGATTACTGAACCGATATTAGGCATGTTTATACTTTTTCCATGCATTTCGCATGGTGATTCCAAATATGATAATGAAATCCAATAATTCTGACATTTTTTAAACATTTTGTGAAATTTTAAAATGTCGTCTGCAGACGCTTGCCACGTGGGATGTGTTCAAATAGGGGAAATCCCGCTCGCTCGTAGAGTACATTTGTCATCGTTCAATTGATTCCCATGTGGATAGCGTACGGTCTGCTCGTACCAAAGCCTTTCAGTTGCATCTCTCCGATTACAGACAACATCCTGTGTTCTCACGTTGACAGATTACAACCGTGATATAATTGTCAGCAAGGTTATTCGCTGTTCATTGTTATCCATGTTTATGGATGAACAGGATAGATGTCCATACTAGTAATTGAACATCGTATCGTGTACAAGGAACAATTTAACAAACCCGGGTATTGAAGTAATGTATGTTTTGAAAAGGAGTGGTGGGTAGCCCTAACTTTCAAGACAAATAGTACAAGGTAAAATGGCTAGGTATTAATCAAAGCAAAGGACCGTCCAAAGCCGGGAGTCGAACCCGGGACGCTATATTGACAAAGTCTACAAATATAAGATCACATCATTGGCGCTGCTCAAAACATTGCATTTGTCCACGATATAGCCTGACATAAATGCGTAATGAGATTGCACAAATCTGAGGCTATAAGAGAATCTATTGATACGCAACTTATTTGGAATATTTGTTAGTATTTTGTTTAGTTCCAATGAGAATTGTAGAGGTGTAAAGAAGGCACATATTCTTCATTTTTATGAAATGAAATAAGCAAATGTTTCAATAAATACATATTTATTAATAAGAAAAAGATTCAACAATACATTGTTCGTTCAAGCTATGAGAAATATTAGAATACATCTATTTGGGATGATTTTGAAACAATAAGAAAGTGTCGAAATACTTTTGGTTTGTAGTGTATCCATTAGCATGATTGTATCAATGAATTTCTAATACAGGTATTCTTATGTGCGCCAAGTCGTTTGAAGCTATGTGTGATTCGGACCAAGATAAAGACCGTGTAGTATTTAGCCCTGTTATGAAATAACTCAACACCAAGTCATCAATAAATAGTCACTCTCGTTCCCTGAACGATTGCAAATGTCAGTATCGATTTGAACATTATGCACACGTTATCCATGTGCTGGTTCGAGTTTAATTCTATAAAAACAGTAATTGGAGAAGTTACGTTCAATTATCACAAATACAGTTACGTCAATCGCACACGGTAAATGTATGTGATAATTTAATATGTTCAAAAAGTATATTACACTTTCACCGTGTCATCTCTTTTTAACGTTAGTTTTGTGTCACAACGGCCACTGCAAGGGTCATGCTGTTGTCGCAAGAGACTACCAATGCCCAAACTCATAACCGCGCTTTTCAAACATACAGGAGCTATGAAGCACACATAGTATCAGTTCTGAACGACACTTCAATTGAGATTATCATCCCTGCAATAGAAGATCTTTAATTGTTTAAACACCATGCATAGGATTGTACCAGGTGTATCTGCCTATTGTTTAGATTTGGTTCAGTCAGGCCGGTGCCACTGGTTCAGTATAGCGCACTCTATCAATCCTTCACCCGGAAGTTACAGCGTAAACTGTCAATCATTCGTTGTGAATGAATATTCAGTTATGACTATTCATGATCTCACACGATGTGATCGTCGCGATTCGTCCGGCGTCACGCGTCATTCCCAACTGATCTGATTACAATATTCATGAAATGCAAATAACGCCGCGCCCCTCCTCTGTCACTGCCAGACGAAGCCATCCACAATTTAAAATTCGTATTTTGTTCTGCGTAAATTAATTTCAAATAACTAATTCTGAATGTTTCGTGTCATATAAGAACTAAATTCTGCCATCATCAAAGCAAATCAGTTCTACTCTAAATCACAATCAGTTTTTTTTTACCATTGATGTACCATTTTTGTGCCACAAATCATGTTTTGAGCCGATAAAATCAACCACGTCTAAGGTCGTCTGGTTCGCTACGACCATGATAGTGCGCTCCCTACAAATCCTTCACCCGTGAATTTGGTTTTAGTAGGCGAAATTTTGTCGGAGGAATGACCTCTCCCATTATATAAGCTCCCTGATTGTACTCAGCCACGAGGTGAAATGTTTAAAAATCTTCATCCTAAAAAACATACGCATTATCGCGTATGACTATCGATTAGGCGGCATCAATCGGCGCGGAGTATTAAAAATTGCCCCGGGGTGCATCTTGTTTAGATTTCATCTCATCTTCTATGGAATAAAAGTTCACTTGACCTTTCATTTTATTTCCTGCCTCAAATCAAAATTATATGGATTTGTTACGTCAATACTACCTTGAATGGTCCGTCATGTGACATTCACGAGAAATTGGTCTGAACGGAAACGGACTCACAAAAATAGGTCGTTAAAAAATCGATACTGACCTTAATTTGTGAGCTTCTTGATTGCGCTAAAAATCGAAACAACTTCCGAGGAAAATATTAAAATTGAAACATCTGACTATAAGGAACGGTGAAATCTAATTAAACTGATTCGCTATAGTCGCTGTCAAGTAAGGGTCCTCTTTTGTATCTACCGGCGATATCACGAATAAACGAAGGAATATATTTAAATAAAAAATAAAAACAGTCAAGTGTAATTGGAATTGATTTTTAAAGGATTCTTTAATATTTTGATAAGGCTTACATTTTCACGATTGATGTCACATTGATAGGAACATTTCATTCAATGCGTTTCTCTATTGATCGATGATTTCTATCTATACTATTCGACATCACAGAGGTCAGTTATAAAACACACGTAGAAAGGAAACGCAACCCTTCTTCAAACACATAGATGCCTAAAAAAAACCCAGATGACAGATGCGCCCTGCCTGGTTTTTGACCACATTTCCTGACCCATGGGCCTTGCCTGGTTTCTGACCACATATCCTGATATGCGAGTGCCTGGTTTCTGCTGACCACATTTTCTGACACATGCGCCCTGCCTTGTTTTTGACCACATTTCCTGACACATGCGCCCTGCCTGGTTTCTGACTACATTTCCTGACCCATGAGCCCTGCCTGGTTTCTGACCACATGTCCTGACACATGCGCCCTGCCTGGTTTCTGACCACATATCCTGACACATGCGCCCTGCCTGGTTTCTGACCACATATCCTGATACATGCGCCCTGCCTGGTTTCTGACCACATTTCCTGACACATGCGCCCTGCCTGGGTTCTGACCACATTTCCTGACACATGCGACGCCCTGCCTGGTTTTTGACCACATTTCCGGACCCATAAGCCTTGCCTGGTTTCTGACCACATATCCTGACCTATGAGCCCTGCCTGGTTTCTGACCACATTTCCTGACACATGCGCCCTGCCTGGGTTCTGACCACATTTCCTGACACACGCGCCCTGCCTGGTTTTTGACCACATTTCCTGACACATGCGCCCTGCCTGGTTTTTGACCACATTTCCTGACACATAGGCCTTGCCTGGTTTCTGACCACATATCCTGACACATGCGCCCTGCCTGGGTTCTGACCAAATTTCCTGACACATGCGCCCTGCTTGGTTTTTGACCACATTTCCTGACACATGCGCCCTGCCTGGTTTCTGACCACATTTCCTGACACATGCGTCCTGCCTGGTTTCTGACCACATTTTCTGACACATGTGCCCTGCCTGGTTTTTGACCACATTTCCTGACCCATAAGCCTTGCTTGGTTTCTGACCACATATCCTGACACATGCGCCCTCCCTGCCAGGCATGTCACATTCAGCTTTGTCCACTTTTCATGTGCAGATAATTTATTACAATCGTCATTCAGTGTGTAATTGAACCTATTAGGCCTACATGTTGATAATTAAGTTGAATTTGAGCAGAAATACATATTTTCATTCATAATATTTGAATTTTAAACGTATTTGAACATACATTGACATATCCTATAATCATTATTGGAATCATCAATGCATTTTTTCAGTTAAGTCCAATTCTTGTTCAAAAGTGAAAGTGGCCAAAATGGGATTCGCACTCCTGTTACTTACTTGATCATAACTCGGCAATTAAGTAGTGAAATTTAATGGGATAAAGTGTATTTGATAGAGGAGTAATAGGGCTTACTAGCGGTCTATTTTCCCCATGGGACATTTTTTGACACACCCTGTAAACACAACATTTGAACAAGTTGTAACTCCTCTGAGATGTCATCACCTTTTTCGAAATGTATGTCTGACCACGCAAATATATATAAATTGCCGTTTTTCACTGGAGGCGCGACTTCAATTTCGATGTGTAGTGCCCAGTGGCGGATACATGGTGGGGAGGGGGCAATTTAACGAGCTGGCGTCAAAAAATGTGGGGACCTTTTACGATTGGTACCAATTAAAGAAACCGGTCTTGGTCAGCCCCACGTAAATTTTAATCCTGAATCCGCCACTGATGCCCATATCGTAGCTGCACACAGCGTTGTTTAGTGTGTTTTTTACCCCGGATTATAAATAATTCGTCAAACGGGAATTGTACTTTTCGAAACAATCCTTTGGATGTTCCTCTTTAACCATGGGCACCACTAATCATTTGTAAAATAAAAGATAGAAATAAGTTTTTAAAAGCTAAATTGATATTTATATGACAATTACAGTAAGAGAATCTATTTTAAATGTGGAAAAGGACAGATTCAGCCAAGGGGGAAATTACTAATTGCCATGATTGATATTTAATCAGCTGATTGGTATTCATTACACTTTACTTTTGAGTTATTTATAAATTAATATTCATGGCATTCCTATGAGATATTGCTTCATTTGCTTCCCAGCGGCTCTTCTACATTATTTCAAACGTTTAAGAAAGCCTAGAAAAACGCCACGACCTAAAGGGAAATTATCAATTGACAATGATTGATACTTAGTTATTAGACTACCTTTGAGTTATTTATAAGTTCATATTCATGTCACTGCGATTGAATGTTGCTTTCCGTCCTTCCCGACGGCTTTGCTATAAAGATGTGCCACGTTAACACTTGCCACACGGCAGGGGTCTGCAGAAGCCATCCCAAAATTTCAAAAAAAATGTTTCAAAAATGTCAACATTATTGAACTTCATTAACCATATTTGGAATCACCATGAGAAATACATTAAAATAAGTACAAACTTGCCTAGTATTGGTTCACTTATACTTGGGATAGACTTTGAAACATGGGAAATATTTCTGAAACATTTATTTGTATAATTGTAAAACTACATGGAGCTTATAAATACCTTCTAAATATGGAATTAACATACCAAGACGTATAAAGCTTTTAATGTCCCTGTCACGACATATCGATAGTGATCTACGGTATTCCTTTTCCTGAACTCGACTTATCATAGTGTCACCTGTCGTAACATCAATGCTACTGGCGGAGATTGACAGAGATTTAAATTGTGGATATCTTTAATGTGCGTATGCAGCATGGTTTTACTTTTACCATGCTTATCCATAATTCTTTGATGAATTCTGTCTGTGTCCTTTAGCGTGCTCGCGGGAAGTATTACAACTGCAAAACAGCGTATTAATTATGCATTTACTTGTTGACATTTGTGCTCCACATCCCCGAATATATTTACTCCATTTTCGGAATATATATATTAACTTATTTTGTAATCCCACTTCAGGGATATTAATCCCGGGGGTGGGGACAGTCGACCCTTGGGGGGGGGGGGGCGGGTGGGGATGGGGTGGGGGTGCTAAGGAAAGGGGTACTTTTTCAAAATCCAGTCGATGTTCTACTCGTATGCTCGTAATTTACACATGCTTAAGTCGCGTTCATACTCCTGTCGTTGCGCATCGACCGACGTCGATGGATAAAAGTTGCCATTGCTTCAACTCGCGCGCCGATGTCCATCGACGTCGGCGGGGCGCAACGACGGGAGTATGAACGCACCTTGTATTGTATGATTGTTGACAGGCCCCGTCCGTGGTATTGAATACTGTCCCGTTGGTAGGCTAGATATATAAACAAATATTTTTACCGACACCTTGATAAGTATAACTTGAAGAACCCGCTCTAAAATGTATTGTAATGTGGCAGGAATAATTCACAGAAATTGGCTACTCTACCTATTTAGCAGATTACTTCAGTCTCCGTATTTTCGCCTATTTATTTGCTATCTAAACGTAACTTAACTTATAGCTGATATCCAAACTCTCAGCGGTGTTACACCGGTATTACACCGATGTTATACCGGTATTACACCGATATTTGTATAGAATATCGGTGTAATACCGGTATAACATCGGTGTAATACCGGTGTAACACCGCTGAGAGTTTGGATATCAGCCCTTAAGGGGAATACTATTGGAAAACAATATTGTTGAACAAGTTGTTATACTGTTTAATTTCTGTAAATGTCATAGGATAAATTGTTGTTTCAGTGTGGTTCGACTGATACATGACACCTACTTCTAAATTCACAAAGATTTTAAAAAAGAAAATCTAGCGGCGACTTTGATACGATCTTTTTTAGTTCTGTAAAGAGCTGAATTAGTTTTGTCCATGTTTATGTTACTACGATAAAATGCTGTTTCCCAAAATATTTTTAGTAGTTATGTCACTTACATAAAAATTCTATATCCGCCAAAATGGAAACAACTTAAATTCTACTTAAGGCCACGACAAAAACCTGTTCTACGCCCCCGAACGACCTTTCTTTGTTCAAATTGACAACAACAAAAAATAGATTTGTTTTTTTGGAATTTGCTTGCATTTGTTTTTGCAATTGTTTTTATTTCCAAAGAAAGACATTGCTTTTGGCATTTTTGAAATATTTTGATTTTGATTTAAAAATTTCGAAAATTGCTGAAAATTCACATGAATCTCCCGAAATGTTTGAAAAAAGCCCATACACACGCACCCCAACAAAATCGCGTAAATTCTTTTGAACTAAGTGATAATTGTTGTGGCCGATTTCTACAATTCAATGAGCCGAGCTTTCAATTCTAGCTGCACCACCGCCCCCCCCCCCCCCCAAAAAAAAAGAGAAGTGGAACGTGTCACTGTAACGTGGTTTAGCGCTCGAATATTCTTACTCGTCGTTGATAACACATACAACCTAAATTCCCGAACAAATTAACTTCACTTTTCTGATCCAAACTTAAGGCCATGCAGTCAGTCACATGTAATAAGGATTACATATTGTATATTATAGCTACCTGTTTAGTTCGCCTAACGCTTGTCACCTGTCCCGAAATTCACACAAATGTAAATAGCCCTTTTAAAAGCTTGATGCAGTTTTACCATATACAAAACAGATTTTTCAGAAACCTTTTCCAATTGTCAAATTCTCAAGGATTACGGATCCACTACTAGGCATGTTTATACTTATTTTAATGCATTTCTCATGGTGATTCTAAGTATGATAATGAAATTCAATAAATTTGACATTTTTGAAACATTTTGTGAAATTTTGTAATATCGTCTGCAGACGCCTCCCGCGTTGATCTCCACCCAGGAATACGTTTCTTGACAACCCTGAGGTACATTTACATCACGTTGCGCCGAGAATGTCAGAACAGCACGGATTATGAATAATTTCTCGAGTAGAAATTATGTATGTTCCTCTATTAAGCTTGCTACTAGTGGGACCTAGATGTTGGCACTAGACTGTATTTTATTCATGCACTTGTTGACATACATTCACCACCTCCGGAATACATTAACTTCATTTTTTGTGTGATACAAACTTCAGGCCATATTACTATATAGTGTGTTCGGCTCAAAATTGACGAGCCTCATTACAGCAACGAAAAATTAATACAGAAGAGCGTAAGCGCACACAAGGCTCTCATAACGCAACAGCGCGAGTTGTGCATCAAATGCGTTACGCGTGCGTGTGGATTAATTTTGCTCGCGGAGAGATAAAAAACCGCATATTTATCGCCAATTTGGAACTGATTGAACTATAGCGTCGTGTGATGGATTCTTTCCATCGTAAACCTGTAGTATTCCGACATGATGTGAGGCGAGTTTTGTTAGACATCCAACTATTACTTGGAGCGATGTGAAGCTTGTTCCTTCTACAAGCACGACTAGAGTATATCATATTCTATTTAACTTGTATTGAAGAATCCATTAACTTGATCCACAAATTTCCTGAGTAACTGAGTTAATATTGTCTATTTGTTTCTGAGAGTTTCCGAGTTATATTATACGATGCTTTCAACACGTAGATGCCCTGAAGAACTTGATTTCTGTTTTTATTTTATTTTTTGGGTTCAACATGTCTTAAGTTATAGTTTAATTTTGAATTTGCTCGCACGCTGCCCACGCGTGATCACTTGGTCATGAAATCAATACGACGACATTTTTTAAGCTTCACCGTTCAGAGTTTTAATTAGCCTATAAACGCACTTAAAATATATACAGTTAGTATGATTTATGTTGATAATTATTACAAAATGGGACGCCCTCTGTTGTTTCAAAATATTATGGACAGGCATATAATAATGAATATATATCTTCATCCTTGTAGTCTGAAGATTGCGTTAAGCATGAAACTCAGAGTAACGACTCCCTTTCTCGGAAGGTCTAAACTTTGAATTTTTTAATAATGAATATAAATAACTCAACACAACACTAGGAATTATATGAATTAACCTGATTAAGGTTCCTTGGGATTCTAAATGCAGTAAGTCTAGCCGGCCACTCATTGAAATCAAAAGAAAAACCACTGAAACCTCATTGTTAATACTAACAAATTGTTATGAATTTCTTGCGTTGTGTAATATAACTGATTTTACATAGAACTACCGTCCATGATTGAAGCAACATACTCAAGACAATAGAGGAGAGAGATAGTCATTGAATGATTGAAACGAGTCGCCCACTCAATCATCATCGTCCTACTTTATGATTATCCCGCATCATGGTACATATATTATCTTACCCAACATGTGCATTATGCCGCCAGAGAATGATTGTAATTTGAGTTTATTTGAATAGATTCACTAGGATCGGTAAAACATTGGAGCTAATCCAGTATATAATGCACTTACAGTATACGTTTAGTGAGAAATCTACTGACCGGAAATCCAGACGCTATAGTAATAGGCCTAGTGGTTGATTTTGTGTTGTCCAGACTGCTTTTCTTAATACTTTCCACGCGACAGGCGTCTGCAGACGACATTCCAAAATTTCGCAAAATATTTTCAAAAATGTCAAAATTATTGTATTTCATTACTATATTTGGAATCACCATGTGAAATGCATTGAAATAAATACACATATGCCTAGTATTGGTTCAGTTATCCTTGAGATTGACTTTAAAAGTTGGGAAAGGTTTCTGAACAATCGGTTTTTGTATAATAATATGGTAAAACCAATAGCCGCGTGGAAAGTGTTAAGATCATCAAACATATTCGTTAGACAATACTGTCCTTCATCCCTGTTCATGGTGGCGGGTTCCATCTTTCTAATATCGATTGCTTTGTTAACCTATCGTTTGTATTTATCAGTCTCAGTAAAGATCTTTCCAACTGTTCCAAGTGATGAAATGATTATTTTTCGTCACATGGTCTGTGATTGACGATTTGTGTACTGTATAGATGAGGTGACCGTTGTTTACATCCAATGTTTATCAACAAACGCAACGGTCGAAGGGACTGGACTGTCGATACACGCTTGAGGGAACAGCATACATGTATGACCACAACACTGTCCGCTATGCCGTATTGCCCTTTATAATGCTTTGGCGCGAGTTTTAAAAGCACGGGTCCTAAACAAAACAGAATGCGTGCGCAAACTGCCGGGCAAAGAACAATGGCAACTAGCCACGTTTTTTTCCGGTGTGACGTCACCTGTCACCCCATCTATACTAGAGTGCTTTGCGTGTTGCTCTGATGTTGACTGACCTGATATTAAGTGCATTGATATAAAGAAGTCTTTAACTCCAATTCAACTCTACTTCAACAATATTGTGCTCTTATACATCACACATTCGAGAACTCTTATTATGTTATGATTGCTGTTTTAATCAGTGCAAAACTCATCAAATGTTCGTGTGGGTGAATAACAGAAATTCAATTACGAGTTACATTACATATCCACGAGAATTCAAGGACGCAGACAGTTAATTTACACACTTGTATTTTTCCATATAAAGTAAAATGCGTCAATGAATAATAGCGACTCAAAAATGTCACTTTCAAATGTTAATTCTGTCGGATTCGATTAAGTTTAGTAGTCGGTTTTCACTAGTCAATCTGAACATTAAACCGTACACTATTGAGAGTTCTAAAAAGTGCATAGCGTGTAACCATACATTTATCGGTTCAATTTTGTTTTTAATTTATCAAGAATTGTCAAAGAATGTCCAAAATTATCAACATAATATATAAAGGTTTTCAAAACAATTCAAACATTTACGAAAGTTGCAAACAGTTTCAAAGTTGTGAAAAGAATTCCCAAATCTTTCAACATTTTGACATTTTATTTTACCAGTCGGGTCAGTAAAACAGATTTTCAAAGGGCCTTTTAGTGGTTTGATGATATAACATTCTAATTTAAAAGTCAAAGTCCTGCTTGGTTACATAAGACGATCAATTGTGGACTATGAGCGTGTTTCTACTGGGGAACATACCGTTAATTACCGGTAAGTTCGCCCAGTAGAAACAGCCAGATACCGTTAAGAATCGGTATTTTTGGTAACCGCAAAAACCTTCACAAACCAGGTTTGGTGCGTCGGTAAGAAACGGCAAGTTTCCCAGTAGAAACAGTCAGCCCATTAATCTTACCATGATGTGCCATGAACCGTGTCACACTTGATTATATTCATTGTGATCTTTTTCAGGTGTGCCGGCATTGTTTGGTATAACACAAAGTCAAATGCCGTGTCTCCCATCGACTAGGATCGATAAACTTAGCGGTAACTTTTCGCGAGTAGAAACAGGGGGATTTAAAACTTAATCTTACCGTTAACTTTGCAGTGCCCCAGTAGAAACACGCTCTATCTTAATAATCCATATCCATTTATAAAAGCCCCATGCGTAGGAAGGCATGAATCCCACAAGGCGATAATCATCAACGAGTACCAAGTTTGCCCTCGGCGTTGAGTTTTGTGAAGATGTCATCTCCAAAGTGTCCTACGGAAATAAAAGTCCGGTCCGCACGACCTTTCATTTTAACACTTTCCACGCGGCGGGCGTCTGCAGAGGACATTCCAAAATTGACAAACTGTTTAAAAAATGTACAACATTTTAGAATTTCATTACCATAATTGGGATCACCATGGGAAATGCATTAAAATAAGTACAAACATACCTTGTATTGGTTCAGTAATCCTTGAGATAGACTTTGAAAATTGAGAAAGGTTTCTGGAAAATGCAAAGTCTCCTACGGAAATAAAAGTCCGCACGACCTTTCATTTTGATTATCCCCTCAGTAGATTTTTCAAAACACTCACAAAGTTAAAGAATCTTGTACGTCGCACAAAAAAATCAATGATAAGTCGGACTTGTTTTTCCCCTTGGCCTAATATTGATAATATATCATTTTAAACATAAACATCCTGGCTATATACGATAATAATCATCGTATGAACTATTTTAATCATCTAAAGTGCTCAACAAAAGAAAGTCGTACACTTTGTTTAGGTCAATTAAAGTAACTGTTGATTGTTTTTTTACCAAACGGGCTAAATAGACATTTGGATGAATCTTTTAGGCACATTTTGATACCAAACATAACACCTAGCAACAAAGATAAACCATGATTAGCGCCATTTAAAGAAAATTAGTCACTTTTCAAAAGTCACATTTTCAATTACTACACGGGAGGAAAATGTGTGTGTGCGAGGTTCACCCCATGCGTGACACTGTTATTAACCAGGATTGACCGGCGGGCAATCGATCACACAGTGCAGCCGTGTACACTACCTTGCGCTGGGCGTACACTTTAGTGAGCGGGATATTTGATTCCGAACATAAAGGGCATTATGTGATTGTTAACAATTGGTGTTTTCTTCTGCGTAGTGTATTGGAAATGTGACTTTTGAAAAGTGACTAATTTTCTATAAATGGTGCTAATTATGGTTTATCCTTGTTGTTAGGTGTTATGTTTGGTATCAAAATGTGCCTAAAAGATTCATCCAAATGTCTATCTAGCCTGTTTGGTAAAACAATAGTCGAAAGTTACTTTAAATGACCTAAACAAAGTGTACTACTTTCTTTTGTTGAGCACTTTATATTCATTTACGAACACCCTATGTAGCGCATATGATAGGAAGGCAATAGGCATCAACGAGTAGAAAACTTGCCTTCGGCGTGCAGTTTTGTGAAGATGTCTTCTCCAAAGTGTCCTACGGAAATAAAAGTCCGCACGACCTTTCATTTTAACTCTTTCCACGCGGCAGGCGTCTGCAGAGAACATTCCAAAATTGACAAACTGTTTCAAAAATGTCAACATTTTAGAATTTGATTTAATACCATAATTGGGATCACCATCAGGAACCTTCAACTTGAGACGTAGTTGTCACGTAGACATTAAAAAGGAGGGACAATTCAACTCGATTTTGATATTTGTGTTACATTTTACCTCTCACACGACGGTGTATGGACAAGAGATAACTATATTCAGTCAGCTAGCAGGTCACGCTCTACGCACTGCAAGGTCATTTTTTCTTTTCACGGGATGTTGCTGGTTCAAGCTCCGAATAATTCCGAAATTGTGAGTGAGTCACAACAACTTTCATTACGGAATATTAATTTAAAACTTTATTTTGGTATTGGTGTGACATTGTGACTCTGATAGGAAGCATTAGGTTCTAGCTGCCTCTCTGTCTTGAGCCACTTTGGAATATATTTCATGAAATATTGACAGGCCAAGATACTAGTAATTGCTCCATGGACGCCCCATGAACACATGTCCCGACTTTGTCTAGCCAATACAGTCTTGCCATGTTTTATATTTTGCATTTCAAGTAGCCAAATTGGGCTAATATCTGAAACTAAAATCTACTCTAAAAATACTATATCGCGACTTTTCTCAAAATTTGAACTTTTTACTTTATAAAATCTGAAATACTAAACGCTACTTTTTATAACAAATTTAAGTTCAAAGCTAGAAATTCTTTATACGACCACGTTAAAACATGCAAAAATGTGGGTGTTGTTTCAACCAGAAATTGGCGTACCAAGCATCGACAACATGCCCACATGCTGGGAAACTTGACTGCCGGCTTCCTTGACCAAAAGGCACTAGAGTATTGCCACATGAGGTCATTCAAAGTCCACATTGGGCTCATTTTAAATCTGCTCGAGCAATACTATATCGTGATTTTCCTCGAAATTTGAACCTTTTATTTTTCAGAATCTGAAACAGCACTAGTTTTTATAACAAATTGAAGTTCAAAGTATAATTCTTATGACATAACAAATGATAAACTTAACATTTTGGGCGTGCTGCTCCACCCAACTTATAATCGAAGGTTGAAGCTATTTATAGACAGCTTTGGAGTGAATTAAGAATTGGAAATGCGCTGTATAAATCCTTATAATAATACAATAATAATGTGTTTCCAATTAATACAGATCCTTGCAATTATACTAATCATTGATTAGTGATTGATTAGCGCTGGGAGTTGAATCGTATATATTGAAGGGAGACCCATGCTGGCAGCAATATATTGCAACAATCAATATTTTCATTTGTCATCAGACCTATCTCTCATCACAGATATTGCCTAGAAGCAGGTCAACTTTCCTGATTTGGATAAAACGAGAAAGAAAAAAACACCACCCGGATTTCATGATTTTTTTCGCGATAAAATGTGCCGGGGGATGGATATACAGAGTATCAAATCTAATTACAACGTGAAGCACTCAAGAGACTGGAAAGAGTCTGCATCAAGAAGTTACTGTCAACTGATAACCCCCTTAAGGGGTGTGACCTCTCAGCATAGCCTCCTTATAAAACTCCTGTAACTCCTTCATTATTCATTTAATCTATATATAAAAGTATACATTTTCTTGAAGAAAAGGGTTTAATGAATCCAACCATGAATATGAAATTGACCATTTTAGAGAAATTGTTGTAAAAAAACACGTTTTTGGACCCATATTATATTTCGACAAGATAACTAAAATATATATTTTGTCAAATTTTGTCGTTATAATCATAATAAAATTCTTTAGGAGTAGTTTGTTGTTGTTGTAATATTTTCTGATTTATTTTGAATTATTGACCAAAAAGTGCCAATAATGTGATTTTGTTGTTGTTGGTGGAAACAAATTACATTGTTGGCACTTTTGGTCAATAGTTCAAAAAATAAATCAGATATTAAAATTTAATTAGGATTATAATAAATCTAGAACGACAAAATTTGACAAAATATATTTTTAGTTATCTTGACAAAACCTAAAATGGGTCAAGAAACGTGTTTTTTTTTATAGTTTTCTCCAAAATGGTAAATTTCATGTTCATGGTTGGATTCATTGAACCCTTTTCTTCAAGAATATCTATACTTTTATATAGATTAAACGAATAATGAAGGAGTTACAGCAGTCATACTGAGGCTATGTCTGAGAGTTCAGATCCCCGGGACTCAAACTGTTAAAAGATCAATATAAAATAAAACAAAGACTTTTTAACTGCGTCTTTTGGTTTTTGCAAGCTTACTAATATCTGTTGTTTAGAATGTCCAGTTTCTTCTGTGTAACATTTATCAATATGACATGGTAAAATCAACGTTTTTAGTTTAGTGTTATTTAAGTTATCCTCCTTTATTTTATTTTTCATTTTTTCATGATGTTCAACCCATTATCAAGACACCTTTTACTTGCTTGGACTATAAACAACCAAACCCATCAAAGAGCATAGTTACTCATCATTGTATCAAAATTCATCGAGGAATTTAAAACCCGTAACATGATCTTCCTCTAAATGGGATTTTATTATTAATAATTGTTTCCCCGTTGGTGTTATGTTAACTTTTGTACAGGGACTACTTGTCATGGTAGCAGGGATACTATTAATTTTGGGATAGGAAAGTCGTATACTAACGTACGTAGCGAAAACGGTCCTTTTGAATATTTGAATACATTATGATAATCGTCTGGAATGCGTCGGTGACCGGCGTGTTAGTCAGCATAGAATTGGTGGCGCTGTGCACGCGGTAGATTTACACACAGCTTGCTGTCAAAAAATCATACTGACACTGGAGTTGGTTATCCAACTCCAGCGGTTTTTGGATGAAATAATTAAGGTTTTGAGTCCAGTTAGTAATGGTTTGCATTGCCACAATTAATTAAGAATTTTATGGGGTCATATAATCAAAATCCCGGGCAAAATCCATTGTTACATTGAAAGTAATGGAAATTCAAAATTAACGACCGTTCGTGTCTACCATCGTCTGCTACAATCACGCCTTATCAGTATAGCGCCATCAATTCTATGCCGCTGACTAAACTTTAATTTAAAAGTGGACCCGATCGGCAAGCTGAGAGGCATACCCCTGATGGTAGCTTGTACCAATCGATACCAATTTATTGACTGATTCATGCGACACATTAGCGCACATATGTATTGATTAGGACATGCATGTAATGAGACCTTCGGAATACCAGACACATTAGGTTCTGTTGATGCTGACTTATACTAAAATCATCCCCAATATAATTATGTATTATATATCACTAACCCAGTTAGAGAAAGTATTTGTCATTCGCGTCTTATGTGCACACATCGGAGAGGAATCTCAAGGCGATGTATGCAAACTAGAAATATGCTTTAATACTCTAATCTATCAAAATAATCGTCATTTCTCGCAAAAATGACCATCTAACAATAAATATTGAAAGTATAACACGAATTTAATCTTTGGAAGTAGGTAAATTTCTTACCATCGGAGCGCGCGAGCAAATTAACAAATCACTGGAGAAACCGGGTTATCGTGAGAATCAGTTAGCATCCGTAAGCTGTTGAATGAACTCCAGCAGAGAACACATTGCCAATAGAGGTTATCCATGTAGCCATCATTAACACTTTTCATGCGGCTATTAATTTTACCCTCTACAGTACAGATTTTTCAGAAACCTTTCACAATTGTCAAAGTCTATCTCAAGGATTACTGAACCAATACTAGGCATGTTTGTACTTATTTCAATGCATTTCTCATGATGATTCCAAATATGGTAATGAAATTCAATAATTGTGACATTTTTTAAACATTTTGTGAAATTGTGGAATGTCGTCTGCAGACGCCTGCTGCTTGGAAAAGTGTTAACGGACTACACAGGTGAATTGCACCCGGTCTATTCTACATTCAATTGAATCGGTGCATGACGTCAAATTCATTGCATGAAGTGTATTACCAAATTGTCCTACACATCATGAAACAGGCGTGTCTTCTTTCCGACAAGATGGCTAATCCAATACCATAAGCTATATGCTTCTCGTTAACATGGTGGCTATCATTATGTTCCCATCCCTTAACACTTTTGGACCGGTGATTTTGACATTTCGCCGGTAATAAATCATCTAAGATTTTGTCAACCGCTGAATATGTGGTCCATTCTCAGCGTTATGAAGGTTAGTGTATGACCTTGGGGCATACTTATATCCTTTGCAGTCTTTTAATTTGACCCCTTAGTGGGAAATAGACACATCCTTAGATGATGTATTACCGACGAAATTTCAAATCACCAGTCCAAAGTGTTAAGGGACTGGGAACATAATGATCCCAGTCACGGGATGATGCACACTGAGGCTTTAAAGTCAGGGAAATTCTATTTTCAGACACTTTACGGACACAATGCAACTCCGTACTCAAGCTCCCGCTCAAGCTGTAGCTTGTAAGTTGCAGTTTCTGTACCATCCGTAAAAGACACCGACAAAGCATATCATTTTATGCCCCTAGATGTTGCCGAATTGAACTGTATCATCAAATTACCCCTGACTAACCGGTTTCTATGCTGGACATTCGGCATTCATTTCCGATATAAGCTCATATATCAGTTCACCGATAGCTTCTTGTAACATACTCGCGATTGTGGCATGCGTCACACTTAAGTCGGAGAAAAAAGAGCGCTTTTCTAAAATATAAAAACACATAATTAAATTGGTATGATATCGATATTTATACACTAGATTTTAACTTTTAAATTCAATTTAGTAAAAATAGAACTTTTCATGATTACCTAGCTGAGTTAGTTGCATGAAAACGATCTTCACTCATTACCATGATTACGATGAAGAAACATGTTTCTATTTTCTACAATGTTTTCAGCGTAACTGCTGAATACCTCTTACAACATTATCCTAAAGCTCCGTTTACACTATTTAGACGTTAATTACCTTGAGTTACGGTGCGTTATCGCAACGGGGTTATAACATTATTCAACTGCCATTGCGGCAGGCTGCGACGCATTGCGCAAGGCCCACTAAGATCAGTATTGTTACGCTTTATTCCGTCGTGCACTTGTTAAAAGTTTACCATCACCTTATTATTGTCTTAATCATTTTGATTAATTACTGTAAACATCAATGCCAAATATATGACTGCACAATTCAGGGATCTCTTCGCGTAAGTGTCAATTGTTTCTCCTCATATCTCCTTGAACACAAGTGACATACAATAATATAACGATACTTAAGTCTAGTCACTCTGTCGCTTGGCTATTGTATGGCTTGATACAACTCCTATATTTCCAACCGTTCCACACAATTAACATTCGTCTAGCAATATAAACTGTAAAGGCGATCTCAAAATAATCATGTTGGCTATAAAATCAGTTCACGTGCCAAGCGAAAACTTCCTATAATTGGATATGAATTGATAAGACTTGGCATTATACTAACAATGAGAAAAGTATTATATTTAATTAGCCAATTCATGTCTATCTTCGAACTACACAGTTCAACAAATATAAGTCCCCCTTTAGATTATGCCTGATATTTTTTTAAAGGAGTTAGGCTACTCCATCGAAACGATTTTTGGCACACATAAGGTAGGTGTTCACAGCAGAACTAGAACGGGCTATAACTACGTAGGTGTTGTAATGCTTGAATGAGCACACATTAAATGGAGGAATACCTCAATTCAAAAGTTGCTAAATTAGTACAACAGTACAGCAGTACAACACCTGTGCGGTGTTTAAGCACCCTGGTTCAAGCTGCTTAACCATCCTCCTTCAATACATCATTTAGCAACTTTTGAATTGAGGTATTCCTCCATTCAATGTGTGTTCATTCAAGTATTACAACACTGACGTAGCTATAGCCCCGTTATAGTGTTGCTGTGAACACGTACATTATGTGTGCCAAAAATCGTTTTGATGAAGTATATAACTCATTTTAAAAATATTAGGTTTAATCTAAAGGGGAATTTATTTTTGTTGAACTGTGTAGATTCATTCATATATATATAAAACACCTGGTCACTTCAATACTTGAAGTAGATAACATTTGGCTTGTACATGTATTTAAGTTTTTTGGGTCACACTTGTGTGTAACCGTCTCAGTGTTATATGCAATTCACTATCAGTAAATCATTTACGTCGCCGAACCGAAAATTGAACTGATACCAATAAAACACACACAAATGTTGTCATGTTCATTAATTTGTACGCTGGATGAAAAAAGAATTACTCTAGTTGGCACCAACGTAAAAGGTCCAGAGTAACATGCGTCGCTTTAGCACATGAAGATCCTAAGTGCATAAGATCCTATGTGCATAAACGATTATATACTGGTAATGAGACAACTAATTTGCCTACCCCCCCCCCCCCCCATATATATATACTGGTAATGAGACAACTAATTTGCCTCCCCCCCCCCCCCCCCCATTTTAACATAACCTGTCTCTTCCTGTACTATGTAGAGGCAAGAAAACATTTCTATACAAAATGGATATCATAATATGCAATAATGTGAAAGTGTACAAACGATCTTCTTACATTCAAAGCATTATGCACGTGTAAGTGAAAGAAGATCGTTCGTGTACATCGGATCCTCTTGCTCTACTTGGACGCACCATTAGATACTCAGGGGGGGGGGGCATGGAAGTTTAAAAAAACAAAAAAACTTTGCCCACTTTCCAGGAGAAAAAAAAAAACCTTTGCCCACCAACCAGGAAAAAAAAAAAAAGATTACCCACTGCCGAGTAAAAAAAAAAAATTATGACTCACCAACTTAATGTACAGAAAAACAGTTAAAACCTAAAAAAAAAACCTTTTCCGCCTTCGGCGAAAAAAAATAAAAAAATTTGCCGCCAAAGTCGGCAAAAAAACAAAAATGTCACCTACTTCGGTGACGAAAAAAAAAAATTCCGCCCGACCCCAACTTCCATGCCACCCCCCTGAAAATCAAATGGTGCGTCCCTAAAACGGCTCAGTATCTTTTACTCTGGAGAGCAGCGTGTTTATTTCCCATCAGCTCATTATGTTCTTCATTACAAATATAATTTTAGTATTGGTGCTATGAATCCTTTTAAAGGTCCAGGCTTTAGTCCCCGAGGCTGAATTTAAAAGAATTCTGCAGCCAACCCCAAGGGAAATTTTAACTAATACTTAACTAATGCTTTTAAATCAACGGATACGTTTTCATTTATGGTAGTCCAATTTTTCATTCCATGATCGTGTCTAATAAATATTATGTTGCGTTCATTGATAACCTCTGCTGAATAAGCATTACTTTAAAAGCAATTCTCTAGAGGTTTTTTTGTAAAAACTTTGAGAAGCATACATACGTCTGAATAAGTTTGAATGTATCCATGACGTCAAACGGTCACGTGATTCACAGAGATTTCCTCGGTTTTGAGTCCAGTTAGATATGGTTTGCATTGCCACAATACCCAGCTGTGTGTAAATGCTGCCTTGTGAAAAAGGGCATAATAAAGTGCAACCAGTAAGACCGGACTGCAAAACCAGTGCGTATGGCTCATATGTATAAGTGACTTGTACGTAATACTTATACGATAGTATACGTACAAGCACCGATGAAAATGTAACACCATACAAAACAGATTTTTCAGAAACCTTTCAAATTTTCAAAGACTATCTCAAGGATTACTGAACCAATACTAGGCATGTTTGTACTTATTTCAATGCATTTTTCATGGTGATTCCAAATATGGTAATGCAATGCAATAATTTTGACAATTGTGAAACATTTTGTGACATTTTGGAATGTCGTCTGCAGACGCCTGGTGCGTGGAAAGCGTTAAGTAATGCAAATATAGACTAATGCAAATATTAACATAATAATATAGAAATATTTGCATTTAATTAGGCTCAGTCCAATTTCCTTAAAAGGCTGCTTGTAGGTACGGTAATTCAAAATTGTACAATTTTCATGTAAGCCTTATGTACAAGTTACTCACACGTATGCGCCATACGTAGGCCTACTGGTTTTACGGTGCCTCCTGATGCATTAGGCCTACCAACTAGCAGCCATTGAAGTTATGGGCGTTTTACATTACAATGAATGATGAGAAAAGCCACTCGACAAGAGCTTCCCCGAGATAAACTACATATTTACCATTGGTTTAGCATAAGTGCAACATTACTCTATTCGTAACATCAAGCAGCTTACGAATCTAGGACGTCGAGCAAAAAAACAACCCCTAGATATAATCTGTACCGTAGATGTAATTCACTGTTTGCAGATATTTCTGTTGTTGCGCACCTCTTATAATACATTCTCAGAGTGGGAATTCTGTATGTCCCTCGCAGCATGTTAGCGGACATGATTATAACTGCAGAGTGTTCTTATTTTTCTATACTTGTTGACATTATATTCAACACCTCCGGAATAAATTAACTTCATTTTTCCCGGCACTTGAAGCCAGGCTGTCAAGCGGTGGCTTATTTGCATCGTCTCTTCTTAGAATATTAGACAAGATAGCATCATCATTTTCCCCTTAGACACTGAATGCATATAACTTGAAGCACTTCTTTTGATAGCAAGCAAAGCAGATTTTAAAGATATCACCACAATGCATTGCGTTTTTGCAAAATGCCCTAATTCTGGTCTCCAATTTGTCTCGGTTCGCATACGGTATGCCACAATCATGTATAGCGCGTTCATCGTAGGAGCTCTTAAGAGGATCTAGTTTACATCAATGAATAATTTAGTTATCAGTGTTCCTTTTTCTTATCTCTAAAACTTAAGAGCTCGACAAACATGACAAATACATCGTTTGAAAAAAGCTTAAGTTGGCTGGCGTTCGCGCAATGCATTGTGGGAAGACCTTACAATCTTCTTTGGATAGAACTTGTCTCGTCAATGAGAATGAGACTTAATACTACGTTTTTTTTGTTATTTACTTAATTAATTGAGCTAGATTATATGATCATATTCTCTCTAGAGGCACTCGGAAAGTATACATTAAATACTTCAAGCCACAAGAGTTGCCCATTTTAATGCAAAAATGGATTGTACTCATTTTAAAAATAATACTTAGAAACACTCAATCACTCGGCAAATAGCCCAAATCCAGTTAACTTTTTTTCTTTCTAGACGCATAACTTAATAAGTTAACTTATCTAAATTATGTCGGAGAGGTGCATCGTTGACTGTATCTAGATGAATGAGCAGTTCTCTATCAGTTTTGAATCTCAAATATATTTCAATCACTTTTATAAAGAGAAAGTATAGGTTTGAAAATATCCCTGGACGGACTAAATAGATCACTTTGATGTTGGTATCCTCTCGCCGGTGTCATGAATTAATAATTGAAGCCTGTAGTGAAAGATAAAAGTATTTTTAAGTACTGGTTAGGGATAGGACTTCAAAAGTCAATTAACTGCCGTATTCTATTCTAAGGTCAAACAATACTACACACCTTAATGAATGGTTAAGACAAATATAGAGCTCTACTATGTTCATACGGTATGTGAATCAAAAAGCAGAATTTGGTTTCCCTATATTGATTAGCATAGATTTGTGTGATATCGGAATACATCAAAACTCATGATCACAAACATTTCTCAAAAGGCAGCTATAATGCACTTTTCTTCCACTACATTGAGAGTCCTAGCGTATCTTAACACTTTCCACGCAGCTATTAGTTTTACCATATACAAAAAAGAAACCTTTTCTAACTTTCAAAGTCTTATTTCATGAATAACTGAACCAATAATAGGCATGTTTGTACTTATTTTGATGCAAGATTCAAAATATGGTGATGAAATTCAGTAATGTTGAAATATTTTGTGACATCTTTGAATGTCGTCTGCAGACGCCTGCCGCGTGGAAAGTGTTAACCGCTCGTGCTACATATTGCTCCATCGGTATAGGCTACATTAGTTCCTTTGCTTCGTCTACATTCTATATACAAGGTTACCATTTATACCGTGTGAGTCTATTTTGTGAGCTATCACTTGCAGTTATAGGGGACCGTCAAATTTCTTACACCACATTTAAACCATTTTTGTTTCCTCACATCGGTGTATATAAATTATATAATTTTCTTCGAATATCATCAGGCTTTACATTTTATCTGAGGGCGCTATAGAATTCTGAATCTCTAAATACCAGAGGTTGTCGTATTGGTAAACTTTGGGGAGGAGTTATATTAAATTATATCGACAATTATACAACATGATTGTGTGTCTTCTGAATGCATATTGCTAAAAAATCTAGTGCCCGAACAGTTCCTCTGTAAATCCGCCATTTTTAAAAATGGCGGACCAAATTGATCTTCCTCGTAAATCCCGGTTGTGTATATGATATGATGGGGAATTTAGCCAAATCAATGTCCAGTAAATAACAAGTAAATGTCCACGCACATCGATCAGTCGTAACGGGCAGACTATGTCACTTAATGAGGCTGTTCCAAAACAGTTACCATATTGAGATAATATATAGATTTAGTGACCTCTTGTGAATTGGAAACGACGACATGGCATTTAACGGCAGTGCATTTAACCTTAGGTACATTTTGTCGTTGGTCATATTTGTAAAATCAGGCATGGTATTTTGAACTGATTTTAACCTTAAATCACGCTCCAGATAACTTTGCTGCTATATTTAAGAAGATATAACGGGTTTATATTTTGGTTACCACTCGTGGCGTTTAAAGGCCAAATTGAAACGGCTTATCCGTTTATTATCTGAGACCATTCCGTCTTATAACCAGGTGGTAATATACTCTAAATACAAGTTCTAAAACTCTGAAGCTAATGAAAACCCTTATCCAAACCTAACCGTAAACCTAATCCTAACCTTAATTCGAACCCTTATTCTAATCCTAACCCTAACCCGTAATAGCCTAATCTTAACTCTAAGCCTGCGCCTAATCCTAAAGCCTAACACTAACCCTGGCATGTACCCTAACTTTAAGTAAAAATAAATCAGTCTAGACTAGAGGGCACACTCGACATTTATTGTGATCAAGGTCTATCGACTGAAACGTCGGTTTTTATTTATTCTACATGTATGAATACAAATTGTACATCCCTGCCCCAATATTCCTGACTGTTGTATTTTAAATGTACAATGAGATGCAACATATCAAAACGTCTTTTATTGATTACCCTAACGCTAGCCGTAACCCTTACGCTAACCTAACTTTAATTCTCAATAGAATAAAATTATTCTAATTTTGTTGTGTCAAATTCCATCCATTTACTTCCAAATATGCGATCAGTTATTGAATGCTTTCATGAAGTGAGGATTTCGGTGCACAACCAGTACACTAACATCAGTGGTGACCTAAGCTACATTCAAAACTTGACGCAACTTATTACAACCATCCCTGTACTCGCAATTGAGATCAGACTTGCAACTTTGGTCTCCAATATATCCCCCTTCATACTAAGTTTAATAGTAGGTCTAATGTTTAAGAAATAGATAAAATACGGAACAAATAATATGTATAATGTCAATTAAAGATTAAGATTTACAATCTGGTTATTCGAAGTTTTTATCCATGATTGTAGTATAGAAAAACAAGAACACCTTGTTCGAAAAAGCCCTCTATATTGGCGTACTCATCGACGAGATAATTAGAGATTCTTTTTGTTTAGTTTACTCGCTTTAGTAAATATCGTTTATGATTAGAAATCAGGTTAAATATCGTGTCATGAATCCAGATTTAAGTCATCTATGTAATGTTGATATAGAGGGAGGGGCTGTATTTCCATACTCATTATTTATTATCAGTCTTTTAAGCTTCTTGGCTAAGAAAATGATGATTTAGTGTAAATCCGACGTTCCCCTTTTAGAGTCAAGAACGAAATAGTTAACCACTGAATACTGACCTATTTTTTCCCTGTTACTATTGATCTTAACGCTTTCCACGCGGCTATTATTTTTACCATACACAAAACAGATTTTTCAGAAACCTTTCATAATTTTCAAAGTCTACCTGAAAGATTACTGACCAAACACTAGGCATGTTTGTACTTATTTCAATGCATTTCTCATGGTGATTCCAAATATGGAAATGAAATACAGTAATTTTGACATTTTTGAAACATTTTGTGAAATTTTGGAATGTCGTCTGCAGCTGCCTGCCGCGTGGAAAGTGTTAAGACTAATCATAACTATGAAATAACTATAAGATGCCATATATTTGGTATAACAGTTTCAACCACAAAATGTAATCATAAATTAAAGATTTGTTCCGATATATCTACTTCTATAAACAAATTTTCTTTTTATGCTGTGGCCTTCTTAGATTCTTGCACAACAGGGATTACTTCTAAAGGTGTCGTAATATCTAAGTGTGCAAATGGATACCTTAGTTGAGACAACACTTTATCTTCAGCCTTTCTGGTTTGTGATTTAAAGTCAGTCTAATGCAACCGATACATCATCTCGTTATACTGATACCTCTTATGAGAGAAACTACGAGTCAATACTTGGGCTCATGCGTATACCCTGTAGCACCTCATTTCAGTCTTATGCAGTCTGTATTATAGAATATAGAAAAGAAAAAAGGTATACTAACGCTGGTTTAGTTGAGGTTAAAGTTCCCATAGAGCGCGTTCGCCGCTCAGGTGATTAGAGGTCAATTTTGTATACAAAGCGGTAAATATTTAATCTGGTTAAAATGCTAATTCATAAATCGGATCAATAATCGGAATAAAGGTATAATAATGTTGGTTTAGTTGAGGTTAAAGTTCCTATAGAGCGAAAGCGTTGACATTGCTTCTATAACCGGTGAGATCTTAGAGGTCAATTTCGTATACAAAAGCGGTAAATATTTAATCTGGTTAAAATGCAAATATATAAATCGGATCAATAATCAGAATAAAGGTAAATTTCAGAAGCCTTCACTTACGTAAATCCATGTCCATTTTCATCCTACTATCTTTAACATTTATTATCAATCTAAAACAAAAAGATTTGTAAATGTATCTTTTGGACTCTCTATGGACAAATGTTTTAATGTCTAAGTATGTAAATGGATATCTTTCCCATTAGAAAAGACAACAATTTATCGTCATCCTTGCATGGATTTGTCTAACACATACCTAAGGACGTCTAGTCGAAGGCACCTCATTTATCATCTAGTTATACTCTGATGAAAGCTATACCGTTTCTCCTCTAATGAAAGCTAGACTACTAGTCGGCTCCACTTATCCTATATAAACTTTCTATAGTGCGCTTATATCCAGTGTCATCGCCAGTCTTCTCGTACGTGTTTTAAAAGAGATGGAGAACTTACTTTAAGGGTACCGTATTTAAACGATAATCAGAGTTGACTATTCAACTAAATGTATGTGTTTTAAGGCACGCGGGAAAATGAAGGCGTTGACACTGCTTCGATAACCTATAATACAGCAGTCCAAAATATATTATTAAACATTCATAACACTATCTACTTTAAATCTAATTAAGGCTCCTATAATCAAATAAATTTGATAAAGTATTTACGGGTATTGAATATTGTTTGATCTTTCCCCTTCTAATTAATTATATTACTTGAATACAATGAAGGCAATGCATTTTGAATGCGGCGTTACAAGGGACGCACCGATATATATTAAGGGTAGTTGATGATCAAGCAAATGTTTTCTATTCTTCCGAAGGTTAAAGTCGTTATAAATGTCGACACCTAAGGTGTGATTTTCGTACGAATTTTGGCAAACAACGATTTTCCATCATTTATGATCATTCAAATACAGAGATTTATATTCATTTCATAATTTTCCTAATTCTCCATTTGTACAATTATAACCCCACCCTCTTCAAGGTAACAACAATCATAATGAATGCATTCCTAACTATCTGTCATGCATTGGACTATTATCAAGCTGGCTTAATATCAAGGTATTCCTAATTATGTCCAAGGTATGCTGCAAATATTTCAATCTCGTCTTTTTTATATAACGTATTTATGACATGTTTTTCATTTTGTTTATGTCCAGGCTGTTTGGATGTATGCAACGCCTTTGGGTCAACGCTGTGAACCCCCTATTGATATAGATTCACAACAACGGCATCTCATTGAATACACGGAAAGTAACCAGATCGCGTTGAGTCATTAGTACCGACGGATATGAACATATCGTGCGTTTACCTATACCTGGACTAACACGCAACACACTATCTGCTCGGTATAAACCCATAGGTGGGCCCGGATTGTAATACAACCGTGCGCCGGCTCTCGAGACAGCTAACACAGTAAGTAAAGTAAGGGAAGAAAATCGTCGACGCGAGTTGCCGGGGGTTTTGTACGCCACTAGTGTTTATTTGGAGTTCTACCCATGCGTGAATATTAATCGAGCGAGTTCCACATACATCATACAAGTCAGTGTGGGATTTTTTTACAGTGCAAAATACGGTAGATATATAATTTATGATATTGCTTCATAGCTAACGGGCGGAGCGAACTGAATGTAAAACCTCGTGGGACTCGTCGAGTGACGGGGTAACGCGTGATTGCACGCACAGAGAGTGCATGTGCGCTTTATACTCTTTCTAGTGATGTTAAGATGTGACTAGGGGTGACCCTAAACCGTAAATATGCTGCATGATAAGCTGCTGTATGTTAAGAAGTACAGCTACGACGGATGATGTGTCAAGGCATAGCGACAGCATAGATAGTATACGCAGCGAACGGTGGTGAGTGAACACACCACCCAAACAGCATCAGCATGATACGCTGTGGAATGCAAGATCTTGACTTTCTGGCTTGGGGCATACTTCCAAAAGATCAAAGAGGCGCTCGCGGGTTCCATCCCAACAAGATGGGGGATAAATTAGACAAATTCAAGCGTGGTGGTAGCAAAGAAGATGGTACTATTGATGGTGAATATCCAGCTGAGGAAGCATCTGACTCAGAACCAACACAAAATCCTTCTCCACCACCTCGAACTCGCAGAGCATCGATTCAGCACCTTCCTCGTCAACCTTTATTACCAAGTACTGAGAAAGTTGTAAGTGCTTTACAAAATGGTGACGTGGAGGTCCATGTGCGAAATTTCGCCCGTCATCTACGGCGACCGGACGGCGATGATCAATACCAGTTAGAGCAATTACTGGACGGTGTCGATGAACTAGGAATAGTCGATCACCAAATCTATTGTCGTTTGATACAAAGGTTGGCAGAAACTCTTCTGGAGCATTCTGTTGGGTACCTTTGTGCAGATGCTTTTTCCCACGATGTATTCATTAGTCGTAAAATGCACAATGTTCTTCGTATTCTTTGGTCTACTTGCCTTTATTACCCTGCCTTGCAACGACTTGTCCGACATAGCGAGGAGCTCTTCCCAGCTCTTCACAATATCCTAATGAGCACAATGAAGGAGATTCAGAAAGTCACAATCCAGACCACATCTGGCGCCTGTTCCCGCGAAAGTACGCCAGTTAATAGAAGAGGTAGTCTGGATACTGCGACGAAGAGCATTAAAGTACCTACCGAGAGCTTGGGTAGTGTTCTGGTTGCCACGCTAAGCATCGTGTACAATTGCTTACATGGATCTAGATGCCGGGAAGATATGATAGTGTGCGCCGATTCAGGACTTATCCGGGTTATAGTGGATTTACTTAGCCGTACGCGTAACGTTATAGTTTCGGAATCTTGCGTACGAATTCTGGATATACTTGGTGAGTTTGGTGGCCAAACCGTACGGATGACCATGCGGGACTATCAGGTCATGAAGATCACAGGGAATTACTGGCGGAACATTATTGAAACGAGGCCTTTAATTGGAGAATCGGGCTTCCAAATGGCTGAAATAATATCGAGACTAGGGGAGAATCTTCGTCAAAGTTCGAAAGTATACGGGGGCTCATGGGGTAGTAATACCAACCAAGGGGGTGTGCCCAAACGCTCCAGTGTTATGCTTAGGCTTCCCTACATCAAAATGGTCCGATGGTGTTCGTCTCCGACCTGCAAGAAGAATGAAGGAAGCGAAAACGAAAAGTTCCGTCTGTGTTCACGGTGTCGTCTGAGCCGGTATTGCAGTGAAGATTGCCAAAGGTTTCACTGGATACATGGCCACAAAGTTGAATGCTATGCGATGTATGAAGTGGCTGAGGCGAGTAATAGTATGGCTGAAGGTCGTCTATGAATATAGTATACAAAGGTTGGCAGTTTCATTTATCAATGTCTCTTTTATGCAAAGCCAAAAAGCTAAATCAATCAATGGATGCAATATATAAATATAAAACAGCTTATAATATACAACCACTAAACAATGATAACAAAATGCAACTGATGAAGTAACGCCTGAAGGGTACAGGAGCTACCAATAAACCTGACAATAAGAAACTGAAAAACTAAATATTCTATGGGAATTCTATGGGAATGTTAAGGAGAACAAAGTATCCTGTATAGATGCAATGACAGAGGTAGACTCTTCTTAATGCATGTTTGATTGAACTAATTGAACTACTAGTCAACACTAGATTACATGCATGGAACTATATAACAATACATAGATATTACCCGAAGACTAGTCAGTTTACTAGAGGCGGTTAGCATTTGCCCTTATCATAGGAATTATAGGGAAACACGGAGGATATACAAGCCCAGGAATGAATGATATTCATTCCCAATTCAAAGTGCGTGCTGCTATCATGTACCCCGTCTATGTATCTTCAACGTAATCTCTTCGTGTTCAATATAAGCTTCGTGTTTTTATGAATATTTCTCTTCGACATCTGATTGTAACCATGTGTTTCGAAAAAGTCTCTTCAGTTTTCTCTTCTCTCATCGCTTCAATGAACGTGTCTGTAAAACATACACTTACATAAACTATACCTGTAAAATATTCCGAACGTTTCGTAATCACATTGTAAAATCGCAGTAATATACATGGAGTGAAATATTATCATAGTTGATGCATACCGTAATAAGAAGCACATCTATTATACGACGCACGTGTTTCAAAAACGCTTTTTCACAAAAACTACAGGCGTTGCACACACGTAATGTGATAAGCATGGGGGAGACAAAAAGGAGATTCGATATTCCCCAACTGGGTGCCCTCTGATACGGTCAATTTCAGATGTTGTGAGATCACGTGACGGCAACATTGGGAATTGAACATGGTAAACGCAAGTTTTACTGAACGGAAGGTAAATTAAAAGCTTACGTGCCTAGATTTTATATACGATTTTGATCTGTCTTCTTGTCAAAACATGCCTCTATATTTCGCTTCTAATGGATCTCGTGTAAATGAAAAGGAGTTTATGCCAAGTGGTACAAGTACTAAAGCCTTATATATGTTTCGAAGCCGATATGCTTTGGCTTTGACGATGCAGACATGAACTTAGATTCATATCGAGGACTCAGAAACATAGTGTCTTATAATACATAACCCATTTAGAATATTAACAGCATACAATTGAAACGTGGTTATACTGCGCGATATTGGCAATGAGGCCGTATGAGACTGGTTATAACTTATAAAGGGAGTGAGCTACTCGGCTATTACACTTTGCCAAGTCAGTTTCTTTCTGAATTTGTTAATATCAAACTCTCCTTTGAAATGATTGAGATGGGGCGTTATATTATTTCTGAGCCCTCGATTTCAAGCAGTATTATGCTGTCATGTTATGTATTCTTCGTGCGGTATTCCGCTAGGTTCTTGATGCTGATTCTATTTACTTTATTTAATTTACTGGTTCAGTTAATATGATGATGTTTTTCCTACAAAATTGGAAATCAGTAATGAATGAAATTACGCCAAAATAGCTTTCCTAAACACACTCTATATTCATCCATATTTACGGAACCTTATACATTAATACTTGTGCGATGTGTGAAGAAAAAATTGGCGATGGCGATAGAAAAAGAAGATGTATAGGAAATATGGTTAAAATAACAGTGTATAACGTCAAGGCCACATTTGACGTAATCGAAATGACTGCAGTGATAGTAATAATTGAAATGCCGCAATAATTACTAAGTTTGACAAATATTGTTACATTCCGTGTAAGATTTATGTGTGTTATTTTTACTATTTCAAACAAAGAAAATAGCTAATTTTATATAAGTTTAGATTAATATAAGGTACTCAACGGACCCAGCCTTATTCGAGAGGAAGTTTAATGACTCTTTAGTTGAAGTTGTGTAATTTTATATTTACTCGACGTATAGTAGTCTATTAGGTCTGTCATGGGTGACAAATATATTGTCCTTGGTCCTGGAAACGTGGTAAAGGATAAGACCAATAGGAAAAGTCTAAGAGTTCCTAACATATATTTCTAGAATTTTAGCATTTGTTTGTTGAACCAAACACTACATGTATTCGGAAATTTCATGTCGAGAAGCTGAGAAAGTCTGAAATTATCTATAACCTTTTCAGCTATCAAAACTCATTTTGTCTGTATGTCTTAGAATAATATCTTATGCTCTCGAAATCGGAATATCCGTTGCGGAGAATGTTCTATTTCAACTGATGCCAACACTTTTCACGCGGCTATAAGCTTTACCATATACAAAAAAGATTTTATTTTCAGAAACCTTTCCCAACTTTCAACGTCTATCTCAAGAATTACTAACCAATACTAAACATGTTTGTACTTTCTCTCGTTGATTCCAAATACGCTAATGAATTTCAATAATTTTGACATTTTTGAAACATTTTGTGAAATTTTGGTATGTGTCTGTAGGCGCCTGCCGCGTGGAAAATGTTAAAACGTGTGATTCTGGAATTCTTCTATGGAATATATGGAATAGCACATTGCTGTAATCAAGCATCAGACCGGCCTAATAGTATAATGTGACCTGCCACCTAGAAATTAGAGTAAAGTCGCTAGGGCGTCTAAGTACATGTAGATATATTACAGTCCATTAAACACGGCCAAATTAAATAGAAACAAACGATATTCAAGAGGGAATATTGAGAAAATAGTGTAATTTAGGTCCCAGCCAAGCATCAAGTCTTTAATGGAATAAAGTGCACTATAAAATGTATACAACGAGTTTCTTTTTTTCTAACGTGGATGCATGACTGGGACTTAAAGTACACTTTATCCAATGATGAATTTTGGCGTGATACCACAAGGATAACCTCGTGTTTGGTAAGCTTTTTAAGCCAATACAATATATAAGACAATTCAAATGCGGATATATCTCAGAATCAGAACATCTCAATACCACAGAAATTAATTTGGTCAACTTTACTCCGATTTTGTGTAAGCAGGTTATACTGTAAGTCATGATAATACCATTGTTATATATTTAATTAGCAGTTAATGTAATTAGAAATATAAGCGTTCATACTAGAAATAATCTGCTAATATTTAAATTAATGACGACAACCTTTATTGAGGCTTATAGGCAACATGTGAACTTACCTTATGTTTATTCTGAATTAACCCCCTGAACACTACCTGCCTATCTAACAGTGTTTGTGATTGGATAATGACCAAATATACTCATTTGAATAGCCAATTAAAATACAGCTTCTACATTATTTCACTCTGATTGTTATCAGGGATACAATTATTCTAACAATGTCTCTGATTGGTGTAGCAAATGATGTAGGCCGCAAGGGGTTAAGGGATTATATTTAAAGTTCGTACGTTCGTGATTGAATGCATGAAGAAATCCATATGTTATCATTTAAAAATCGGCAGTTAGAGTAGTAGCATAAGGCCATAAAGAAATATGTATTGAGTTGCCTTCTGAGTCGAGTGGTCGGGATTTAATCCTGAACAGTTCTTCCATTAATATAGTCCTATTTGTATAAAAAATATTAATATATAACCTCTTTAATGTAGTATGAAAACAGTATGTAAAATAATGTCTAGTCATAAGTAGAACGGATGACGCAAACGCATGAAAACCATTAGCTCGTGCTTATCGTAAGGTTTTATGGAGTTTTTAAAATGTTCCAGGGTCTATGTGTTTTTCGTATTTATCATTTGCATTGATTAAATGAATGTTTAGCTACTTACGAATAAAGGCATGTGTCTAACTAATGTGCACTATACGGAATCAAATTCAAACTATAGAAGACAGCTGACCGGCGTAAATGGTTATAAATCGATATAAAATTGAATGTTGGAATTGCAAACGTTTCGAAAAAATATGACAAAAATATATAACATATAAAAGGCGCCCTTTCTGTGTCTTTTACTCAGAAGGCATCTCAACACGAATACTTAACAATTTTATTTGAAATGGACTTATGTGCTTTTTGTTCACATGTTTTTGATTTTGGAAATTACATAAATAGGCATATGTATCATTTGACTTTCAATGACAAATTATAGCATGTAATATAGGACAGTAAAATGTCTGTGTCTACTGTATAATATCTTCATATAAAAATATATCTTTTGGTCATTTGCCTTCTATTAAAGATCGGCCGATTGAGGATAACATAACATTATTTGTCTATTGAAAGAGGCATCTGGCATTGTGAAACCATTACATTATAGGTTCACATTTAATATTCCCACTCATCATTGAGAAAGGGAAGAATATATAGCCTAATATGACAGTTAATATTATTTGCAAATACGACAAATCCCAAATGAGGTTGCATTAATATTTCAGCGTGTAAAGTGGGATTAGGCTAAACACATGCATAATGAAAGCATTTTCAAATATGACACCTCTCCTAGCAAAACCATTAAATAATGAAATTGTTTGATCGGTAGCGGATGACCGCAAAATGTCAAGGCCCAAAATAACAACACATACATCACTAACGCTTGATGATTTTGATAGCAATTTTCCTACTCATAACCATTAAATATAATGAATCAGTTCTGCAGACGCAGCGGTGAAAACGTGCGAAATAATAGTCTTCTGTGACATATGAAAAAGACCTTGTATGGCGTGATTAAAGCGTCATGTAAAATGGCCTCATTCGTCGATATAAATGAGTGGACAGAATAGCATTGTATGTCTGGTAATATTTAATGCTTCCTCAGTGCTCTAAACTTAGGGCATGTGAGCGTCATACTGTTCTCAACCGACTGACAAAATTGTAGACTAAAGGTCCTATGTTATTAAATTACACGCTGACATTTTTGAAAATACGCGACAAGACTTAGAGGATCGGTAATGTTGAACCATTTTCGATTATATTAATAGCTATTTTCGGTTCATAAAATGTATGTACCCCTGCTTTACTGGCGTGTACAGAGGTTGCTCTAAGACGATCTTTTTTCCGTATGGTAATGTAAATGTACTCTAAAAAGCTGGGGTATTTTTTGTTTCCAGTAAAATTCCGGTGTTACCTATGAGTAAGATATTCATGAACGGATTAGAACCCATCACCACTCAACTGATTATAACACGTATTGAATTATGTTAGCTTTTCAATAGGTTCAATATTGGTGATTTCATGAATAACGTACTCATAGGTAGAACCAAAATTACAATACCAGTAATACTCATTATTAAGTAGGAAATCATTTGATGAGATGCAGGTTAATATCAACCCAATTAGGTTATCAGCAAAGAAGATTTTTACGTCACACCCACAATGCATTGCGCCAACTCAAGATTTTTTTCCCCACGATGCATTTGGATTTCCCCTTATCGAGACTCGTATCAATACGATCGATATATCAGTGACTTTTGTACCCCGAGATATCGATATTGTGGCTTTCTGTCACGCATGACATGCATCGGAAATCGATGGTTCCCCTGTCTTTTGGTTTTCCAATAACTGTGTGTAAGTTGTTTACTAGTCGAGCTCTTAGGTTTTAGAAATAAGAAAAAGGAATACTGAGAACTAATTTAGTTATTGATGTAAACAAGAATATAAGAGCTCGTACGATGATGGCGCTATGAAGCCATAATTTTGTGCATATGTCTATGGGAACCGAGATGAATCGGGGACCAGATTTACGGCGTTTTGAAAAAATGCAATGCATTGTGGTGCTGTCTTTAAAATCTTCTTAGGGTTGAGAGTGTGGTGGATCTCTTGGGTAATACGACACACAGTGTGATAGAGGCGTGAAAATGCGAGGCCATGATAACTGAATACACAGGTGCTAATCGTTCCCGCAGCGTAAATAAATGCATTTATATTGAGATAGAGGAGTAGAAAAAATCTTTAAAGGCAGCTATCGATGGGTATGATGATGGATAGAGTGTTTTTGAAAAGAAAATAGAACGCCCCTTTGGCCTGGTGTCTTTTTTTAAAGAGACGAGCAATGGTTGAAATGAGTAATATTTATTATCAAAGCAGCTATCGTGGTGCAAACAGCAAATTGGTAATTTTGTCACAGTGGAAATCCAATTAAGCACGCCCCATTGAGTTAAGGCAGATGTGTAATAGCCAACAATTATGTAAAATTGTGTAAATAGGCCGTTTGACATGGGAGAAAAGAACGCCCATTTTTCTAGTGTTCTATACTTAAACTTTTTTTAACGGTAAAAACGGACAGCATTAATCACGAGCTGACGTCGTAAAGATACACATGATGTACTCGGAGGGTCCGCAGGTGTTGGCAAGTCAACGATGTATGCTGTTGCTTAGCAAAGTTAACTTGAAACTGAGTATCAATACTGTTTAACCTGTTACTAAGCCATATCTTAAGGCGCCCCATTTGGGAGTATTTGCATTGTGTTAAAACCCTGTCGTATTCAAAGGACGTTTAAGTCTGATTATATACAGAAATGCGCTGAAATTCGAAAGGTTGCATAAGATAACACACCCTTGGTGTCATTTACTGGTAATTAAAATGCAAAAAACGGTCCACTAGCGATATTTTCATTTGAGTAACAATCATCTAAAATGCAATGAAAGTTTGTTCGGTCGGTGCACTGCCAGGATAATCAATCTGAAATGTATGGCCTGTCTGATGACGGTTGTCTAGTTGACGATCTCCGTATACGTATATAGAAAGTGCAAAAAGAGTGATGAATCATTCCATATAGGTAATCGATATCTCGTTAAAACAATGTCTGTATATTTAATACTAGGTGTACTTAAGTATCGATTAGAAACATTCACGCGTATAACTGTATTATAACTATGTTCCATACTATATGGACGCTATCTAAAATATGAGTGGTAGAAATTATCACTGAATAATCCTGCTATCGGGTCTGGGGAAAGATAACTCTTTCGGGGAACTGGATATTTGGATGTAATCGCCAGTGTTGTAAAATACAGAAATGCATAAATTGGAGTGAATTGTCACATTATGTTAGATTATGCAGTCCTCAAAACAAGTAACTGATCAGGTAATAAATATGCTCTCAACTCCAAAACTATAGCCCCTACGTAAATATATTAAATTATAAAGTTGTAAGGTAATTTCTTCTCTTTAACGTGAAATATTACACGTGAAGATTGAATGAATATTAACTCAGTTATGTGACCAAAACGAAAACAAAGTATGTTTTCATTTACACATTTTGTTTGTCTACACGCAGCCTCGGACTAGCAACAGGCAGATTATTGATTAACAGGTAGCGACAACTCACGGGTCGATAGTAAGATGAGGATTGGGGATGCTTCAATTGATCAATGAAGCCCGTACACATATCTGTCACCCTCTCATGCGTGTTCAAAACCCAATTGTGAAAATGTAACATACTGCACTTTATTCTATCCTTTTCAATGTAGTGTTCTTAATTATTAACCGATCTTCGTGAACAATGTCCCAAATTAAAGAAAACAATTTCATAACTTAATATTTTTACGTAGAAGCTATAGTTTTGGAGTTAAGAGAATATTTATTACCAAGTCAGTTACTTATTTTGAGGACTGTAGAATAATTTAGGGGTGTATATTTTGTTTGTTTCAGATAACATTGCTATCGTGAAATGGACATTATAATGCTCCGTTCTATGTCAGAACATTATCATGGTACTAGTATATAAATTGATACGCTGCCGTAGTAGGCACATGTTATCTTCATAACACAAAATTCCGATTTATTAAAATGGCTGCCGATGCAATCAGCACTAAACAAAGACTATATGCCATGTGGTGTTTTTGTATAATATGCCATCTAAACGCGCGCGGTGAGGGTGACATCCGTTAAAAAACACACACTCCTATCACCTGTTCATCATCATCCAATAAAACTCAAGATATATCTCGCGGTAATTTCACTCAGTGAAAACCGATACCAGGGATATGACAGTTGGTGAAATTACATTTTCACATTTTATTTGAATGTCAATGCATTAAGGAGATGGCATTTATTTAGATCAAGCAATTTTAACAAGATGCTATTTGGTAAAGCCGGTGTATAAAGTAATTGTTAAACCTCACGTTGTAATCTCATCATCAATAAGAGTTGACGAGAGCGTAGAATGTCGTGATTTTGTTTAGATTTAAATCCAATCCGTTTCAGACATAACCGCTCAGTCCGCAGTGTATATTGAATACTATTTTGTATTCAGGCAGACGACAGTTTCGCGCATAAAAGCGCGGGAGTATAAAACCCAGACAACGGCAGGCAAACTATTTGATTACCCTTTCACGTCTGTCAAATTCACGTAAAATTATACTTGCAGTCAGGTAGCTTTAGCCTTGCTTGATACATAAGGGTAGGTAGCGAGCTGAATATTTATAACCGGTACAACATTGGCGTAGAAGGAATTGGGCCTCATTTCATCAAGGTAAAAATATAATCAAATTTAAACGACAATGTTCATGTGTGTGCATAAGAAAGACTAAAAACATTACAAATGTACAGGGTAGATCATTTACATGCGTTAGATTGCGGCTTTATTTAGAAGTATATGAAATGATCACAGTTTGATGCTAAAACAAAATAGATTATCTAAATTAGTCAATGTCTAATTATCATATAGTGCTTGCGCTAATTTAACGTAGCTTGCATTAATTGAGGTATAGTAGTTTGAATACGGTTCTTGCAGTGAAATATTCTCAGCGCGGAATGATGAGTCATTCGTAATTTGTGCCTGTTTAAAGTCCGGTAGTGTTTAAGCCACTCATCTGTGTACATATGCATACGCTCAAGTCATCCAATAATCATATAACGCTTTACAAATCAGTGTGTAATTAATAGCATTGACTTGCATTAATGCTCTATAATTAGCATCACGGATTGTCAAATAATGTCTGTACGCTTGTAAGTGACGGTTGTCTGGTTTTTTTGGCAAGCAATGACATGTTTTATGATGCCGTAATACGTGTAAAATACGTAACGAAACAGGGAGCATGTTGATGTCAGTTCAAGGGTAAGCGGTATAAAATAATATCTTATACCCGCTTTACCAACATCTATCTCAGACAATTTGAATTCTTTAGACATTGTTTATTTATCAAAAGAATAGCAATTTAATACAATTATCAAACTTCCTCATCTCTGTCATTGTGTATGTTGTATAAAATACTCAGCTTGCCAAACAGGAGACTGATTGTATTATTTGCTTGAACAGTTACAGATTTTTGCCAATGAAATAATCATGAAAAGCGATAATCAAAAGTGTGATGTTAAAAGTAGCGCAACATATACTGTCGATAAAGTAACATATTTCTGTATTTCTATCTTAATGTAAAGTAAATATAACATGTGAAAACAAATGACGTACTAAGTGGTTTTAAAAATAGTTTAGCGTAGTATTAAGAATAGAATAGCCATTGTACTAAATCAGGTTCATATTGCTTCCTCGAGAGAGCTACGTCAGCGTACTGTTGCACCATTTACGCATTTGTAATGATTTTCAGTCAATGTACTCGACGTGTATAATTACGTGTTCACATACATTCAAAGCATTGCACTCCATATGAAAGTCTATTTCTTTGCCGCGGACAATGACGTCACACTGGTCATTTATGGATGCGTAAAGACCTTCCAACCTTGTGCGAATACGCCAGCGCCTCAAGCGGACACGCGCAATTTGTTGCTATGATCCGCCAATGATGCAGTGACGACAACTTTCTTGACTTAACTGTCTCGAGGAACCAGCAATATATTTATAAGAATCTTTGTAGTTTAAGCTCTTTACTCTTGATGTAATAAGACTAATAATATTTCACTAAATCGTGTCTTGGCCAATAATAAAAAAATCAGCATGACATTTTCGCGAATCCTTTGCCAGTTGAAAAAAATCGCAAATGTCTTAATCATACTCCCAGTATTCACGCCTTCGCAGTTTCTGCTGTGGATATATCCGAATACATTAATCTCATTTCTGCCGCTAAGGCAAAAAACCTGTTGTAAGGGGCAAACGGACCTCTCAGGTAGGGTCCGTCGTTCGAACGGGGGTCTTTTTCTTTAAAAATGTCGGGAATTGTTAGTGAATTTTTTACATTTTTCGAAATTTTCAACAACAAAAATCCTTTTTTATTCTTTTTTAAGCAATTTTGTTTCAAAATAATTCCCAAACATTCTAAAATAACACCATTTTGTGTGTGCAAATTTTAAGAAAAAATGGGTCGGTTGGGCCCATACAACAGGGTTTTTTTGTCGCTTGAGTAATGTATATGACTTGAATTTGCAAATATCGGTTTTAAGTCTGTTAGAAGTGTGTATAAATTTCCAGATTATTTTAAGCAATACGTTGTATATAAAAATATACATACTGCAGCTCTGCAGGTTATTTTTGCCTTTTAAGGCCTACCTCATTAAGACTTCTTTGTATATAATTGATTGTTATTTTGTTAATTAGATGGCCTAGGAATAATATGTTCAATAAAGGTATTTATACTTGTTTTTTAATATGTTATACCGAATTACGTTGAAAATCTGTATGTAACGCATTGACACATTACTTAACGTTACGTTCGTCCGCCTGTGGCTCGATTTTTATATATCATCAAAAATCAATGTGTTTTAATGCATAAAAAATCCTATTTGGGGACACACAAAAATTAAAACTTTTCTACGGATATTTTTTTCAAAATGTTTGTGAGAATTTTCGTAAATTCTTAACATTTTAAAATATTTCGAAACAAATTTCAAAATTGTTTATAAATTCTTAAATATTGGTAACATTTTTCTAATTTTTAAAAATTTCAAAGAAATTTCAAAGTTCTCAATATTTTCATATTCGAAAAATGGTTTGGTGACCAATTGTCAAAATTCAGCATCGATTATCAATTCTAAATTAATTTGAGAAAAACCCACACATTCTGGATAACTTCTCAAGCTACTGAAGCATAACTAGAAGCTCATGATATATTCGAGAGGTATCATATTTTGAGTCAAGAAAGAGCAACAAAATAGCCAGTTGTAAAATTAGAAGTTGGTTTCTTTGGCGATAAGATTTTGGAATACAAGCGACAAGATTGTTTGTTTTGTAGATGACGTAAACGATATCCCTTTAATCGACCTAAATTATTCGATTTGATTTTTTCGGAAACAACAACCACAATATTATCGATTAACAATTTGGTTTAAAATCATCTCCTTAATGAGTTTTAGAGATTTTAAAACGGATTTGTGATATCAACAAAGATCTGAACCATAATCACAGATACCGTACGCGACACAATAAATAAGTCGCCCATTTTGTTTATCGGTAAGGAACTGGAATAATCTACATTGGATTACATCTACAAAACAAACTAAATCATATAATGAATGAATTTTTTGTGGAAAAAGTGTACTTTATCGTCCGATATTGGAACACCCAGTATCGCTCGATACTGGTACAACGTCAGTGTTCAAGTATCGGACGATACTGGCACTTATAAAATGTTCCATCGGGCGATACTGGAACACAAGTATGTGCCAGTATCGTTCAATACTGGAACAAACTACTACTTTTAGTAGCACGTGTACTAGTATCGACCGATACTGGAACATAAAAACGTTCCAGTATCGGTCGATACTGGAACACAATTTGGCCGATACTGGTATACCAGTATCTGGGACCTAAAGTACACTTTTTCTGATTTGATTTAGTCATTACACAATTATATTTCTTGCTACCATTCATATATATTTCTCAGTTATAAGAAAATCAAATTAAATTATCTTGTCGTTTTCGAAGTATTAAGACAGTGGTTTGTTTCAAGATAAACGGTTGTACCTAACACTTGTTGTTTTAAAAGCCTTTCCCAACTTAAGTTCTAAGTCTATCTCAAGAATTACCAAACCAATACTAGGCATGTTTGTACTTTTTTTAATGCATTTTCCATGGTGAGACTGAATATGGTGATGAAATTCAATAATGTTGACATTTTAGAAACAATTTGTTCAGTTTTGGAAATGTCGTCTGCAGACGCCTGTCGCGTGGAAAGTATTAATGCACATTCTTACGTACAATTACGACATTTGTTAGTGTTTAATAGACCGATGCGATATTGTTTAAGTAGCATTTTATAAAGCTTCGATTCTTGCTATTATTGAATGTTTAGTTATTTTGATGTTAATTGTCATTAATAGCTAATTCTTGAATTTCATTTGTTAATAATTTCAAATATATAAATGTATTCGATAGCATTGTGTGTGTTCAAATCAAATATTTTTCAACTGTAGTATATAGTACGTATTTCTATATGTTAAGCAATTGAGTTAAGGTTGAATAATTGGTTTGTTAACCATGGAACCCTGGTATATATACATGGTAAACCCCATTATCATTATCATTACAATCATAATTGTAATTATTACTGTGGAACCCTGGTGATGTACATGGTAAACCCTGGTTATTAAACTTTAAAACCCTGTTAACCCTTGGTTTATACTACAAATCCTGGTTTAATTAATTATTATCGTTATAACCGTAGAGACCCGGGATTCATGGTGAACCCTGGTTATATCATAGTAATGGAATTCTGTTTTAACTCTGATTTAAATCATAATTGTGTATTCCCTAGTTTACGGGTGGTAAACCTCGGTTAGATCATAATCGTAGAACCTTGGTAGCCTCCTGGTGTCATACTGTACATACTTAATCTGGGTTTGATTATTACTGTCGAACAGTACATGGTTCCCGGTTTTATGATAACCGTTAAACTATGGTGTAGTGTAACTCGGGTTTTATTAAACCCGAGGAACCCTGATGGTATACATGGCTAACCCGGGTTTTATTATAACCGTTGAACCCTGATGGTAAACCTGGTTAACCTTCATTCAACTATGGAACCTTGGAGGTTAGCCTCGGGTTAAATTTAAACATCGAACCCTGGTAATTCTGGTTTATAATGTTAAAGGTCCCAGGAAATGCAAATATAATTGGTGTGATTTGAGTCAAGTCTACGAGGAGGAACATTGACCAACTATTATTGATAGCTCAGTGAGTTCTATGAAAAGAAAATTCCAGGTGACTGGTTTGCTTCATGATACTCACTGATAAAACAATATACCACAAATGATGTCATTTGTGGTGTGTTCATTTTTCTGGCCCTGTTTATTGCAATGGAATGTCCCACAAAGATTTGGAACAGGATTATCATCCCATTTCCTGGTACCTTTAAGCATGTAACTCTCTGGGATACGTAGTAAATTCTGGTTTAATTACACTAGCAACCAAAAGTATTAGGACACATGGTTTGGTGTCAAAATCATTCCATATATTGAATGTGGAGTGATATTTCACTACCAGTTGAACAAATGTGTTGCTGAATCTCTTCTCATTGATAAATTCATGTTTCCTAAAAAATCTATTTATTAAATTCCATGGAATGGTAGAAAATATGTGCCGTTTTGAAATCCCCATACAAATTTCCCATTGGAAATAGCTCATGAATAATTAATCAACCTCTTATGGTTGGTAGTCTGGCAATGTTGACTTCCTTTTAAAAAAACCCCGTCTCAAGTGTTTTGTCAATGGATTCACTCAAGTCAAACTAATCCCAATATTGTCACTAGTCTTTAATCTCTCACAGATATTGACACTTGATATCTTTATTCATCTTAAAAATAAGATATTTGGGATGGAAATTTAGTATAATCTTGACACCTTTACTTTCATATTTTAAATGGAAACCATCCAAATTCTTTGTACTTTTCTCATAGCATCCATATGACCTGGGCACACCACACAGTTCTATACATTTCATCATAACTTAAGCATTTTTGTCAAGTTAATTTGACTCATTGCGAAAAACTTAAATCACAAAAATTTGGTTATAAATGTTTTCCTTTTAAATAATAATGTCTTAAATAAGTATATTTCAAATTTATTTTAACAAACTTTTAACAAAGCCAACACAGTAGTTCAATGGACTCCCAGTGTTTCTCTCAATTTGCTGCTAGTTTGCAAGGTATCATAATACTTTTGTTTTTTGCTAGTGTATAACCATGAAACCTGGATACCCAGGTTGGAAAAAAATCGTGTAACTCGAGGTATAAATAGTAACCCCGTTGATTAATCTTTACATCTGGTAGACTGGTAAGCCCTGGTCAAATTCTTTAAAGGTTGATTATTTATTGCAGTATTGATTTTAATAGCATTATTTGTGTGTACATTGAGGCCCCAACGCGGGAATAAGTATGCAAAGCAGTTTAATCGATTTAATATGAATATTTCTGTTATTATTGCTCTCAAGCACAATTTTTATACTGAACTGAAATTATTAATGACTTCCATGTAAAATAAGTTACCTATAATAGTCTTGTTTTTTTTGTTTCCAACTGGTTTTGGAAACTATGTTATTTCTCAGTAATGTTGTATAATATTTAAAACACGTAAACAGATATTATCACAATATAAGAGCGTGTATGCCATGTTTAGCATTATAATGTTACTCGTCTAGCCACATCAATTCAATTTTTGTCCGCGTCTATAAAATGGCGCACACTTTCGATGCCAATAAAATCAGCTATCTGTAACTATATATCGAATATTTGTCTGTAAGTGCGTTGTTTACGTTTATCGAGAGTGGTGAGACGCAACATTAATTATTTGAGCCACTGCATTAATAATATTGTCTCTTATTGCATGGCGACGGTCGATAATAAATGGAATTATTACGTGCGTTCACATGTCGACTGTTGTGGTCTCCGATAAATCATCGATACTGGTATCAATAAGGAAATAATCCATTGAAACAAAAGAATATTGACTAACTTTCATATTATACATGACATGTATGTCATATATTCCATAATCTAACATCTCTGATTCATTAATGCAGTACGCGAGAGCCGGGTAATTGAAAAATATACGCGCAACTAGAATGGGTCCCCCGATGGGTCCCCGTTTCCCTCTATATGGCCTCCATCTTTAAACATCGCGTGACGTGGTTGGGCGCACTGATTTAACTCCCTTACAATCATAGAAAAATTGTGTTCGAACAGTGACCCTTCTTGTGCACCTTTTTAATTACCTTATAGTACGCGCTATTAGAGTACTATAAGGTAATTATAATCATGTGAAAATACCGATTTGCATCTGATAGCCTGAAAGTTCCCCTTCAACATCCCCCCTCCCCTTCCCCCACCAATTAATGTTGCTAGGCCACGGGCTGATGGTTGGCAAGTTGGGCGACTCAACATTGATCAAGGGGAAAGGGGGATGAATTTACACTAGGCCTATTAAGCGTTCAAACACTAACATTGTGGCTTACACCTGTTCATTTGGTGACAGATGAAATAGAGTTAAGATGGAGAAATCTTAACCTCGAGATATTCCCAAAGGATCTGGCTGGTAAGAGTGGATCTAAAGGTTTAAGTGCGGTCCAACAGATATGGCTGAATATTCTCGACATTCAACTAACTTTGTCTCTGTCCGTTTGACTTCATTCATGTAAATACCATTTTCTTAGTTTGAATGAGCTTTTTGACACTTTCCATGCGGATATATGTTTTACCATATACAAAACAGATTTTTTAGAAACCTTTTCCAACTTTCAAGGTCTATCTCAAGGATTACTGAGCCAATACTAGGCATAGGCTATTTGTACTTATTCTATGCATTTCTCAAGTTGATTCCAAATATGGAAATGAAACATTTTGTGAAATTTTGGAAAGTCGTCTGCAGACGCCTGCCGCATGGAAAGCGTTAATATGGCACCAATCTCAATAAAGTTAAATTTGTACACCTATACCTATCTAATTATCAACAAGTAGTGACAGTTTATCAAAGTCCAACAGACAACATGGACGCACCGGTTACGAAAAGTTTTTTCCACAGTTAACATGAAAAGCTTTATTCAAAATATTAGACGCCTTATTCAAATGTTAACTTCAGAAAATATATTGCGTGCCGGTTATGGTCAATAAGATTTGTAATTATTAACCTGCTAACACTTGAAAAGATACCGTACATAACAGTCAGCTGTAGAACGGGCCCCGTTTCAATTGAGGGCGTTCTATTTAGTGACGCACTGCCGTCATTTTTTACACGGCGAGTCATCAAATGACGGAAGTCCGTCGCCCGCCGGAATACGAACAAAAAACACTTTTCAATAGAGGGCGGGCCAGGGAACGGCCCACGTCACAGTAATTTTCAAAATTCATAAAAAATTATCACATTTACCCTTAAAATTCGATAAAAAGGTGTAATCGCGTCTAAAAAATGGTGGTCTCATCGCAGCAAACCGGTCAAAAAAGACATCGTTTTAGCTTGTGTCGTGTGATGTATGGATCAAAGGTTAAATTAAATCATCGAACTGGATGTCGCAAGGAGTTCTGGTACCTTATGCTGCCCTCAACTCGATGGATGTGCAGATAATTTGGGGTAAAGGGCGAAAATTCAACCATTGCGCAAATTGACGGGGCGCGTTACCTTGGTTCGTTTTAGAGCGCCCTCAATTGAAACGGGGCCCCGTTCTAACAGCTGACTGAATAACGTACTATTCCCTCTCGACACCTCTTACCGATGACTAAAGGATGTGGACACACCTATTTAATAGCGGGCTGGTTTTCATTTAAAATGACCCTCTACTCAGAAGACCCACTAATCAGAAGGCCCGCTAGTCAGAGTCTGAGTAGCGGGCCTTCTGAGTAACGGGTCCTCTGAGTGACGGTACTAATTTGAATTTATTTTAAAGGGTCCGCTAGTCAGAATTCTTCTGAGTGATTGGTTTTCTAAGTTACCTTAAAGACCCGTCAGTTAGAAAACCAATCAGTCAGAACAAAGATTCTGAGCAGGGGCGTACCGACCGGGGGCAGGGGGGGGGGGGGCAAGTTGCCCCCCTGGCTCCAAATACCGGGACGCTAAATTCGCAATACCGGGACGCTACAAAATGGGCCTAAAAAAAAATAGGACCTAGGCCTAAAACCCTGACGGGGCAACCTTTTACGAACATTTACGCCACTGTCGGGACGACATACTTCTGCCCCCCCCCCCCCCCCCCCCCCCTGGCTCACATGCCGCGGTACGCGCCTGATTCTGAGTAGCGGGCCTTTTTAATAAAATACAACAAAAGCCCACTATTCAGAAAGTCCGTTACTCAGAAGGTCCGCTTCTCAGAAAATTCTGAGTAGCGGACCTTCTGACTAGCATGACTAGTGAGTTTTCTGAAAAGCGGGTCTTCAGAATAACGAGTCTTCTGGATAGCGACATACATGCACCCATTCTAATTATCTATCAATATTAACCAATGTCCTCCTTGACAGGTGCGTCATGACCTACAGGGTGTCCCAGAAAACCTGCAACTTATTTTGGCGGGGCTCTAGTTTCACCTTTGAACATCGAAATGCAGCGATGTTTGCACTTTTTGAAATCTGTAGAATGTTTTCTGTTTATCTGTGAAAAAATAATTACGATTGCTAGTTTTGTTTTCAAATAAGATGTGGTCAAAGGAAGGTATGTGTGGAACACGTTCAACCGATTTGGCGATAATCGATGACAAATCCAATAATGTCCTAAATATTGTGCGTGAAGTCTTAGGGAACGTACATTGTTTTCACATGCTAATGATTAATGTTATAAAACGTTATTGCTATGAAGAAATAAAAATAAACATACATGTGTATTGCCTAAATAAAAATGTTAAAACGATGGCAGTTTTCTTCTCGCTGATGAAAGAGTTGTGACATACTGTGCGTCTGAAAGCTCGAACCAAGTTCAGAAAGCTTTCCAAATAAAATACCCGAGGAGAAAAATCTCATACCGTTCAATTATTTAGAGGAAATGTTAACAAATATTAACATTTGGACTTTATAGCAACTATAGACTGATGGATAGTTCAGGTCGCCGTCGAACAGCTAGTGAGAACCATTTCGAAGAAAACTGAGGTTTGCCACGCTCTGAAAAATGAACCGATTATATCAGCACAGATATCAAGTCCTGATCCAATGTTACGATTTCTACAACCAGTCTTTTTATTTCATTAATTTTAATAAACGTTGATTGTTAAATTTTAGGAGAATGTAATTTTAATTAACAAACCAAATGATGAAAGAGAGTGCGCTCCAAAGTGATTCACCCCGGGGATTCACCGGGCTCCGTAGCGGTAACATCGGTTTTATCCAAATCGGTTGAACGTGTTCCAGGCATACCTGCCTTTGATCGCGTCTCATTTGAAAACCAAATAAGCAATCGTAATTATTTTTTCAAAGGTAAGCGGAGAACATTCCACAGACTTCAAAAAGTGCAAATATCGCTGCAATCTGATGTTTAAAAGAGAAACTAGAGCCCTGCCAAAATAAGTTGCAAGTTTTCTGGGACACCCTGTAGTTTCGAGACAGGTCTGAAACAAAAGAATATTGACTATTTTCCCTATTGACACCACCAAACTAATACAGCAACACCCAGGGTGTAGACGTAACTATTGTAATTAACAAAGTAAGTAGGTTTACGCGGATAGTGAATTGAGGTCGGAAGTTGCAGACGCCATCTTGACCCGAGAGGTGTCTTGACCTAGTTTAACTTAGAAATGGCGTCATTTTGTATCATCGTGACGCAGACGTGTTGATAAAGAGACTTTTCGATAATGAGAGAATTAATGTGAACAGATGAGACAAGAATTATACGAGGTTCGTCTCTTTTTACTTCGCACTGTACTGTCTGTTAAAAACAGTTGCGCCGTGTTTGTACATTTTTAATAAGGTTACTGCAATGGGTATTTCTAATGCTGAATATTGTTCCACAATATCTGTAATGTAACCCTTTTTACCAAACAGATAGCATGCTAAGTTGATTCAGAGAATAAACACAATGCACACAGATGTAACGCATGGGTAGTTTATAGTTAAAACGGGTTCGGAAGTTGCCATTCGATTGGTTCATATAAGCGTAAAATTGGTCTGATCACATTAAGCTAATTTCAGGTAATTTTGACATTACAAGCCAAAATTATAGCGCAAATTTAAAAATCAGCATTGGTGAAAAAAATGGACTCATTTCCTTTCAAAAAATGCATACTTTTATATACATCATATTAATAGTTACAGCGCTTGATACATTTCATGTTGTGAGGCTTAACAGCCTCCTTAAAAACACGGTTTAAATATTGTGCGCATCTGGGTATTTTGGGTACATAATATTCAAAACGCACTGTACTGTTTGGGATCCCTTTCAAAATAACTTGATACAAATAATAATTTATATCAGGCCTTAAAACGGTGCAGCTGGGCCTTGTCGAGCGATCCCGTGACCGTGAGAGCCAAATTATTTTTCTCAGTGAAATTGTCTACTCTCGTCGCAAAACTGTGGGCGGAATCCACGAGGGGCCATACCAAATTGTTCGTCTGAGCACAAGGATTCCAAAAAATGTATAGTTTGCCCCACCTCCGATGCTTGTTTGAAGGGTCGCAATAGCCGAGCGCAGGCCGAGCGGATGCTTTACAAATAATTAAATTACACTAAACTTGAGTCGAACTCGAAGTGAAGCAACAGGAAACAGTTCCTTCTGTTTATATTTTCTTTTAATTCATAGAAAATACTGCAACAAATGACGTTGAATCTTGATTTTCAACACAGTCGTTTTACGATCAAGTTCCACGGAGTTTGATGTCGAATTGATTTCAAATTTCATTCATAAAATACGGTGAGTACGCAAAAGCTTTTATCTGCATTGTGATTGGCCAATAACAAATGATAATAAGGCCACGAAAAAACACCCTTTCCCTTCGAGCCCGACCGACCCATTTGTTATTGATTTTTTGTTAGAAAATTTCAAAATTGTTTGAAATTTGTGAAATTTTTGAAAATTACATTAAAAAGAACCACAATAAAACAATAAACTAGATTTGTTTGCGCTTGCTGGTTTTGGGGACGCCACCATCGCTCCCCCGCTCTGAAAACAATTACTTACGACCGCCCCCCCCCCCCCGCTCTTTTTGACTCTGCGGCACATTTCCCAATTATTTTAAGAAAAAAAAAACCAAATCCCTACCTGAGAGGTCCGTTGCCCGTCGCGACGCGTCGTAGCCTAATTGGTCAATATATCACGCAATACATCATAACAACTGTGATTGACAGGTAAGATAAGAGGGTTTTCCGGAATGTCAAAGCACTTGTCAAAACAGCTGGTTTGATCAAATTCGATTAAAGGCGTACTACCAGACTTACATTACTCAGCGATAACAACATATATCCGTGTTCTTTTGTACGATTCTACTTTATTTTCATAGCTTGGTTACCGATCTATTGAGCAAAACGTGAAAAGATAGTTGACCTTTGAATATGCGGTCAACATTTGAAATTGCTCCGATTTCGACAAATATATATATATTTTTTATCTGATCACAAGGATTTCATACATGGTATTTTTTCCAACTCGTTGTGGCTTATGGTTAAGTTCCACATACATGATAAAGGCCAATGAACTTTGACATGTACTCTTTGGTTGTTTCTCGACGTCGTCGCCTGCCTGGAGATTTGTTTTGAATTATTTTTGATTTTTAACTCAACATTCTGCTCGACTAAAGCTATCATTGTCTTGGTTTAGAAATAACGATCTGTTCTACATCTATCTGTTTTTAAGGCATATTACTGCGTCAGAGATAGAGGGAGAGCGAGAAATGCGATCAGTCAAGCAGGTGGTATGTCTGAATTGCATAAGGTTGGGTCTGCGTAAAAACTGTGTTCGCGGAAATGACTTTTTGTGCGTTACCCGAGCTTAAAGAAAGCCGTGATATTACTTTTCTCGTGGAATGAATGCTTCAGCTGTCGCATACTTTTTTGAAATTAATCAAATTGATCATTTCGTTATTCAATTATGTCGATTTAAAGATACCTAAGTGTAAAGTGATATTATAATAATGCAATGTTACTTTTATAATATACACCTGGAAAAAAGTATCGCACAGCTGGTTTTTTGCTGCAAAGTACAAATGTGGCCTCAACTTTTGCCACCATGGTATGATATTAAGGATCATTTGTTTGCGTAAGCTGTCCAGCAAAATGTTCTGCAATAAGACATTTGATTTTGTGTCGTAATCGATGTAATGTTTTTTCAAGGCCAAGGGGAAATGCATGTTTTTTCCAAAAACATGCGTTGATGATAAATGAGAGCGATACGCCAGCTGTTCAAAATCGGAGGCTTATATCTCAGAACTTTCAGGGTTACCCTGTAAAAATGTTGTACTTCAATGATCACAAATATCATAAACTTGAAGAAGAATGTAAAGTTGACAAATCCATTCGCTTTATAAGCGAGAAAATCTACGTTTTGTAACACCCCTTAAACATGTAGAAGTATAGGGGACCTATAATTGGTGTTGAATCAGAAAGAACCATAACTTCAACCAATTACACGGTTCAATATTGTAAATGATACTAAAACAAATATCATTTTTATATAAGAAAATTAATGTGAACAGTTTGACGGTAGATAAACTTAGCAAAGTAATAGCACTACCTTTTTCCCATTTTTCCGAAAGTAAATTTACTTGAGACCGCCGGTCTGTTCTTTGGACACGCGTCACATGAGGTTGATCTCTAGCTCTATGGGCGGCTATTTATGTCAAAAAGGTTTCAAAGACTAGAAAAGGTGTCAAATAATAAGAAAGGGGTCAAATAATTATTAAAGAGGTCTCAAATGCGGAGAAAGGCGTCAAATAGAAATAGAAACGATGTCAATAATTGAGTGATAAAGGGGTTAATATCTTACTATAATTTGTCTTATGGTGTATGTATGTATGTATGTATGTATGTATGTATCCATAAAGGCTTTCTCATTTTACGTCTAAACGCCGTGTACGTTGCACTGATAAAAGATGATTATAATGTGAGTGTTATAAGCTATAAATGGCCGAAAACCGTACAGAATTGACCGAGATATGAGCAAAATTATGGCAATTTTAGGGCCTTTTCAGCCCGGCTTTTGAGACTATTTTTTACGGGCCATGTTTGTTTTTCTCTGCGTACACTGTAACCATGCAGTCGGCGCGTGGAGCACATAACGCGTCGCAGTGCGCCATGCAAAATAAACTCACACACGCACGCACCCCTACACACGCGGGCGGGCACTTGGAGAAATACGCTGCGTCACACGGGGTTGGTGTATACGCCACGGCGCGGGGGCGGAGACGGGAGCGGGCGGGGACGGCTGGGCGGGCGGGCGGGGGTTGGGGGTGGGGGCGGCAGCGGGTCATAAGGTAACGAAATAATGTGGTTTCTGAAAACATGATATGGTGAATCTAAATTACATAACATGGTGTCAGATGTGGGATTTGATACTGTATGTGACACGCGGGTGGACAAATATTGGAGAAATACGCCGCGCTACGGGAGAGGCCTTGGCGTTGAGATATGTCACATGGCGGGCGGGGCGGTGACGAATGGTGGTTGTGTGTAATGATGTAATGTGGTTTGGGAGGCAGGGAGTTAATGAAGAAATGTGATGCTAAATTGCGTAACGGATATGCCACGGGGCGGGGGCGGGCGGGGGCGGGGGCGGGCGGGGGCGGGGGCGGGCGGGGGCGTTTGGGGCGGGATGGTGACGGTTGGGGTACTGGAGATGGTTAAGGTTTAGGCCTTGGAGTTAAAATATGCCACGGGCGTGGGCGGGAGGGGGGTCTTTGAATTAAAACAAAAATATTAAATATTGTTCTATTCCTATGTGTTTCGTTATAGATTTTTCAACATTTTGTGTTGTTTCATTTGTAGCCTGTAGGTGTTCTATCTGGTAGGCCCTACTCCCTAGCGGGAGAGCCCGTCCGTAGGACGGGCGTCCCGCTAGTACAGATAAAGGTCTCAATTTTTAATAAAGGGGTCAAGTGTTGTTAAAGGGGTCAAATACTGATAAAGGCCTCAAATACTGATAAAGGCCTCCAATATTGATAAAGGGGTCAAATACAGATAAAGGTCTCAAATGTTGGTAAAGGGGTCAAATACAGATAACGGTCTCAAATGTTAATAAAGGGGTCAAATACTGATAAAGGTCTCAAATATTGATAAAGGGGTCAAATACAAATACGGATAAAGGCCGTAAATACTGATAAAGGCCTCAACTATAATTGATAATGGGGTCAAATCCAGATAAAGGTCTCAAATGTTAATAACGGGGTCAAATACTGATAAAGGCTTCAAATGTTGATAAAAGGGTCAAATACTGATAAAGGTCTCAAATACTGATAAAGGCCTCAAATATTGATAAAGGGGTCAAATACAGATAAAGGTCTCAAATATTGATAAAGGGGTAAAATACAGAACGGTTTCAAATGTTATTAAAGGGATCAAATACTGATAACGGTCTCAAATATTGATAAAGGGGTCAAATACAGATAAAGGTCTCAAATGTTGATAAAGGGGTCAAATACTGACGTGTGCCTGACCATGACCAGGAGGATATTGGGCCGTAGGTCCATTGATTATCGCATGATTATCGGTTGGGAAATAAATATTGAGATCTCCATACTCTCATTTGTATGATTGGGATTGATAGATGATGAATCTTTTTCTGTTCGCTCCACCGTATCTTATTGACATATGAATTAATATAGTGCAGTATATTTTCTGTTAGTGTTTGTTCATATAATTATTGCGCTACACGAACAGATCCCTGTATACGCGACAGTTATCGCGACTGAATAGTCTCTCGATTTGTGAACATAAATATTTGCTTCTATTCATAATTATGCATAGCCAATATGGTATGTATTCATATTTGATTACAGTGTTTTGGAATTTTCGGTCGCTATTTTTTGGGATTTAAAGTAATAATAAAATATAAAATGCTAAAGAAAAAATGACTTTTTAATCATCCATCAACTTTCCAAATGGATATCGGGTGGGCCCAATCGGTTATCAGTCAGGGGCGGACTGGCCACTGTGGCGTTTTGGCGATCGCCACATGGGCCGCTTGGTTTTGGGCCTCTCAGGGCCGGTTACTCATATTTTGCGGCCGTGCGAAAATGTGTTACCGTGCAAAATGTTGTGACCGTGCGAAAATTTTTGACTGTGCGAAGAAAAAAAAATTTACCCTACCCCCACCCCCCCCCCCCCCCCCCCCCCCCCCCCCCCCCCCCCACACTTACGTGAAATTCACGAGGTGACTGACTGGGAAAAAAATTGGGGCAACCTTTTACGAACATTTACTACCGGGACGACATACTTCTGCCTGACATGGTCAAAAAGGGCCGCTTTACTAAATAATTTTGCCACGGCCGCTTTCAGGTCCCAGTCCGCCCCTGTTATCAGTTATGAATGCCTCTCTCGGCCTCTATGACCAATCAGATGCGCAAATCTATATATATTACGGACAGGTGATACTTCTCAGATGACATATTAAGTATTGTATAAAATATTTCCTTTGCCATAAGGATACACTATATCAAACAGATCATGTCCAAGTGTATTCTTAGCATCATCAAAATTACCCCCTTGTACCTCAAAATAATTAATATTTTCACTAAAGTTTATACTTCACACGCCCATTTCGTAACACATTTTTACGTAGTATAAATCAGGTTGAATAACAAATAAAAATGAAGAGCGATCTCTTTTCCAACGACTTTGTGTGTGTCTCTAACTCTCTATGAGCGTGTTTCTGCTGGGGCACTGCAAAAAGTAAACGCTAAAAACACTAAGTTTCAATCGGTCAGTTTTTAATCCCCCCCCTGTTTCTACTCGCGAAAAGTTACCGCTAAGTTTATCGATCCTAGTCGATGGGCCACGACATGTGACCTTTTGTAATCCCAAACAATGCCACCGCACCTGAAAAAGATTGCTTCACAATAATATGTATAGCCCAGCGTGACACGGTTCACGGCGCAAACCGCTAAGAATCGCCTTGCTGTTTCTATTGGGTTTATTGCCGATTATTGCCGATTATTGCCGGTTCCAAACCTGGTTTGTGAAGGTTTTAGGGATTACCAAAAATACCGATAATTGCCGGGTTCTGCCTGTTTCTACTGGGCAAACTTAGCGTTTATTAGCGGTTTCTTCCCCAGCAGAAACACGCTCCCTGTTTCTATTGGGAAAACTTAGCGTTTATTAGCGGTTTCTTCCCCAGCAGAAACACGCTCTTAGCGTCTATTAGCGGTTTCTTCCCCAGCAGAAACACGCTAGCTGTTTGATTGATATGAAGCTATCACGGACACACTCACAATAGAGCCTGTCCGATCAACAGCTGTCCCTTTTCAATTACGCCATAGCATGTCTACAGGTAACACTCACACAAAATAATTATAGGAAATCACTCTATCGATGGCTTCTTAAACCTCGACTTCTGTCGCCCATGTCCAACTGAGATTTATATACTGGCCGCAGCGCTGTGATTACCTATTAATTTATCATTGTTGTCAAGTTTTACATGACCGTCCTACTGGCGATGACATTTTAGTTCCAACAAAATCTAAATAAAGTCTACTTTAGATTAAATTATCTCACCGTCTTTTTACAGGCAATTTGTGTAAAATGTTGCGTACTGTAGCACGCCACTATTGCATATTTAGTGCGACTCATTTTGACAATCAATTGCCTTTAGGATGGGGGACGGGACATATTCCGTTGACCTACATTTTGGCACAAAGTTATTTCATATTACAATTGCAGTTAATCTAGGTTGGTTTTGAATGCGATAGGGAGGAGAGACCTGCGGAGGAGAAACCAGGGGGACCATGGCTCCTGTACACCAGTTTCCTGAGTATAGAGGATCTGCTCCACCACGTTTGATGGGTTTGATGTATCTAAACAATGTCCACATCGAGTCCCCATTAGTATCACATGGATTGACATAATATATGATGATTCTGGTTAAGGACTGGGGTTAAGGATGATAGTCCATGGTATGGCATGATTATTGAATGAGGATTTTAGTATAAGGAATTTAAGGGTATAGGATCCATGTATATGACGTAGTTAACCGGAATCATGGCGAACTACTGAATTTGTTCACCAAAACTATAAGTAGCTAACAATCTCAATAATCATGCGAGTTAACGGCACTTTCAAAAAACGTCATGATTCCGATGAATGACGCACGCGTGGTTCCTTTCTTTAGAGCCGATCGATCAATGTATGCATGGCCTCTATATCCTTGATTACGGCACAAAGCTGTATATAATCCGTTAATCTGTCAATAGAAGATGTTGTTATTGGTTAATTTCCGTCACACCATCACCATGATCACATCAAAAATAAACCACCAAGAGTCTACGATCAGATTATGACGTCAAGTTCCTACAATTTCACCACGAGAATCTTCTCAATTGTGTTTGAGATCGAAATATAGGCCTATAAACTACTGATTAAGGTGATACAAGTAGCTGTACGACTCATTTGGTTCACGTCGTCCTCTTAAAGGTATATTATGTGATCTTTCCAGGGAACGCCCTCAACATCGAAAAAAAAATTGAAAGAAGATTTTCTTGCAGATTTTTAGAGAGAAAATAAACTGTCGGATAATCTTAACTTTTATTTAAGTAACCTGAGGTATGACGTTTACGATTGGGGTCAAACTAATATCTTGCATCGCCACACGTATTACAAGCATCCCTGAAATATGAACATATTTCAGTACTTGTACGTATGGTGATGAACATATTACATTGGCGCATAACGTAAACGTCTTACACTTGTAAAGCATAAAGTGTGGCCTAACCAAGTCATTTCTATAAGATTTAGTATGCCTTAAATACTACACCAGTGAAAACTATACATTTTGCCCAAGGCAGTTTATGTAACCATTGACCAATCTGAGTCATGTCGTCCCTCTGGTTTAATGACATACGAACGGGTCATCTCTCTAATATAGAATTGTTCCTACCTGAAATGTGTTACCCAGTGAGAACCATAACCATGATAATTATACTCCGTGCAGTGACGCAAGATGGTATTCAGAAGAGTCGCACCCAATTATCGTGTATACGTGATTGTAATGCGCAGACGTAAGTCCCGGCACTTGCGTATAATTGCTGCGTCGATCACTTCGATGTCACTACGATAAACCTGGTCTCAATACCTGGGATGCTGCTTCTTATAGATTTTGAATCTAGCCTGCTATACTGTCTCTCATAGTTTCATTTTCAAAATTCTTAAGCGTCATGGCTTTGGTTCTTCAATTCAGAAATGGATTAGACTTTTCTATAACAATGCTGAATCTAGCCTGCTTATTTTTAACGGCAATATGTCTGATAGATTCTTTGTCAACCGGGATTGCCGTCAAGGCGATCCCCTCTCGCCTTACCTTTTTCTACTGTGTGCTGAAGTACTTGCGACGATGGCAAGAAACAACCATGATATGAAAGAGTTTAAAATCACACAATACGCCGATGATACCACATTTATTCTTGACGGTAGTGAGAGGTCGCTTGTAGAAACCTTAAATGTTCTCGATCAATTTGCTGTTATGTCTGGGTTACGTATAAATAGCAATAAAACAAATGTTGTTTGGATAGGCTCTTAAGCGGAAGGAGCTGCCTTTTAGTACTTGTAGTCACCTCAACTGGGTTAGGAATAGATTCTCCATGCTTGGTGTTGATTTCAGTCTTGATCTGCATGAGATGCCAGCATTAAACTACTCTAGTATTGTTGATGATATTCGCAAATCGATGAAACAATGGTCGAAGAGATACTTGACAGTTCTGGGTAGAATAGCAGTGGTTAAGTCCCTCTTTATCTCGAGATTCAGTCATCTGGTTCTGGCCATTCCCAATCCAGATTGCAACTTGATACATGAGCTTAACAATATGTTTTTCAATTTTATATGGAAAGGCAAGACAGATAGGATTGGCAGGGACCAGATGTGTGGCGATTATGACGAAGGGGGTACAAAAATGATCCAAGTTGGTATATTTTTCAACGCTCTGAAAATATCATGGATTAGACGTCTTTTAAGGGCTGGTAATCCCAATAAAGCTGTTATCATGTTTCTGCATTTCTCACAGCTGAAGGACATGGGTAACTTTATCTGCGGCTCCAATAGGTGGACCAATTTTATTAATAAGATGAGCAATACCTTCTGGAAGGAAGTTCTTCTTGCCTGGAATTCGTTTCAGCAACACAAGAAGCCAGAGGGAGGATTTTACTCTTTGGAGGCACTTAGAAGAAAATATGTTAATCTTAGAACTAACTTTCTTGAGTACCATGGGCTCAGACGTACTATTATTGAGAGTTTTAGAAATGTGTCATTGTTTACTAATGCTAAGCCGGTTGCTAAACCATTTATTCCTATAAACATTGATATTCTATTAAAAGACAAAAAGGACTGTAGGCGTATCTACAAAATCCTTTTACCCAATTCCAATAATAAAGCCAAGCTAAAATGGTCGCAAAAACTTCAGTACATCGACGATAACAAATGGAAAACTATCTGCAACGCGCCATTTAAATGTACTGGGGATATCAAGCTAAGATGGTTTCAGTTTCGTATAACTGAGCACTAACTGCTTCCTTAAGATGATAAAGATTTCCAGCGACGATAGATGTTCTTTTTGCTATCAGGTCCAGGAAACAATTTACCATATATTCTGTATGTGCCCTATTACTAATACCATCTGGAGAAAGCTATGTAAATGTAAAATTAAGGTGTCGCTGTGCGATAATGACATTCTCTTTGGCAAATTCCCCATTAGTAAACATACTGGTCTCAATAACATCTTGTTGATTGCGAAATTTGCAGTATACAGAAATAGGTGCAATGGTTCAAAACCGTCATTTCAAAACATCCAACATGATATCATTAAGTACCATAATACTGAAAGACACATGTGGAAAAAATCTCTTAAGAATACTCTCTACCTTAAAAAATGGGACGTTTTCCACATGCTTTTTGTATAATTGAAATATATTATATTTTGTAATTTAGTGTATGTTTTAATACATCATCCTGTATTTATGCATAATAACCATATTCATGCGATATATAGTCTACTTATCGATGTTACAGTTATCCACACACATAGGGCCGTATTCTCGTACGTAGTTAAACACGGTTTTAAGCTAAACACGCGTCTAACTTTGACTTTAGACACAGCGTTTAACTAAACGCGATTCTCGTACATTTGTTTTACTTAAACACGCGTCTAACTCACTGAAAAGTGTCTAACTTTAAACATAGGTATGGGGGTAGTTTAAGGCGCGTTTAACTAAACAAATACACGAACTGTATGCCTTGAATGATTACTCAACCGTGCCCGCTGTAAGCTGCCGGGGATATTGTGTAGTATTAAAAATACACGTGCGTTTGAGGTATTCAGTCGATATCTATTGTAACCTATCAGGGCCACAACAAAAATAAATACCTGTATACATACTATACAGTATCGCACAATCACCCTGGGAACGAGATTCGCCGAGTTTAAAACCGTGTTTAGTTAAACACGTTGTTTAAAAGATAAACTCGCGTTTTAGTTAAACACAAGGCCATGCGTTTTGAACTGGGCCTGCAAAAAGGTGGAGTTGTGACATCGGCACATCAAAAATGACATTGTCTATTCAATTTTTTGTATAAAGATACCACCTACATAGCTAAATTTGGTATCAAAATAAAGCTCTTATGCAGGGCAAGAAGATAAAAGTATTAGCATGTGTTAAAATTTTGTCAGTTTTTGTTAATTAATGGCTAATTAACCAACATCAGGGGTGGAGGAGAGTCCGGCGCAGGAGAGTCCGGCGCAGCAAATTTGGCATCTACAGTACAGTTCAGTGCAATTGAGTTAAATCATGTTTATGGAATGAAATTGTTGCATCTAAGTACATAAACTCTGGTAAATAAACTGATTTGAATAATTTAGATGTTTAATAATGGGTAATCACCTTAATTAATAAAGAATTAATCAATAATTACAGACCCGCAATGCATTGAAGAACTACATGTGTATGACTGGATGGATATGTACCGACGCAGCGTCTTTTACCAGCACATACGGTTAGGCAAAGTGATCATGGTATGGGATGCATGAGTGATTCTATTGAGGGGATAATGTGATCAATACAAAGTATGAACCTTTGTCTTTCAAACAATACACTTTTGGATTGTTAGATACCTTTGGTTATGTAACGTCATTAACATAAACACAATAGGTTTCAGACACTGACTGAAATCTGCCAATTATTTGGCTGGATATGTAATATGTTGAATATGGGTTGATTGATACATTTGCGTATATCTCGGCAGTGCGAGCATAAAAACAGATAACACTTAGCACATAGTTAGAATACACACTCATCTCTGTTTGACACTCTTTTTTAGATCTGAATGCCTTAATACGAACAAGAAGGGACCATCTCAAATACGCTTTTATTTAGCAAAATCCACAATAATATACCTTAGAAAACAACAAAGGATAAAGAACAATAGAGGGATTATAATTTAATAAATTGTTGTGGGATGTAAAGCAATAATAGTGGGGATTTCAAAAGGAGCTGTTCATAAAATTTCCTCAAACCATTGAAATTATATGACGATTACTTACACAATACATATCTAGTAGCTCTAAAGATAACAGTAATAAGAGAGGTTGTGGCAGCCATCTTTGATTGATACATTCCTGTATATCTTCATTTTGACTATCACAATATGTTTACACATTGATTTAAACATTTTTCATTATTTCTGATTAGAATTTGAAGGCACAGTAAGCTTTTATCTGGTAAATTTCATGATTTTAGCCATTTTGGGCCCGTTTCAAAATTATCTGCCGTCTGCGCATGCGCATTTTTTCTGCAGGTTTCATGCGAATAAGTTCAGATAATTAGTTAACTATCATATGGAATCTTCCAAACTGGTTAATTGCTTGAATTTTTCCTCAATTGTTTGATTTTCCGCCATATTAGTGATTCACTAACTGGGCATTTTTAAATAAAAATTAGCTATTTGAAATACTGATATTTGTATACCTTTTATTCAATTGCTTCTCCTTACTTTTTCCTCTTATACTACACATTCCAAATTACACAGGGATTAAGGTTATTGTCTTTAGTATCATATTTATGCGGAAAAAAAAATCGGGATTTACCTGCTTCTGATGTCATGTTATGCAATCTTCTTACCACGTGTTTCATAAAAACAATTCAAATTTCCCGCCAAATAACTGATTTAGCAGTGTCCCAAGTGTACTTACTTTGAGACAGTGCTATGACGTCATAGTTCACATTTAAAAATCCAAAAGTGTATTGTTTGAAAGACAAAGGTTCATACTTTGTATTGATCACATTATCCCCTCAATAGAATCACTCATGCATCCCATACCATGATCACTTTCATTATTTATTGACTGCCCCTCGCAAAATGACATTTTTTCCAGCCCGGTGCAAAATACTGTAAACATTACCTAGATATAGAAAGTTATATATGCTTGGAAAGCTTTAACTGTCAGGAATTCAAATCTGCAATAATTAACCTTGTAGGGTATGCAGATTTTTTTCATATTTTTTTTTCTCAGCAGATTTTTTTCATAAATTGTTGACCTTTTCAAATTCATAACCTTCTAGGGGTTCATCCTATGTTAATTTTAAGTGCATTTTTGAACTCCTAAGACAATTTTAATCAAGAAAATGTATACTTTTGTGGGGGTATTGCCTAGTATAGAAAAGTTATCGCCATTCAAATGAAAATACACGCGATATTCACCAATTTTAAGTTCGTCACACGAGACCGGCCCAACTTAAAACGCATGGCCACAAGTTTAGTTAGACACGGTTTTAAGCTAAAACCGTGTTTAGTATGAGAATACGGCCCATTGTGTATTCTGATTTGTAAACATATATTTTTTGTATATTTGATTTGTCATAGCAGATGAAAAAATAAAAAGAGAAAAAAACCCCGATAAACCTGGTCTCCATTAGTTGTGCACAAGATATACAAAGTAACCATGTCATATCTTCCCTTAGTTATATTACAAACCCGTCGTCTCAATTAGGTTTATCCTGCCTTAAAGATAATACCCAGTAATAACTTGCACAAGAATATCTTATGTAATCATTGACACAACTGAGTCATATCTTCCCTAGGCTATGACAGACACATCTCCATAAGTTTTAACCTGCTAAAGGTTACACACAGTGAGAACTATACATTTTACGCAAGATTACTCAATAAGCCTATAACCAGTGACCTATCAAGATCATATCATTCCTGTATTATGGTTCTATCTAGAGTTGTCGGTTGGGGAATGGAAGCAATCAACCAATGATCCCTACTTTTTTGAGCGTTCTCAATTTCGAAGCGTTCGGAAGTGCCTGCCTTATTGCAGTCATAGTCATATCCATTTCATACTTGAGTGTTCCTCATCGTGGAGAAATGCTTTGCGGCGTGTCATCGATTTGAATCTGGTCGATGTGGTACTTAGTGTTAATTATTCCTTAGCACTTTCCACGCGGCTATTAGTTTTACCATTATACATAAAAATCAGAAACCTTTCTCAACTTTCAATGTCTCAACTCAAGGATTATTGAACCAATATTAGGAATGTGTGTACTTATTTTAATGCATTTTTCATGGTGATTTCAAATTTGGTGATGAAATCCAATAATGTTGACAATTTTTGAAACATTTTGTGACATTTTGGAGTATCGTCTGCAGACGCCTGCCGCGTTGAAATTCTTAAATAAATCGGTCACTGATATTAGAATGAGATATGCTATGGTGTTTCACTTTATCAGGTTAACTTGTTATTAAAATAAAAGCTTGTAATAACGCGATACGTCGGTTTGATCCCTCAATGTTGTTGTATGGAAACAATTAGTGTTTATTAAGAAAACATATGGGAACTATATCGGCCTCCGATGGAGACCCTGCTAAAAAGTGTAACATTTATTTGCATTATATTTCAGGGTCTTGCCATTATTAGAGGTCGAATGAATACGATCATCATCATCATCATCATCATCATCATCATCATCATCATAATATATACGAGGGTCATTCAATAAGTTCTACCTCCTCACTCATAACATCGGTAATATAATATGAATGTCAGTCTCATGACATTTGTCATGATTATAGCTCTGAATCATAGCTACACATATATTGTAAATGATAACTGATAACTGTTTTACTTTTCTTATGATGCAATCAAAGCCAGTGAGAGATTTTGGAAAACGTACACAGAAAATTACACTTACGATAAATATATGGGTTTTAGGTTTTCTCTCCGTATTGTATGATTAGATATAACAGTTCGATGAGTACTGAAAATAGAAAACAACGGATTTTTTTCTGAATATAATACTGTATTATCACGTATAGATTCGATGGTTGGCAATATTAATCTTTACAGCCTCTTACAAATAGTATAATGTCAACTGAAATGTATTTCTACGCCTTTACACTCTCAGAACAGGTATTAAATAACCATGGGTTAAAAGAATGTTGGTTAAAAAGTATACAACATTGGTTAAAAATGAAGCGTTGGTTAAAAATTACTTTTAATACTGCGTTGGTTAAAGAGTAAAAATATAATTAATTTTTAGTTTATTCAACGTTGGTTAAGGCATCATAATTTTAAACAACAATAGGTCAAAACAAGATTCCCGCCAAAGAATTTCATTGGCGAGGAAAATATTTTGCGCATATTATTTAGACCACGTCAGAATTTGTATATGAAATCTATCGTGTTATTTTCTGCCCCTGGTATTTACATTGGCGCTCTTCAATTGGCATCATGTTGCCAAACTAATATTGGATCAATATTGGTTTTACATTGGCGCTCTTCAATTGGCATTATGTTGGCAACCAATATTGTTCCAATAATGGGCACATTATACCAGGGGCGGAAAATAACACGATTGATTTCATATACAAATTCTGACGTGGTCTAAAAATTGCGGCCGCTGTTTCAAGTTATAGCTTCCCGGCCTCGTGGCTAGGATCTTGTGCCTTGTCCTGTCCCTTGTGGTCCTGGCCACGTGTTGGCGCCAATATTGAAAGCCAATATCGGGCCAATATCGGAAACATCAATATTGTAATGTTGTATGGGTTAAAGTTTAGGAGAAAAAAAAGAAAAGTTTAACCAACATTATTTAACCAACTACTGTTGGTTAAAACATATTAACCAACAAGTGATTACAAATTGTAACCAACCACAGGTTAAAGTTTAACCAACCACTGTTGGTCAAAATATATTAACCAAAAAATGATTAAAATTTGTAACCAACCACAGGTTAAAGTTTAACCAACAGCTGTTGGTTACAGTTTTAACCAACCAATTGTGTGGTTCACCTGGTAACCTCCCGTTGGTTAAAATCTTAACCAACATGGTTAAAGATTTTAACCTTTGTTCTGAGAGTGTAGAATACTGGAATACTGCTATTCTGTCAAATGTTCAAGTCAACATGATAGTCATTTTATGAGTTTTACTTATATGTAGCCTTTATAATAGTCAATCAGGTAGTCAGTGGTATAAAATTATTACTTAGATATACTTGTAAGGGCAGGGGGGCCCACTTGGCCCCCCCCCCCCCCCCAAATGAAATCAAGTAAAGCTGTAAATGTAATTTACAAAAAAAAAGTACACACCAAATCCCCCCAATAATGACGTTGAGATTGGCACTGTCGGTTCATTTGACGAAAGGAATCATGGAATTATGATGGTCAAAAGCAAGGACGCTCTATGAGAAGGATGGAATGTTCCGCGTTTACCCATAGGGCGCATCGTAGTATGTAATTCCGCGTACGCGCAGGCTCTTAGCGCTGCATGGAGGAGGGGGTGCCCGGCGCCGCCCCGCTGCTGGATGCCGTCTACGCCCGCCCGCGCTCTACTCCACGGTGCCGGTGCCGATCATTGCAGAGCGTAGGCCGCCCGCCTATAAAACGTTGTCCTATATAATCATGATATTGACACATATCCCACTATTGTATAGCAGTTTTATAGAATAAAAGGGTTAGACAGGGTTATCATTACAATTTATGTTCGACGGTGTTTTCACAAACAAAACTTTTAAGCAAAACAATACTATCTACGAGTTATACATGTAGGCCAACTTCCGTAAATTGTCGGAGGGAGATATGAATATATTTTGCACCTATTCACTTCAACTTCATCCATACCAATTGACTTGTAAATGTTTAATAGGAGACGTTATGTTTTGCTCTGCAATGGGGCATAAAAAGATTTATAAAATAATTTAACTCCCAGAAAAAATAATTAGTCTATGATTTATGAATGAAAGAAGCCGGGGAAAGAAGCCTCGGGCTCCGGTGTGAAGTAGTAGAGGGTTGTACATTGGTGTCCGAGTCCGAGCACATTCATGACCCCCTGTCCCTCCATTCAAAACACCCGCCTTAAAAACGAAGCTACTACATGTATTCATTATTTTTTTCAGCGAACAATACTCAGGGGGAAAAATCAGGTAATTCCACGAATTCCTACTATTTCATGAAATCTGACAATACGGTCTTGCTGGGTCTTGCGCCTGTACTGACGAGTGACGACGGCCTAGCTAGACTATATTTAATTCAGTTCCGGTCTGTTTTTACTATACTGAAAATTACTGTGAATGGGAAGGACACCCATTTGTTTGTCATCACTCATCCGTCGTATTTACAGCGCTGAGTGTGACACAAACGTCCATCCTTTTCCTAAATCATATACAGTGCAACAGAGCATAAAGTTCCAAATATTGAATTATAAATATAGTGCCTCCTGATTGTTGTACAACAATGAACATTTCAATCCTAAGTATGTGTATCATGTATAATCAATACAGCTTTGTTTTAAAGTACTATTTCGTGTCCTTGTAAGTATGATTATCAGCATTGTTACATTTCTTATTAAACCTGATTTCAGATTGGCCAATACTTGATTATCCATACACGCTAATCCAACCAGCTACTGCCTACTTCCTTTCATGGCCTTGACTGTTTAAACATTTCTTTTTTATTTAGACTTAGTGCAGGCCTTTAACACGATACCTGTTTGTATACACCCATGCATGTCAGCACACGGTCACCTTAAAGTAACATACACCATTATGACTGCACACTGGCGAATTGCATTTCAAATTTCATGTAGCGCGAATTTTAAACCACTGGTCCCTTTAGCATGGGCATGGCCTTGAATATTCCTTCCATTGTTTGCGTGCATGGCTGCATAAGTATTAATTGACTTTTGCCAAGTCTGTGTACAGTTGTATGAAATAGTGGTTACATGTGTTTTTTTCTCTTTTTAAATATACTAAATGTTTGGAGGACGATATTTTAAATACTAAAGGGATATTGAATTATCTGCTCAGACCATTCTTTTAAGCACATCTTTACCTTTAATTTGATACCATGCAAGTCTGGTTTGGATACACAGTTTTACTTAATAATTTCAACGAGTTTGGTCATGAATTAAGCTTAATTAAGACAGATTTTGGGTTTTTGTTAAAAGTAAAGATAAATGTGAACTTTTTCTCAGACAGTATTGTTGGCAATGATGGGAACTTTATTTCCTGTAACTTTGGTGTTTATAGCATTTATAGTTTTTGCTGGAAATTCCAAAAAGCAAAATGCTAATGTATTTCTTTATAATATGCTAATCATATGAAAATAAGGTCAAACCTTTTTTTTCTCTATGACATTAAATCACCAAGCTGTATTCTATAATATGATATTGTCTCCTTGTCTTACATATGTTATTTTTTGAATTAGAGCGTAATTTCAATAACATGCACTTTTGGAACTTTATGCTCTGTTGCACTGTAGTACAGGGAAGGGTATAAACATCACATTTATGACAGCATGATAAACACAACGTATACCTACCGTCGTAATTTAAATTCGGGTAGATAGATCGAATTCATATAGGCCTACATATTTACGATATTCTTGGTCTAATGTTTGGCCATCACTCTTACTCAGCTTTAGCTATACCAAATTGTGTGGTTACCTGATAAAATCCGTAAGAACGTTACTTTTCCAAACTTATTAAAATCTCTGTAAAATTAGCGTTTCACTCAGACGATCAAATCAATTAATTGTTATGACCTGATTGACCTCTGATCTGGTGTCATGCCTGGTGATGAGGGCGATATGACAAGTCTGAGTGGATTCATTCAGCCGGGGGTATCAACCAGGGTTGGTTTGGGGCAAAAAATATATAAGGAAGTTTCAGAAAGTTTGGCGAGAGCACGTGTGGTGTAGTGGATAGCATGCCGGTCTCACGATGCAAAGGTCGTGAGTTCTAGCCCCGCTACAGCCAACTTGTTTGTATCCTTGGGCAAGGTACTTAGTCTCAATTGCTTCGTCGACCCAAGCGAGATTGGGGAGCTGTTAGGGGATATTACAAACCAAAAATTTCCTAATGGCAGCAAAAATCAGTGGTTCGGAAGTCACATAAAAATGGTGGTCCCGTGCATCGGAAGAGCAATACCCGAGCACGTTAAAAGGTTACAGACTCTTTCGTAAAGAGTAGGGGATCATCCCGGTCTGTAGCTGTTCACACATCTAACGGACCCCAATGGAAATAAGCTTCAACGAGGCTTTCTTGGGTTATCCAGGGTCGTAAGGCCCAAATAAATAAATAAAATAAATAAATGTAAAAATAAATTATTTTCTTGATGAACATACAATGATATAGGCTAGCGCTAGCCCTATCCCCAACAGTATTTCGGAGATCCCGGTTGGCAACATCTAGACATAAATTAAAGGCTTTATAATCATAAATGAGCATATAACCAAGATGTTTTACACCCGAAACAGCTTCAAACCTATAATAGAGCATCATTAAGTTTGTATACTTACTGATTTTCTGGTAAAAAAGGCCTGTTATGTGACAAGTTGTTGTCTGTAAGCGGGATTCAAGATGGCCGACGAAACAAAATATCTTAGCGCTGCAGTGGTTTACCTCAAAATTCCTTAGCACTGCATGTGTGGCCGTCAACAAAGTCATGAGTGCTACGGTTATTTTTATATTGGTAAGTCAAGAATGTGGGAAAGGTCCTACACGCTTCCACAGCTCAATCAATCATAAAGTCATAGCGCATTCTGAACTTGAATGGAGCAATGCTAAGTAAGATATTGATGCTCCGGGCGTACCTGAGCGCTTTCTTATCCTTCTAATTATATATCCTGCGTCAAAAGTACACATATGAAGAAATTTCGCGCGCTACGCGAGCATGTCTTACCAAAATGAAATATTCTTTGGTACAAGCTTGTTTAGAGCCAAAATGTAGCTAAATCGTGCAAACATAGCTGTAAAGTCGAAAATTTTCGCGCGCTACGCGCGCATCTCTTGATTCAAAAAATCTTGTCGGTTCATTTACATTCCTCGCCCCCCCCATTTAAAGTCACTGCCCCTTCTTGCCCCCCCCCACAAATGAATGCTTAGACCAACACAAAGTACATATTTTATTTTTACACTTGTAGCATAGAAGTAATGCAGATTAATGGTAGCGACAATTCTCAACATGGCAATTAGTGGGATACGGATCGGGGATTTTTCTATTAATCAATACGGCCTACACACACACACCTCTATCACAACTTTCGCAGAATATACCATATGCACGACGCACATGTCATTTCTGGTTCAGTTCAATTCAGTTTATTCACCACAAATGAGATAAATTACATACAAAGACAATACAATTGATATAAAGGGTTCAACAAAAGAAAGTATACCACTTTGTTGATGTCATTTTGAGTAACATTCAATTTTTTTTACCAAACAGGCTAGATAGGCAATTAGATGAATCTTTTAGGCATAATTTGATACCAAATTTGCCCCCCGAACAACAAAAAATAAACCATGATTAGCAACATTTAAAGAAAATTAATCACTTTTCAAAAGTCACATTTTCAACGCACGCAAGCCGCGAGAAAATGCTGTGCGTGGCACTTTGAATGGCCTGGAATAAAATGGATATTGATCACACAGTGCACTGCGTTGGGTTGTGCCTGAGCGAGCGGGCTATTTGATTATGAACAGGTAACATGTGGTCTTTTCTTCCCGCGTAGGCCCTATGTGCATCAAAAGAATTAACCAACAAATGGTTAAGTTTTAACCAACCCTATTTTAGATATGAAGCAGATTTAACCAACAAATGGTTAATTTTAACCCACCCCATGTTAAATATGAAGCAGATTTATCCAACAAATGGTTAGGTGTTAACCAACCCCATGTTAAATATGAGCAGGTTTAACCAACAAATGGTTAGGTTTTAACCAACCCATGTTATTTATCAAGCAGGATTGACCAACAAATGGTTAAGTTTAGCAAAATTAACCAACAAATGATTAAAAATTGTAACCAATCATAGGTTAAAGTTTAACCAACAGCTGTTGGTTACCATGGTTACGGTTTTAACCAACCAATTGTGTGGTTCACCTGGTAACCTCCAGTTGGTTACAATTGTTACCAACATGGTTAAAGATTTTAACCTTTGTTCTGAGAGTGTATGTAGTATGAAGGGCCAGAGGCCTATACAATAAATAAAATGAATAAATATATAATGACATAAACTTGTTAATAAATGGAAACAATAAAACATTTCATCGTTAAATCTACATATTATACAATGTATATAAATCAAATATTACGGGACTATGATATAAAACGTAAAATTCAATGCTTCTCTATTAGGCCTAATGTCACGTTGACGAAATACATTGCTAAAAGAGTTTACTTGTTTGACCAAAGACTAATTTGCTTTTCACATTTGGCGACTAAACGGTTTGTTGGACCAAATTATACTACCGTGACAAAAAAAAATAGAGCGTGTTTCTACTGGGGAAGAAACCGCTAATAAACGGTAGGTTTGCCTAGTAGAAACAGGTCAGAACCCGCTAAAGAATCGGCATTTTTGGTAATCCCAAAAAAACCTTCACAAACCAGGTTTGGAACCGGTAAGAATCGGCAATAAACCCAATAGAAACAGAAAGGCGATTAATCTTAGTGGTTTGTGACGTGAACCGTGTCACGCTGGGTTATACACATTGTGTAGCAATCTTTTTCAGGTGCGGTGGCATTGTTTGGCATTTACAAAAGGTCAAATGTCGTGGCCCATCGACTAGGATCAATAAACTTAGCGGTATCATTTCGCGAGTAGAAACGGGGGGGGGGGGGGGGGGGGGGGGGGGGCTTAAAAACTTACCGATTAATCTTAGCGTTCATAAGGTAAAGTGAATGTAGATGTAGCTATACGACTAAATTGAATTTGAGAATGCTCGTCAGGATTAATTTGTAAGCTGTGACAAATTAGTATAATAAATGTTTCAAAATGAGCGCGAAAACCTATATTATGGTATATCATTCGTGATTCACATAACGAGGAAATGCCTAAAGCACGTTATTGAACAACGTGGTTCGCCTAAATCAATAATAGATCAACGAATATCCCGTATTACTTGAAAAGGACCAATATGCATGTACACGACCTCACTACCTCACTTCTTATAAGAGACATGCCCTCTAGAGTTACGAACTGTCCACGTATGTACGGTTGGTTTATGAGGAAGCTTCCTTCACTGACGTTCAGGTTGACACTCATTTTGCACAAGTTAGTATTCTTATAGATTTACCGGTATTTAAGTTTCGCTTATAGTATAATATTAAAATTACTGAATGGACTTCTTCTTCCCACAGTGGCGTAGCCTGCCCAGACAACATTACAATATTGGTTGCTAACATGATGCCAATTGAAGAGCGCCAACGTAAAACCAATATTGGTCCAATATTGGTGACCAAGAGAGTACCAATGCAATATTGCCAATGGGAACCCAATATTGGCCCAATCTTGGTCAACAGGATAATGCCAATCATATCCCAATATTGCCAATGTTGGGCCAATATTGTGCCAATATGTTGTCTTGGTGGGTGGGGGGGGGGGGGGGGGGGGGGGGAGTCTGTCGGTCATTGTCGGTTGATATTAGAACTGTCGG
>CM069445.1:28310201-28361470 GCA_035610835.1 Ophiura sarsii | reverse complement strand
ATAATCTTAGTAAAATGTTCTAGGAGGGTTTTTGTTTTGTTTTTAATATCTGAATGATATTTTGAATTATTGATCAAAAAGTGCCAAAATGTCATTTTGTTCCTACAAAAAAAACCACAATTTACTGTAATAATATAAACAGACCAATAAGGAATAAATTGCTGCTGCATGTTACATTATTGTCGTGTTTAAAAGATTTGCCCTTGTATTGTAAAACCATGGCAAAACCAGCCCCTAACAAGTAGCGGCCATCAAATAAAACAGAGCGTTGCACTGCTGAACCAGCCTTTATTTTGTTTTTTAGAGTAAGTCTCCACCTACATATCACGTTTGCCCTGCCCATTTTCATCATGTGATAAGAGTTCCGCCCCTAATGTGATAGGTAACTCATTAGCTTCAGAAACTCGCTATCATTTTCGTTTTTGGGACGGCGGCCAAATTCACGCCTAGTAATAGTGAGAAAACGTATATATTAGGCCTACGAATAGTGTGACGATTAAGTCTTTTCTGTCCTTTTTTAAAGAGTGAACAGACGGGTAGGCCTACGGCTACTTAACTGAGAGATGGATTTGCAGTTGTTCCGCGTGGATGAAGGGGGTAACCCACAGAAGATACGCGACAATCAAGCGAAACGGTTTGCCGACGTCACGCTAGTTGACAAAGTCATTCAGTCCGATGAACAATGGCGAAAATGTAAGTATTTCATTCAAATTATCACGGTAGCCATGCGCAACGGACTACAAAGGGGAATCGCACCCGGCTATGGCGTACCTATTATAGGGGTGGCCGTGGGCGACTCGTCCAATTCGACTTTGATTTGGAACCGCGCGCTGCTCCGATTTTTGTGAAATAAAAAGTAATCAAAAGTAAAACATTAGCTGCTTCATAATATCTTAATAGCCCCTTTTTAGCCACTGCATGGTAGACCATCATCTTAAACTATACACACCGCTAAAAAAGAAAGGGGAAAAGTCCAGCTCAATCTATAGAGGTAATATATAACTTTGTGTCTGATCATCGATACGAATACAATTGATATAATACACATTTGAAGACATTTCAGCTACACTTGGTGATACCTCATTTGCAACATAGGCCTACGACAATAGATGGTTATAAAGACTGATAACGATTGATGAAAACAATTGTCACAATTTGTTAAGATTACCCACAACTCATTGCATGCTCAAATGAGTTATTTTGAGCTCTGCATATTTACCATAAAGTTCTTGGGCCAAATGCCGCGTTTTTCTTGATTTTGGTACTAGGGGCAAAGCCGAGTTCGAGTGGTACCGACCGACTCGTATAAAATACTTTTGCTTGCTAGACTTTTCAATTGTGCAGCTTAAAGGGGCATGCAGAGATGTGATGGAGGTTACGCCTGTAATTAGGATAAAACTAGTATTGAACATATTTACAATTGTATTACATGTATTATGTATAAACTTACAGCTAAAGCTACATGTAAGGATTCAGCCCTCTTTGTGCAATAAAACGTCAATTCAAAATATTCTATCCCATGCAGGCTCGGACAGCATTTCCATCTATAAACGTAGCAGCGTTTCTTTTAATTTGTTCTCGATTCAAATAATTAAGAGCATTGCGCCATCTCGTGTCGTAATTGAATGATGAATCAAGTCAATGTTGTATATCCACCCGATGTTTAGTTTGAGAGATATCGTGCAAAATAAGTCAAAGGTCAACAGTTTCCTCAAGTTCTTTGTTCAAGTGGGTCAAACTAGTTTTCAAAATGCTCAGATTTTAATGAAAATGGTCTCGTATTGTAATAAAAAGAATAGTGTGCTAGGGGAAGGTGGGGTAATGGCGGACACGTTTTGTCAGAGAGGTATAACACACATATAATACGTCATATAACAATAAAAATCATGTAAACACAAAGCACTGTGAAGGTTCTACCTTTTATCAAGTTTTTATCAACTCATCATTTTGAAATTCGAAGCTACGACGCAATAAAAAAAAAATGGCGTCGTCCGGCATTACCCCACACTCCGGGGGTAATCCCGGACGTTATTTATCAATGGCAGACCTCTTTTTAGTGGAATATAGCATTTGGGAGTTAAAAAATACCCTTTTTAAAAGCGTAGCAGAAATCAAAGAACAATGTCACATATTTATATGGTCAACAACTATTACCGATTTATGATGTTAAATTGACCACGCCCATATTGGTTACCATGGAAACGGTACATGTCCGGGATTACCCCAATCCATGTACAATGTACGGGCACATCCTCTCTTATTATTATGCTCATCATTGTGACTCCGAATTCATTTCTTTTTTATCAGAACGTATCATACATTACATAAAAAATAATAAGACTTTGTTTTCCTTGATGTAGAAATACCAGTTTCAAAGAGAAATTAATGCACCCAAATATCAATTTGCCCAAAAAGTGATTTTTGTAATTCTCACGAGAATTTGCGAGACAACCATCCCATTTAGGTTTTGTGTGATTTCAATGGAGAGGCACCTAACATCATAGGGTGGCAAAATATACCACCTTCTCTCACCTGCCTTTAGATACAGCCCTGTCCGCGATTACCCCGCGTTCGCCATTAACCCACCTTCCCCTATATCTAAGGACCACTCTCTGGCGAAGCGTAGAAAAGTGGACTGTGCATGCAGTCACTAAGCGTTTATATTTCTGATAACACTTAATAAACACTTTAACACGTTTATTTTTTGTGTTTTACGTGTAAAAGTATAGGAGGCATTGCATATGATAAACGTTTGCATAAACACTACAACACGTTTATAGAAGTATTTGTTGTATAATTATTAACACCCCAACATGTTTCTTATTGCTGATATAAACATGTTGGTATGTTAATAAATATTACACAATTAGGCCTACCTCTATAAAACGTGTTGTAGTATTTATGCAAACGTTTATCGTATGCAAGGCCTCCTATACCTTTACACGTAAAACACAAAAATAAACGTGTTAAAGTGTTTATTAAGTGTTATCAGAATTATAAACGCTTCTTTTTACAGTGTGAGTGTCGGGTGCAAATGACATTTTGCGCGACTGGTAGCATCTCTCTAAGTGCAAACGGTGGATAATGATGGGAGGGACGTTGCAGAAGACTTACGCGAGTTTGTTTCCAGGATGGTACCATGATTCACGCAGGCATACTTCCAGTTATACTGTGACCATGTATTACTATTAGGACCGTTTTAAAAACACCCCCAGAAAAAAGGGGAAGGGGGGGGGGGGGTGGGCCGAGAAAGAAAAAGAAAAAGCAAAAGCCTTGAGGAAAATGTCGCAATAATAGGCCTTACGCCTAAGGTAATAAGGTAATTGGGATAATAAGGTAATTGATATAGTCAATTGTTGCAACAATTACTAGTACGCTTTGATTGCTTTGCATTTTTCTTTTTACTTATTTATTCTAAAACCGGCTGACCTATTACTATTACTAATAGTTAGGCCTATAGGGGCAATCAATGTGTCGGCCATATTTTTTCGGGAACTAAATTATGTAGTCAGAGTTTACAAAGACCAACACCGACATATAAATCTGTGACCAACACACATGTTGATAATGATAGATACTCGATTCAAAATAACTCACCAAAAATGTCATTCTTTAAACAATAAGAGACTGATCCTTCATGGAGAGAGCCCTCAATTTTTTCAGAAGTTTGGATTTTCACATCGTATTAAAATGCTTAGGGTAAAATGGGGTAAGTGGGACAGTGGGGTAAGTGGGACACTGGCAATATTTAGGCCTCAATCAAGAACAAAATCTGGCAACATACCACGGAGTGTCCCACTTACCCCAACGCCATACGTTTTGCCTTCATTTCATGCCAAAGCTGGGTTTATCACGCATTGGCGGATCAGAAAATGGTGAAGGTTGAAACCAACCATAACGTGGGTGTCAAAGTTCATTGAATAATACTAATTTAAGGGCACCAGTTGCTAAATCTTTGATTTGTTTTCTGAGAGTAACATAAAAGATTGAAAATATGTTTGTTATCTACGATAAAATAAATGTAACTAATGAAAGTAAATCGCAAAAATGTATAATGAAAAAAAAATTGCAAATTGATATGTAAATGAGCTAATTAAAAACTTAGGTCCCACTTACCCCAACTGGATTTCGTTTGGGGTAAGTGGGACCTAAGTAATTAGGGGTTTGGGATTTTGTTTTTTTAACAAATTTGTAACATTTTAAACATAAATTATGTTATTAATAGGTTTAAATATCAAATTATATACTACAAACAACTCTTTCATGGCAAATATTTCATTGTGCACCTAAATACACCCTTTTGCCTTAATAAGCGTTAAAAACAAGAACAAATCGTGAAATTTGAGCGTACTATTGGAAAAACACGAAAACAACAATTGTGTATTATTTTTTTACAGAATATTATGTTAAATTCAATATTTCGGTGCTCCGTTCAATGTGAATAGCTATGAAAATGGGTTACTTACAGGTAGAACTCCTATTCCAAGCATCCCACACACTGTCCCAGTTACCCCCGGTTGGGTATAAAATGGGGTAAGTGGGACACTTCCAATTAACACATTTTAAAATTAATATGGGTACGGTATTTGATCACGACACAGTTTAAAAGCTTCATCATGAGCCATAGATTAAATCAAAACCCAAGAGTTCTCTGAATTTTATATACTATCTTTGTTTTGAGCTGATTAAAGCTTAAGTGTCCCACTTACCCCATTTTACCCTATAGTATACGTACTAACTACCACCTAAAATTATAGAGTTTAATTTGCAGTATTTCATGTGAAATTCATCGATTTGATAGCGTTTTGAGTTCCGATGTAAATCACATCGAAATTACCCAAATTAACCACAGATGGCTTCTTACTTATTTGTTTCATGTTTATTCAAAATAACCTTGAAGACCACCCATGATTTGTTGCGTGATGCATAGTCATGACCTCCCTGATTCAATTGGTGGTGATTTTTAACAAAAATACAAAAATACAAAAAAAATGAAAAGCACTAATATTATATGCTGAGAAAATGTCTTTATTTTTCATTTTTACTGATTTTGTTTGAAGAAATCTTACATGAAAGGTTTCTATGTATATAGGCCCCTATCATCTTACTATAATTTGTCTTATGGTGTATGTGTGTGGGTATCCATAAAAGGCTCTCTCAGTTTGCAACTAAACGCCGTGAACTTTGCACTGATAAAAGATGATTATAATGTGAGTGTTATAAGCTATAAATGGCTGAAAACCGACGCCGTGAACGTTGCACTGATAAAAGATGATTATAATGTGAGTGTTATAAGCTATAAATGGCTGAAAACCGTACAGAATTGACCAAGATATGAGCAAAAGAGTAAAATCCAGGGCCTTTTCAAACTGTATCTACGGGCCATTTGTTGATTTTTGTGCGTACTGCAACCATGCAGTTGGCGCGTAACACATAACGCGTCGTAGTGCGCCATGCAAAATTAACGCTCACGCGCACTACACCCACGCACCACGCACGCGGGCGGGAAAATATTGGAGAAATACGCTGCGCTAAGGGACTTGGTTAATTTAGGCCTTGAAGCTTTATAAGCATGGGGCGAGCGGGAACGGCGGAAGGGGCGGGGACTGCGGGCGAGGGACGGCAGGGGGGGGGGGGGGGGGGGGCGAGGGGAGGCCATGAAGTAATGAGGTTTGGGAGGCAGGAGGATAATGAAGAACGCTACGTGAGTTAGTTAATTTAGGCCTTGAAGGTTTAGATAGGCCTAAGCACGCGGGGCGAGGGGAGGCCATGACGTAATGAGGTTTGGGAGGCAGGGGGTTAATGAAGAAATGTGATACACTAACAGGGAGGGTCACGAGGTAGAAGGAAATACATGTAGAAGGGGGCGAGGTTTTTTTTAATTAAGTAATGTGGTTTGGGTGGAAGTGGGTTAAAGAATGGTTATAAATCAACTTGATTGGGGGGGTTGTAGGGGGTTTATAATGCCTTTAGGAGGGATATGATTATAAAATCAACCTTTTAAAAAAAAAATTGGGGGGGGGGGGTTGTAGGGGGTTTATGTGGTTTCAAAGGTAGGTAATGTGGGGTAACCATCTAGCGGGGACCCGAGCGCAGCGAGGGTACGCCGCTAGTCTTACTATAATTTGCCGTATGGTGTATGTATGTATGTATCCATAAAAGGCTCTCTCAGTTTGCAACTAAACGCCGTGAACATTGCACTGATAAAAGATGATTATAATGTGAGTGTTATAAGCTATAAATGGCCGAAAACCGTACAGAATTGACCGAGATATGAGCAAAATTATGGCAATTTACCGGCTTTTGAGACTATTTTTTACGGGCCATGTTTGTTTTTCTCTGCGTACACTGTAACCATGCAGTCGGCGCGCGTAACACAAAACGCGTCGCAGTGCGCCATGCAAAATAAACGCGCACGCACTACACCCACGCACGCCTACAAAGGCGGGCGGGCAAATATTGGAGAAATACGCTGCGCCACGGGAGTTGGTTACGGTTTAGGCCTTGGGGTTGCATAAGCCACGTGGCGGGGGCGGGAGCGGGTGACGGGTTAGGGGTTGTGTGTAATGATCCTCTTATGGCCTATGTTAGGGTTATGTGGTTTGGGATGGGGTTAATAAAGAAATGTATTATTAAATTGCACATCGATGGTGTCAGATGTGGGATTTGATACTGTGCTAAATTGTAAATTGCGTAACGGATATGCCACGGGGCGGGGGCGGGCGGGCGGAGACGGGGCGGGGGAGGGACGGATGGGTTACGGGAGATGGTTAAGGTTTAAGCCTTGGAGTTGAAATATGCCACGGGCGTGGGTGGGCGGGGGGGGGGGGGGGGGGGTGGGGGTGGTGCTTTTTCAAGTTTTTTAATTGAAATTTGAAAACTTTTGAATTAGGCCTACTACAAAATCTTTTGATTTAAAACAAAAATGTTTTAAATATTGTTCTATTCCTATGAGTTTCGTTATAAATTTTCCAACACTTTAAGTTGTTTTATTTTGTAGGTGTTCTATCTGGTAGGCCCTACTCCCTAGCGGGAAAGCCCGTCCGAAGGACGGGCGTGCCGCTAGTCTATCTAAACAAGGTAACAATGTTGAATTTCATTTTTTGAGAAATCTCTCAGTGCCCTGAACAATGAATACTACCTTTTTGGATGAGCACGCATGACTTCAAAGTTTTTTGTGTTTCGATTGGGTGCACGATTTATAAATCTATGGTTGGGTGAACAGTCAACTGTTGGTTGGTTGGGTGCGAATGAGTCCAAAATGTTGGTATCTCTCCCTTTTAAAATAAATCTTGCCTGTAGTCTTTTATGAATGAGATAGATTGTCCAGGGTGACGCAATCGCAGCGAAATCCAGGGATGGGCTAGTCCAAGGGATCGCTACCGAATAATTTGACATGATAAAAACGATGAACTCAGTCAGAATAAACTTTTAATTTCAATGATTATTGAATCAATCTACCCTACATTGAAAACACAAACTGATTTTTGAAATAATTAGTTAAAATGCTAAAATTGTTTAGATCCGTTTCGATTAAAAAACGTCAGAAAGTAACGTTACAGATGATCCCTTAGATAATTTCTACTGCGTTTGCTTCGTGAACTTTGACCTGAAATTATTGTAAACCGGAGAGTTGCAATCGGGTGACATGTGTGTAGTGTCTGGACGAAAGTAGTAGTTGTTTTTATCAGGGTATTTCACATTATAATAGCTCAAGATGGTTTTAGATTTAGAATTATTTCGTGCCGATAAGGGCGGGGATCCCAACAAAATTAAAGAGAACCAAGCTAAACGTTTTAAGGATGTAACATTGATCGACAAAGTGGTGGAGGCAGACACAAAATGGCGAAAATGTGAGTAAGCTTATAGAAAGTTACACGTAGACCTAATAATATTTTTTGGCAATCCATGTATTTTTAGGGGAATACATTGGTTTGACGGAATAAACCATATACTTCATGAATTGGCTGTACATATTGCTTTCCGTTCAATTCAAAGACAGCCATTTTTCAATTCAAATTCAACAATAGTTTAGTTCACATTTTGTGGAAACGTCAAACGGCGGCACGGCCGTCACGGGAGCACATAAAATTATCAATTCAATGATTATTCGATCGATGTATCACTCAGATAAGAGTGTTCAGAGTTCCTTTATTGTACCCTACCACTGCATGTCTTCAATGTGGACTTTTAAAGAACGACCCACTTACACAGTAGGCTGTTGCGGTTGTTAATTTAAACACCGAAACCGACACCGAAAAAACCCACCGATAGAGTACACCAAAATTACCCCCCCCCCCCCCCCCCCCACCCACGACGCAATTTTTTTGGTTTTTTTTGGGGGGGGGGGGGGGGAGGGGGTAATACACAGTGAGGAATAGAATGGTAGGGTAGTAAAACTAACCTTGGGGTGTTCCAACTAATATGTCGTCACCCTGCTTCGATAATTGCCTAACTCATTTTTTTCTAGTTTTGAGAAAACAACAACGGGTAAGCTTTAGAATACCCTACCATTTGTTGTATTCCTGACTTTGTAAGTAAGTGTATGGGCCGTTCTTTAAAAGTCCCCATTGAAGACATGCAGTGGTACGTATCGGGCTGGGATGTATTCACTGAGTCTGATGTCTAAATAACCACACACGAGCAACTGCTAAACTGGACAACATGAAAGAATAGCCGGAAATAGTTAAAAAATTTGCACGACTTGACCACTTTTTAGCAAAGGCAAACTACTTTTGGTTATAACTTTGTGATTATTATTATTCAGCCTGCAGACATTGATTGAACCATCATTTTTTATAGAAAATACTTTGTTTCCATGTATTCCATTTTCGAAGAGATACTTTTATTTTCAAAATTTTATGATCATGCCTAGTACTGAGCTAAAACAACCAGGACTCGGGGGAATTTCAGACCCTTCCCACCGGCACAATTTGTCCATTTTGTTTCTAAATTTCTTAATAAAACAGCTGTAAAAAGCCATTATTTTCATGTCATCTACATACTACATGTACAAGGTATTTCTGTTCAAATTTTTGTAAATTTAGCCGGCACTACATTTTGGTTAATTATGACAACCTTGGGTGTTTATAAATATAGTTATAGGTAGAATAGATCATTCCAGTCTTCACTATTTACACATCCTCTTTTTAAAAGAAATGTTGGTGATATATAGAGGGATGTCGTGGGGATCCTATCTAGTTTATAGCATAGATCATGGTGGCCTTCAAAAGGTTATTTTCGAAGACGATTACAAATAGATTCAAAATCATTCAAGTAAGGGCAGCCGAAGAATGAGCTATGGTTTGGTATGGTTTCCAGTATTCAATACGATTTATTCCGTTAAGAAATAGTACCGGGTTCCAAAGTGTCGGCATTCAATTATTTCCTTTCATCCTTCCGCGGCCCTTACCGAGGTTCATTACAAATTCATTCATAATTTGACCATACAGTGTCACATGGTGACCATCTGTGCAGCAAACTGTAAAAATATTGTGTGCATTATGTTCCGACAGTGAGGGACTTTGTGATAAATAATTAACGAAAAACTATTTAAATTTTAATTAGGCAACTTTTGTCCTGTTTGTTGCGCTGTGGCGACAAAAATGGGTGCTGCCCGCCAGCATAAAGTTGAGCTATCAATGTATTGGGTTAATTTATGTTGTGAGCTGTGGCCTCTAGAAGGCACTTAGGCTGCGATTTAGGAGACATAGTTAACAACCTGTGACGTTATAAGAAGATTACGAGGGACAGACCTGGGTTGAATGCAGCCAAACAAATGCACTAACAAAGGAAAGTGAAGGGCGTCGCTTCTCGCTATTGTTGGTTGAATAAAGCGATCAACAATATCAAATTTTATTTCTTGTGCCTTCTCCATTCTAATAACTCCTTAATTCTCAACCATGGAAGAATCACTTTAAGTGTCAATTAAGATCAGGGCACACATTTTAATTTTTAGGGCACCAATTTCAAGGCTACTGAACAAATTTATATGAAGGGGCTCTAAGTCTAAGGCCAACAAATGGTCAAGAGAATACCTTGAAAGTCTAAGGCCAACAAATGGTCAAGAATACCTTGAAAGTTAACAAAGGTCTAGAGTACCAAGGCAAAACCAAAAGACACAGCAATGGCCTCGATGGGGGATGTCTGTGGTCCTTTGCTCCACAAGATTTTAATTAAATCCAAGAGTGTCATCGGCATTTTGTGGCCAGTGGTTGATTAAATGGATACCTGTGTCTATTCATTTTTTTCCGTTAGAGTAAACTTTGACAAAATGTAATATTTTTGGTTATAATTTTGTTTCTACAGTGAGATACCAAGCGGATAACCTAAACAAGATGAAGAATCAGTGCAGTAAAGTCATAGGAGAAAAAATGAAAGCACAACGGTCAGGGCCTGTAAGTAGAAGAGGTATACGCTACTTGCATGGTACAGATGGAACCATTGAAAGCAAGGTGCTCCCCTCACCACGCACTATCACGGCACACTGCGTCGGTGATTTCATGCAGGTTTATGCGTCGTGTGACGCGGTTGGGCGCGCTTTCATTTTAAATTGCGTGCAAGTAGCGTATACACCAACAGAATGTCATATTTGTGATTCCAGCTGTATAGTGTTACAGGCTGTCCCAAAAAGAAGTACCCATCAATGCCTCAAACCATGAAAATCCAGTAATTTAGGGAATATTGTTTTGATAATGAATGGTCAACTCTGAATGAAGATGTGGTAAACTCAGAGTCGGAGGTATTTCTAACAAAAGCTCAACCAATAAAGTCACCGATAAGACTATCATAATGGTACAAATGGACAATCGTTAAGATAAAATTCAAGTACAGGACTTGTAGAAAAAGTGGGGTATAGTAATCATCTTACCATTTCTTTTGTCGTTTGATAACAGAAAAAAGATCCAGTGCCGGAGGATGAGGATGAACCTGTTCCTGAAGCTATTGCATCGTCACTAGATGCGCTCGATGTGGAGAGTCTTAGGGTGAGTTTAGTTATTGCATTGTCACTATATATGCGGTCGATGTGGAGAGTCATATTTGTTTACATTTTTATTTATAACAATAGGCTGAAGAAAAGTATATGGGTAAGTGTAGTTATTGCATTGTCATTAGATGCACTCAATGTGGAAAGTCTAGTTATTGCATCATCACTAGATGCTCTAGATCCAGATAGTTTTAGGTCAATTCTAGTTATTGCATTATTACCACTAGAGGCGCAAGATCTAGAGAGTCTTTATTACATTGTCATTAGATCAGTGACATGAAGAGCAGGCCTCAAATTTCATCATTTTAGGGGCACGGCCACTTTGGCCTTAGGAATATACCATTTCGAAGGGCACCGAGGCCATGTTCTGGGGCACCAAGGCCAAACCAAGAATTGAATCAAAGGACCAAGGCCATTTTATGTTTACGTTTATATTTATTTATACCATAATTTTAAACCTCACTAGGACTTTTAATATATAAATACATTACCGTGACAGTCTTTTTAGTTTGTCAATCAACATATTTTAATACCATAAATGCAAATCTGGGAAACCACCGTGACCTAAGGATGAGCCTTTCTCCTCCCTAACCACCTGAACCCGGAGGGGTCTGTGAACCCCATTGACAGTCAATCAACTCTTGAATACCATGTGCTGAGGCTAAGGGAACTTTGCCATCTAGACAACAACACAGGCCAAAGGTTGATTACCTCCAAGCAGAGGTGGGTGTGTGCAAGCACAGGAGAAGACTCTCATGAGTCTCAATCTAATTGAAAAAAATAAATGAAAAACAAAAATAATTTTTTCAAGTTTTTATTTTTTCAAGTTATTTTTGTCAAGTAATTTATTAGTAAAGCTCTTATTTATTTATTATTTATTTAATTGTATTTTATCTAAATTTATTTTATTTCAAGTTATTTATTTAAAGTTAGTTCCATCAAACTTGGGAAACCCTAAATCTTGTCAAATCTAGTCGTCTCGTCCGGTACCGTTTGAGCCATGGGGCCTCACTCAAGCGGTGCTGCTGTTCATGTAGGGAATTATACCAAACACCAAACATTTTCGCGAAAAATAATTCATATTTTCAATGCAGATTTTATCTTCATTTGCAGCTGTTGGATTTGTCAAACCCACACATAGTATTCAGAATATCAGTCGACCTAAACACGCAGACATTTTTTGTGTTAAATTACCTATTATGTACACAAAAATTGTTTAGTGATTTATTTGACTGCATCGAATTCGATGTTGTTTACATGGTGTGAGTTCCGATATAGCTACATTGCTATGCCTTTTTATGGCATGTTTACATGCTAAAATGGTCTCGAAAATGGTCGGGATAGGAATGGAATACATTTTTAATCATAGAGGAAAACATGTTAGTTGTATTTGGAATAATTTGATCAAAGTTAAGTATATCGGAACACCCGACTGGGAGACAAAAGGGCACACGGCCTCTGTTAAATATAGGGCACGGCCATTATGGCCATGATTTTTTTACTTAGCCGAGGGCATCGCGGCCAAATGGCCGCGATGGCCATCGTGTAATTTGAGCCCTGATGAAGAGATTGTTAGGGCAAGTGTCGTAGGGGTGTAACTAGAGGGGGATGACTAGTGCTGGGACCGTGTACACGGGCAACCGTGTACATAAACGAACCACCACTACACGTGTAGAAAATTCACTACACTAATAAACGAAAGTAAAAACAACTCGCCTGTTCAGCCAGTAGGGAGGTCACGCTGCATGTCATATTTTGTTATACGCAAGAAAACAATGGAGTCTTAGTGACTGCAATATTTGCTAGAAATAGCTTCGGAAAATGGTCTATTTGGGCATCTCAAAAACTCAGAAACGTGTTAAAAATTATGTAGAATTTTAGAGGAGGGTCAATAACATCTGCAGAACGGTAAAATGTATAGTTTTAAACACGTTTGATGACCAAATTTATGTCGTACAATGTCGGAAAATTCACGTTTTGAAAATCCGTGGTCTTCAAAACTACAGGAATCCTAACTCATTCTAAACCTCACCAAATTATGAAATGAACCCTCGTCTACAAAAAAGTCCATGTACGTATTGCTCTATCTGCTTGGAGATAGCGAAGACCACGGAAACCTCATAGCTTTATACCACGGAATGAAATCTGCCATAGACATTACATGGCGAAAATCATACAGATTTGCACTGCAGACCTCTGTGAAGGGAGTGTTGACAATAGTATGACAATAGCAAGGTCGTTTGACTATTGTGTTTGTGCATGTTTGTAATGACTGACCCCGTTTAACAATCTTCATAGCTTTCATATAGGGCTTGGGTGACCTAACTATTGACTGTGTTTTTCAGCATTATAAATCCAAAATGTCATTGTTATGCAACAAAATATGAACATATCACAGAAATATATAAAACCTGTTTGGTGGATTTGTTAAGAATGGGTAATCAGATGTAGAGTCCAACATACGGTAAAAGGCTAATTGCAAATAAATAGTACATTGGTGTTTTTGTTATTGTAGCAACTTTCAGTCTCCCAGTTGAAGAAGGTCCGACAGATGATCGACGACCGTATCACACAATGCGACAACGAGCGAGCGGAATGCGAGAAAATCCGCCGAAGGAACCTTGGGGAGATTGGCAATCTGCTCCATGACAGTGTCATTATTAGTAATGATGAGGTGAGTACCAGTGTTCGGGCCAAACCAATCCATACTTTTTGAATTTAAGATGTTTTATAATTATTTTTGTTTGTACATTTTCATGAAGCACTTCTAAGAGCTTTGTGCTCAACTGTTAGCATAATATTCAATCGAATGACACTAGACTTGTCCTCCATTCGCTGGCGTAACGCATGTTGGAATATCACTGTTGCCAGTTCAACTGACTCACGCTAACTTTGTTACGAGCCATTGATCACAGAACACAAAGCCTAAGGCAGTATTATAATTCAAAAAAGATGTATGGGCTCTGGCTTGAACCTATAACCATGAGTTACTAGTGTGCACTACATCAACAAGGCCGCTGTAGGGTTATGCGGCAAAAGTGACTCCACGTACTTCTGGCCCGCTGGTATGTGAGACAGACCTTTTTTTCTTCTTGGCCTTAATTGTCTTACTTTTTTTTTCTTCTTCAGGATGAGAATGGTATAGAGCGTATCGTAGGAGATTGTACCATCCGGAAGAAGTACTCGCATGTAGATCTGATACATATGATAGATGGTATGGACGGTGAGAGGGGCGCAATCGTAGCTGGCAGTAGGGGATACTTCCTGAAAGTGAGTATACTATACCATTTCATGTGAAATGTGAATGAGACGTCCATGTTTATAGATGTGACGTCATGCCGGGCATTTGGTCGGAAGTTGCCATTGTTCTTTGCCCGGCGGTGTGCGCGCACATCCTATTTTGTTTAGGACCCATGCTTTTAAAACTTGCGCCAAAGCATTATAAAGGGCAATAAGGCATAGTATACAGTGTTGTGGGTATATGCTGTTCCCTCAAGCATGTATCGAAAGTCCAGTCCCTTCTACCGTTGCTTTTGTTGATCAACATTACTGGTACCCCATCTATACGGATGCAGCCAATGTCTGGATTTGTATGCGAACATATCCTGGCCCATTAAGCTGCAATAGGTCGGTCGGTCAGTCAGTCAGGGATTTTTAAAAAAAATATTCATTCTAATTTTTCAAAAATTTCATGATACATTTTCAATTTCTTTAAAACAATTTCAAAACGAATTACACAAATTTTCAATTTGTCTTTAAAAAAATGAAAACTAAACAACTTGAAATTTCAACAACAAAAAATTGATCTGTCAGGCCTGTTTTGTCCTCTTAGTGCAAATTTTCTAAATATTGGCACTAAACAAAAAATAAATACTGTGACTGACATGCTGAAAGTCTGAAACCATGGAAGGAAGAATCATACTTTTGGCCACAATGTTAGTGCAATTTGACCAATAAAGGAAAGTGCTCTATATCATCCAATACAATTTTCTAACATACCATGTTTTTTGTATCCCAGGGTGCGGCTGTTTTTATGTCTCATGCGGTACAACAGCATGCTATGCGTATGCTATTCAACAAAGGTTACACGCCGCTCTACACACCGTTCTTTATGAGGAAAGAAGTGATGCAAGAGGTGGCCCAGCTTAGCCAATTTGATGAAGAACTTTATAAGGTACGTAAGGAAGACCTAGTGATTTTTATTTCAATTTAAAGGTGGATGTTTGATAATTTTAGGTTTTTTGTTTATGCACATCAACATATTTTGATATTAGAAAAAAGTACATATTTTTCTCATTATTTCTGTAAAATGTTTGGCACAAGACATTCAGACGTTATAGGCCAAAATGCAGTGAATTACTGCAAAAGGTGGATAACCACCCGGCCAGTTTGTGTACTAAATGGGCAAAACTCATGTCACGTTGTCCTTCTAAAATAAGAACCATTGGAGTTGTGCAAATGTTTATAGAAAACATCAAGTTCAAAATAAAATCAGGCCAGCAATCGGAACACCTTCCTTTATTAAGACTTCAAGATATTTAGAAGGAAAATTCTTGCTGGCAGAATATTCCTGCTGGCAGAATTTTGTCGTCTGTTTTGATCCCCATGGATGTAATGTGTACCTATGGTGTGGATATGTATGATCCCTTTTAGTTAGGTTTGGCCTGTTCAGTGCTCTATTTGGACTGTTCAGTGCTCTGATATGAAAAGTCAGACTTCTATCTCAACCAACTTGGTGACAATAAACTTTGGGTAAGTGGGCTTGAGATGCTGATTGGTTGTACACATATTGACCTTAGACCTTATTTTGTCAAAACATTACGGCTCTCTCATATGAAAAGTCTGACTTAATCTCAACCAAATTTGGTGACAATATCTTTGGGTAAGGAGACTTGAGATGACTCATGGGGTTTACCCAGATTGACATCTAATGACCCCTACCTTTGACCCCATTTTGTTAAAGACTTATTGAACTGGTACTCTTGTATCCATGGTTAGATCTCCCAGCCTGGGGGATTTGTAAGTCTTGACTTACTTACAGTATTTTTCAAAGTTATTTGTATGTATTTTATGGTAAGCTTTGCTCACCATATGTAGGTTATTTTTCCTTCAGCATGAGAAATAAACAGGTAGAAATGGTGGTCAGCTAGTTTTTACCATGCCTAACTATATATATATACCCCATTCCACCTAAAGAATGAACATGATATCAATGCAGATTTATAAAGGGTTCGATGATGCATTTGCAAGACAGTGCTAGGATTTTTGTTCGGACAACATGTTGCAAATGAGTAGAGTATGACTTGAATAAGATCTTGTCACCAGAGATAATTGTATTCCCCTTTCTCTTCACCCAACTTTTAACAGGTTGTAGGTAAAGGGAGTGAAAAGGAAGACGACGGAACAACGGAGGAAAAATACCTTATAGCCACCGCGGAACAACCCATCGCCGCCTTCCATCGGAACGAATGGATGGCGACCGACGAACTCCCCAAGAAATATGCTGGCATGTCATCGTGTTTCCGTCAAGAAGTGGGCTCTCATGGTAGAGACACCAGGGGCATCTTTAGGGTGCACCAGTTTGAAAAGGTATGCCTGAGTTATGAGGTTAGAAAGTGTTAATGAGATAGTTTATTAGGTACTTGGCAACTTCAATCTGAGCATCAAGTGGAGCAATATATCTTGGGTATTACATCAACAACTATGTTTCTACAATAATAGTTTTTCATATGGTGCACCGTTAGTCCTATTTTGTTACGCATCGGACATTCTTCTCATTTAGGTGCAGTTTTTGTAACATGTAAAGCATGTTGTTAAGAATTTCAGTTGGGTTATTTATTGTTACTGAACAGTATGTATTAAACAGACTTGATTAAGGTATGAAAGGATTGGCTTTTTTTTGGCAAGACCAATATCAGGTAGATAAGGTTAAGTTTTTTCCCTGCTGACAGTTTCGCTGGTCAATGATCAGCTTTCTCAAAGCTACTGATTGGCTATTGATGTTTTGCCAGGAAGTGGTCAGTTTCATGATGCCTTGTTGTTAGAGGGCGTAATCATCGTCTCTATTTATGACCTCTGTGCCTCGTCTCCTAATCCAGATAGATTCAGTTATGACAGGTTTAGCCATCCAATTATAGAAATGTATGTTTAGACATTTTGAAGCAAACCTGTTCAACAATGGTCAAATATAATGGGCATGCAATCAGCGTTAGAAATAAGAAAAATAAGCTGGTTATTCAGCAGATAATCGAGCAGAAGATTTTGGATATCAACCACTATTTGTTTTGGTGTCAAAATCTTGGTTATCGGTCATAATCAGCAAGATAAAAATGGTTATCTGCAGGATATTTGGTCATTTTGGGTGCACGGATTACCACTATTTGCTGCATGCAATTACCTGCAACTTCTAGACAGTAGGTGTGAATTTGTGGGTTCAGTCGTTCAACACACACGAATCCAAAACAAATTTAATCCACTTTTGCCTTACTTTAAGGAAGTAAACATCTGAATTTTAAATATGATTTCAAATCTTCTTTTACAAACTTGTAGATTGAGCAGTTTTGTATCACATCTCCACACGACAACAAATCATGGGAACAATACGATGAGATGGTGGACGTAGCGGAGGAATTCTGCAAATCCTTGGGTATCCCTTACCGCATAGTCAATATTGTGTCAGGTAATTTCTTTGTTGCTTTTATTGGTCAGCGTTAAAAAAAAGTGCTCTGGCTAGGTCTTATACAATAACATAGGACTAGATTGCAGATAGACAACATAAAAACGATTTTTTTTGTTTTGATTTTTTAGAAATTGGGGAAATGAATATTTTTGAATTAATGTAAAAGCTGAATGCAAACTGCTGATCCACAAAAATAGCCTGTGTAAGTAAATATAATAAATATAAGAGGACCTGATGTGTGTTTCTAACAGAATCTTTATCAAAGGTAAAAAGTGTTTTTGTTTTTTTGTCCAATTTTTGTGTCAATTTAAAATAGAGGGAATTTAAAAAAAAGAAAAGACCCCAAAAAAAGGTCCAACCGACAGACGCAACCTGGGAGGTCCATACGCCTGTAGAACAGGGTTTTTAGTTTTTTGTTGCCTTATGCACTTTATTTGTTCTCTCCGATAAATTCAAGTAAAGCAGTATCTTACTAAACTATTTCTTGTGTCTCCATATTCGACAGGAGCCTTGAACAATGCCGCAGCCAAGAAGCTGGATCTAGAAGCCTGGTTCCCAGGCGGTGGTGCCTACCGTGAGCTAGTGTCTTGTTCAAATTGTACCGATTACCAAGCTAGGAGACTGATGGTCCGCTACGGTCAGACCAAGAAGATGAATGCACAGGTAAATGGAAGGCTGTAAAAGCACTAATTTTTCAATTATCTGTCAATTTTTCCAGTTTCGATATTTTGATCAATTTTGCCCGTTTTTAAAATTGCAAATGAAAGTTGATTTATACAAGAAAGAAAACAAGATAATGCTTTTCACACTGCAGTCGACAGTTCCAAAATGTCACAAAAAGTTTCAAATACGTCATGTCAATATTAATTAATTTCATCACCATATTTGCAATCACTATGAGAAATGCTTTAAATACGTACATTCATCCCTTGAATTAGTTCAGTAATTATTGAGAAAGACTTTGAAAGTTGGAAAAGGTTTATGAAAAATCTGTTTTGTATAATATGTGATGCGATCTGTGAAAACCTGTCCAATGTCGCAAAATGTGAACTAGGGATTATGGGTCAAATTAAAATATAAAAAAATAAAAAAATCCGATATTTTGTGTCATCATCTTTTATGAAATTTCACCTTTAAAAACTTACTTTAGTCACTTTTTATTAATCTTGTGATGTTATTCTATTGAATTATGTATCTTTTTGGCCTGTTTTCATGATTTCTTGTTTTGTAGCTTTTTATGACATCGCAATCATCATTCACTCATAACTTTTTTGTAGTGATCGTAGAAAAATGATCGAAACAGTACTGTAATCTGCACAGTTTTAGCTCACTTATGATATAAATATCTCAATTATGAAAATGCCACCATGTGGCGGGTTTTCACAGATCGCATCACATATGGTAAAACTAATAGCAGCATGGAAAGTATCAAGATGTTTTGTTTTGCAGGAGCTGCTTGAAGCACACAAGGGTGGAGAGTAAGATAAATGTTATGACCAACAGAATCCTTGAGATTAATAAGGCTGCTCTATCCTCGCCCTTTCCGAGCACGCTTTCCTGACTCTTTCCACAGTGTGGTAAAAAGGCAAGGTCCCTAAAACAAATGATTGAAAATAACTGATCAAGATTTTGAAAGTGGTCTCTCTTATACCTTTTGCTTCTAACAGACTGAGTATGTACACATGTTAAATGCCACCATGTGTGCTAACACGAGGGTGATATGTGCCATATTGGAGAACAACCAAACAGAAGAGGGAATCATAGTGCCAGAGGGTCTCCGTCAATACATGCCTGATGGTAAGTCTGCATTGCATCGTGGGTAGTCTGCATTGCATATATGTGACCAGTCGCGTCGAAAAGGACATGTTGTCGGCAAACACAGTTTTGAGATAGAGGCCAATGTATTTTGTGAAAATAATAGAAAAAAATATGCTTCTTCAAATCATATCTTGTGATTACAAAGTCTGAATACCTTCAACATGTATTATTTCTCAAAGCTTAAAATGTGCTCTTTCAAGTCATACTAATAATTCAAATTTGACTCTGGCCTCCAACATGTCCATTTTGATGTGACGGGTCAGATATGTGACCTGGCACCACAAAATGAGCGGATTGTCGCGGCGAAGATGTTGCTGAATTGAGCTAGGATAGCATGTTATTAATTTGGGCCGTTTGTTGTAAGTATGGACCAAGCCCTTTTATTATAGCGGGATTATAAAATAAATAGCATGGCATGGCTGGTAATACTCTTAACATAACAATACATACTGCTATTTTAGAAAACCCCTATAATAGAAGGGACCATGGGTCCATATCAACAACAATTTAAACTGCAAATCAATAATATATGCTATGCTGTCTCAATTCAGCAACACCTTCGCCACGACTTTCCGCTCATTTTGTGGTGTCAGGTCACATATGGGTAGACTGCATTGCAATATAGGTAGTCTGCATTGCATCATGGGTAGTCTGCATTGCATCATGGGTAGTCTCCATTGCAATATGGGTAGTCTGCATTGCAATATGGGTAGACTGTATTGCATCATGGGCAGTCTGCATCATGGGTAATAAAAAGGGGCACAATGATCTGGAGGTATACAGCATGTCTGAAAATTATCACAAATTGGTTATTAGTATACCCCACTGTGGATGGTATTTTTTGTTGGAAAAAAAAGCAAAGCATCCCACTGACTACTTTAAAGGGGCACTGAGAGATTGCAGAGAAAAATGAAATGTGCAAAAAATGAATTGTTTCAATAGAAAGGTACGTAGGAAAAGAATTGTTTCAATATATAGGTACATATGAACCCTGAAGTGTAATCATTTATGGGAAAAGGGTTGAATGACGGGCGTTAGATAGATATTCGGATGAAGCAAATTATGTGGTGAGTGATGCTGATAATTTCAATGTGATCTACATTGAAATTACCAAATCGTAAAATGTTACCTGATAGACAGCGAATTAAGGTAAACGGTTTCAGATGGTAGTTAGTATATGCCCAAGTATCACATAGATTCAAAAAACCTGATTTCCAAGCAAATTGAGGGCAGGGCACCCTCCTATATACGTATCTCTAAATGCCGCTTTAAAGGTCCACTGGCCCTTAGAACAAGTTTTTCCTTACCCTCTTAGTTGTAATTGAAACTAATGATGTCCATTTGTTTATCTTTCAGCCTATAAAGAGATGATCAAATTTGTTAAAGCAGCTCCAATAGAGGAGCAACAAGCCAAAAAAGACAAGAAGAAAGGAGGCGGAGGAGGGGGCAAGAAAGGAAAGGGGGCAAAAGATGATGTAACACAAGCAGTGGAGGGCATGGACCTAGGAAAATAACTGTTGTATAGTGTTAATATATATACTTTAGATAGGAACCAAGTTACAAACCAGCTGGCAGTTTCTCAACTCAACAAAAATGAAAGAAAAAAACCCACAAAGTTTGATATAATATAAACACTTCAAAAGAAGTAAGTTCCCCTTTAGGGGTTCCCTTATATTTTCATAAATATACATTGGGTTGAAATGGGTTTTCTGTCAAATTGTTATGAGGTTCATACCAATACTTGACCAAAATTTCAAATCAACAGGTTCTGTCATGCTTGAGTGAGCTTGTATTGAATGACGGAATGTCCCATTTCAAAAGTTGTTAAAATAATGTTTAGTAGTGTGTGTATCCACCACGTTGGTGTATCAATTGACGACATCGATTTCTCATGAGGCGCGCTACATGTACTCGATATGGAAGTCCAACTCTTGTTGTACCAGAATTTTAGCAACTTTTGAAATGGGACATTCCGTCATTCAATACGTGCTCACTCGAGCATGACAGAACCTGTTGATTTGAAATTTTGGTCAAGTATTGGTATGAAGCACATAATCATTTGACTGCAAACCCCATTTCATTCCAATGTATTGTTTTGGAAATATAAGGGAACTCCTAAAGGGGAACTTACTTCTTTTGAAGTGTTTATATAGGGAAACTATCATGGTAAGTCAATTGCCTTCGACATTATATTGCATCACAAATGCAGGTATATCTATTGGATTTTACAATATAACCAAAACTTTATGTATCACAAACAACCCCATGTGATGGATGTCATATCAGCGTGATAGATAACGTTTATTAGAGGAGCAAGCAAGCCTCTGTAACAAATCTTTTATTTTGTTGCAACTTTATAACTAACATGTGTTGTCAAAAACTATTAGCCCAAAGAGGCTTACGTTATGTTAGAAAAACTAGTATCGTAAGATCTGTACAGGGATTGCTTATTTTTCAGTTGATTACTTTAATTTTTGGGAAGATAAACCAGATTAACTATGCTTTATACAAACAACAATGCACACATCAAGCAGGCATGAGAATCTTCAGGAAAAAGCAGGAATTCCTGCTTTTTTGTAGTCAAAATGTATGCAGTTTTATTTTATTCAGCCTGTTTTTGGCCTTTTTTGCCCAATTTCACACGCTCTTTTAGGACATTTCACCATTTTCCAGCTACTTTCAAAAACTCCATTCTCATGCCTGATCAAGGTCAAGTGGCTGTTATAATCCGTGCACAATTGGTTTTGAGTCATCTTGTGTATATGTGCTATGAAATAGCAGTTTTGGCAACATTCGTGGTATATTGAATGATTCAAATTGAGTAAAAAAATGAAATGGGGATTATTAAAAAGCCATCTTTTTTCCAAAACTGTGATGACTATTGGAATTTTTAAAATCTTGTAAGAATGACATATTTGTTAGTAAATCTGTGTGAAAAAATGAAGTCAATCGCATTTTTCGTTTGTCTTTGGTGAACCTTTTTACTGCAGTACCTGATTTACTTGTTTGTCCACGAGGCATAGTGAATAGCATACACAATGTTCACATTTGAATATATCGCCAACAAATTTTGCAATACTGCCCCCCCTGCTGTTATTCAAATTTGGAACATATACATAATCCGCAGCAAGGGTAACTGTGACTTGATAATCCTTCCTTCCCGGACCTTAACGAGACATTGCATTAAATTTCAGTCAAATCATAACTTAATCACAAGTTTTCATATTTGAATGAAAGACAATATTTTGTGCTCTTATGCATGTTTTATTAGATGCCTCATTGTTCACCATGTAAATGGGTGGCTTAATGAAAAGGTTCACCATCAAGTACAAACAGAGAGTGTGTGATTGAATTAAAAGTTTGTTTGAAAAGTTTCACATTTTAACTTGGTAAGTTAACAAGATTGCTTCTTGCCACTATTTTAGATTTTATTTTTACTCAACCTATATATTGTTATAAGCTTACTTACCATTTGAGACACAGAAGTATGCCATTTAGGTGACGAACACTGCCCCTGTTTTCAGGCAGCAGACTGTTGGAATTCACTATTTGCAAAGCAACGTAGTGCAATGAAGTGGTTACGATCAGACAACACAATATTTTGCTTCTGTTTAATTAATCAATTTGCCTGTTGATTAATTCACAATTGTTTTTGTTCCTTTGCATAAACTTTGCAATGAAAACCAACATATTTGTGAATGTTATTTTTGGTGCCAACAGAAGAAGGACAACAATGAATTTAGAGTGAAAATTCCCATCTTTTCAGTACTTAATTGCTCGATACACAGAACCTATTGATGATATGTAAATATTTTATGTTATCATATTTGTGTCAACATAAATCCAATATTTGTATGAGCTATTTTGTTTCATTTTACTTATTCATTTATCCAGGTGCTCTTGTCAAATCACCCTTTGCACGATTCTGTTATTTGCCGTTGAAGTGTCATGTATAATCCAATTTATCACTATGTCAGCTGGATTGGATCGCTCTGTTCAAGCCCTGAACCCAGATCGAAATATTCGCCACATAAAGTATATGGCGTTTGTACTAATAATGTCTAAATGTGTGTGTTCCAGTTACCAAGGAACTACATTATCACTTCCTTGCATGACTTGAACAGGCACCAGTGAATCGGACTATTTACATAACATTATATAGCGAGATTGAATATCTTTGAGCAATGACTGGTCATGCGATGAGTCTTTGTAATATTATGCAACGCTCTCATTCATTGTGAGGTCGAGGCTGTACCCGCTAAGGCCAACATTTTTGTTTTTATTGTATTGGCGTAACAAGCCCGACCCTAATTTACCCCGACCCTGACTTTTTCTTCTACTTTTTTCAGAAGAAAAATTAAAAATTAAACAAAATAAAACAAAAACACACAAAAAATAAATAAAAAACAATCTTTGGTGCTGATCACCGAAAAGGAATACAGTACACAGCAAATCTGACAATCGCAAATGGCCTCATGATATTTTGTGATTTATTTGACTCTGTAGATCAAATTTAGTAATTTATAGTATATAATTATACAATTCAAAATTTGAAAAACTTTAAAAAATCCTGCCTGCCCTATTACCCTAATTTTCAATGGCATGTTACGCCAATGAAACCCATTTCTGGCAGCATGGTGCTAAGCATTGGTTTCCAGTTTCCAATACGATTTATGCCGTTAAATATATACTTCCGGGTTCCAAATTGTTGGTTCCTTTCATCTATGCTTAGCACCAGGCTGCTCAAAATGAGATTCTACGCCAATACAACAATTTTTGTGTGCCTAATGGTGGTTCACACAAAGAATCAATTTTACCAGTAGAAAATGGAATAGCTATAATATATGTACTGATTGGATTCATAATGGCATAGGACAGGCTTATGATATAGCCAAGCGTGAAGATGTTACCAGCATATTACAGATTTTAAATAGTGTCAAAAGTACATTGTGATTTAACAATTGTTGTGATCGCCAATTGATATTTTCATTGCAAAATGTGTTTCAAGTATATATGCACATTTTTTCTTAATCACGGATATTGGGCTGAATGTGAAAGTTTTATTTTCAGAGAAATGAGAAAAGTCATAGCATGCCACTTCACATGGACTATAATGGACCCCACTCCCTGGGTTTGTGATTCTTTCCCCACTCAATGTTCAAGCAATTAAGTTACAGGTGTATTGGCTATCAATGAGACATTTCATCTGAATCGCTTGAGCCTTTTTCGTTCTACACTCGTCAAAAGAAGTTCCTTGACACTCATTGAAGTTCAAATATTTCACATAAATATTTAATATAAATTAAACAATTGCATGTCAAAATAAGCAGACAATAATTCTCTATCATGTCTGTATGAAATTAAGATGTACGCATTCATGCATGGCTGAGCACATTCATTAAGCAATGGTAAGGTGCGTAAAAGGAAATTGCAAGAAATGAGCATTTACAGTCATTTGAATGGAGGGATTATCCAATTTTTTGCAATCTTCTTGCCATTGTCAAGTGAATGGGATCTGCCATGCATGAGTGATCATGTCTAAATTCCATGTTAAGCTGTTAAAGGATTACTTTCTGCTTATTTTGATATACAATTATATATATATATAATCATATATATAATTATATATTTTCTATTAAATATTAATTTAATTTAAGTGTCCAAGAACTTCTTTTGCCGAGTGTATTTTATAAAGGAATCTACTTACTTAATACACATTATTTACCTTGGATTTCATGTTGTTTATATCTTCCGCGTGTGAATCATTTTTACCTTACTGCAATTGATTGTTATGAATTTTTGCATGCATTGCATCTTTCATGCATCATCTGTGATCAAGACCTAATATATTGTATTCAATCAATTATGTAAAGGCAAATTCTCTAGCTATTGTATATCAGATCACTGATAATAAAATAGATAACTTCTGGTCGCTACAGTTGTTAAACTGTGAATTTTGGTTTGATTGAATTCTTGGTGTAGTTATCTTTATATTCCTTTTCTCTTCTTAAAAGTATCAGGGCTTTGTTTAAATTTTTTTAAATTATTTTTTATAAATCATTGATTCTATAAATTTATATTTATATGATTTTGTTTTTTATCTAGATAGTTCTGTGTTATGTTCTGAAACTTATATGCTAAGGCAAGACAAAGACAACTGGTTTTACCTACCATAAACAAGCTTGTTGTCGCCTGTACGGCTTTTGTTTTTTAACCATATTAGCCGCTTTTCCTCTTTTTTTTGAAAATCTTTGAGAAACCTCTTTTAAATCCTTTTTTAGACTTTTAAAACCAAATTCAGGATAGCCCAACACTAGTTATCAGATTTGTATTTAGTGATATGTAAATTGATAATTAATTGAAGCAGAATTATGCAAAAATTAAACTGGAAACAAATCTGTTTTTGATGTTGCCTAATATCAAAATAAATATATTACCCAAGTTTGGCAAGTCATTATCTAATTAGCTCTCATGGTGTATATTTATATATCAATAAATGAAATGTTTATTGAATGAAAAGTTATGTTTTGAAAATAAATGTGTCTTTATTGGAAACATGTATAAGAGGCTTCTATCATTTCTCTGTATGTGTAAACTTAAAGGTATATTATATCAAAGGAACGCCCTCAACATCGAAAAAAAATTGAAAGCAGATTTTCTTGCAGATTTACATTTTATATCATAAATCGTACATACATTCCAAGTTACAGGGCGATATGATTCTTAATTACTTCAAAATCATGGTTTTAGAGTGAAAATAAACTGTCGGATATCCGACAACTTATTTTATTCTAGTCTAAATTCACTCTAAAACCATGATTTTGAGGTAATTAGGAATTGTATCGCTCTGTAACTTGGAATGTATGTACGATTTATGATCAGAAATGTAAATCTACAAGAAAATCTACGTTCTAAAAAAAATCATGAATAGAGGGCGCTCTCTGGAAAAGATCACATAATATGCCTTTAAGAAAACTATCAAATGTAAGGATTTTAATATTGGCGTAGTCAATTATGATATAATTACATAGAGATCATAGATAGTATACCATAGCTATTTCCTAAAAGAATGTGCAATCAAGAATAATTGTCAATTTGTTAATACACATTTTTTGATAACAAATATGGTTCGTCTCAGCCTCCCAATATAGGCCGAAATAGTTGATGGTCAATAAATATATGGATAAGATTCTATATTTGGTTTAAATTGAATTGTGTAGCACCACCAATTATGGCAGGGTATTACATGCAAACTGCAATTTTAGAAAGAAAAAAAATCAATTTCTAATATTGACCAGGCAATAGAGTCTTCCTCAGTTATATGTGATTGCTAGCAGAAAATAGTCTCACACAATTTAAAGTATAAATATAACTATATATATATCTTTTATTGCTCACTTATTTGTTATAATTGTCGCAGCAGATATCACTTTAACATAATCATATTCATAGCATATACTTTGTGTCAGCTTAAATTGGGAGGTAACATCAGCATGTATTCTAGTGAACCTTTATGATATCACGCAATGTAATGTAAAGCAACGGCATAACTGAACACTTTCCATGTGACTATTAGTTTTACCATAAATATACAAAACAGATATATTTTCATAAACCTTTCCTAAATTTCAAAGTGTATCTCAAGGATTACTATTTACTACACCAATAGTAGGCATGTTTATGCTTATTTTAATGCATTTGTCATGGTGATTCCAAATATGATGAAATTCAATAATTTTGATATTTGTGAAACATTTTGTGAAATTTTGGAACTGTCGTCTGCAGATGACTGCCGCGTGGAAAGTGTTAATCGTCCCCCTACAAATCTTGGCATATGTTCTATCAAAGAGGAATGCTGGCAGTGATGCAAAAAATGCTGTTATTATACTAGATGTTGAGCAATTGCCCACGGATATAATCAATGTCACCACCCAACTTGAGGTGACACAAAGTAACGATTAATATATTATACAAAATAGAACACATCACAAGGCATGCTCAGTATACATCAATACATGTGTTTGGGTATGATATTTCAAGATAAAGTTTAGTGTACTTATACTTATAGCACTAAGTATGATACATGAGAGAAACATAATTGTCAATCCAAATTTCATTATATACCATACAGTTATTTTAATGAGGCATTTCAATGCCATGTCGAAGGTCATTACAAGGTCTTTTCTTTGTCATGCAATTGTAAGCAATTCTGGACACAAACAAGGTGAGACAGATTCAATGGCAAGCACATAGGTAAGGTGGATAGAGTTACTGATAGGACAATTATTATTGTATCAAATCGCCCGTTTGACAACACCAAATGCCACCTTACAATGGTTAACAGTTAACATTATGATCATTAGCATTTATGGTATTGTAGTTGTACCATCGGAATTGTACACAACTTGTTGTCTCGCTTGATTGGACATCTATGATTTATGCAGCATTTTAACTTTTATTTTAGAGATAGATTCCAAGAGATATTGCAGGATACCCAAATATACCGCTGAGATGTCAAAAAAGCACAGAAATTAATGTGGTGTGAAAAATGTACATCAAGCACATAACTCCTGGTCAAGATAAGATAAGAATAATGCAAACATACTAAGTACACTTCCTGCATGTAGCCTTCAATTACAAAAACATGTACATTATATGAATTTACTGTATATACCATAACCCATTGATATGGTATACGTATATGTGCCTGCCTTTTGGGATGCTTTTTCGCAAAAATTGGTATAGTGATGGGGTAGTTTTCATCACAGACCAAAGCGCCCAATTGGCATAAATTGGGTTTGAGTATTTTGAGGCATTTTTTGTAAAAAGCACCCAATTTGTGCAAAATTGGGTGCTTTTCTAACAAAATTGGTATATTGATGGGTTGGAAATTGGCCAAAAAATAGGTATAGAGAAAGTCACATTTTCGAAGTCTGGCAGGCACATCCACGTACGATTTTGGCGAAAGTACCTCCCCCTCCTCCATAAACTCATTAGTAAATTCATATAATATTATATATTACAGGTTTGATCAAGATAAATAGAGTGTATACATTACTGCAAACGTGATAAAGATTTACAATACCATAACTCCATACCATACTTTGTTTTAGACAGTGCATGCAATGCAAGAATATATTATGCATGAGCAAAACAAGAAAAATTGCCATTGTGGGTTAGCTTTAGAATACCCTACCATTTTTATTCCTCACTGTAAGTGTATGGGTCGTTCTTTGACAGTCCCCATTGAAGACGTGCAGTGGTAGGGTATACCAAAAGGAAAAATTGCATGCACAAGTGGAAGACGAGTGCAATCATTGTTACTGATCAGCAAAATGTATGTGCACACATAATTGTTATCATAGACTCATAGGAAAGCTTATGGGTGCATCTTTCCAATGATACCACATTTGTAACATTGTTTCAGTGCTTAGCCACTTGCTTGAGATTGCCGTTTGTTCTGTAAAGTGTTGCATATACAACTACATAGAGATTCTATAGGGCTGATTGAGACCTCCACACATTCTCAAGTGTGTGGCTTAGCACTGAAACAAGTGATTGCTACAAATTCAGTGTCATTAGCAAGATGGACACATCAGCTTTCCATTGATATGTAACACAAATTGATCACATCACGAAATGTATGAAATATGGGCGATTAATTTGTTTGAGGAGTTTATAAGTAAAAAAGGGGGGGGGGGGGGGATTTAGTTAGTGAAACAGGTCAAGGCGGTGAATCCTCTGATGACATAAATCTATATCACAAATAAGCTGAATTAGTTTCTGTAAGTATAAGTTGTCCACTCTTTATATCTTGTTATAATGTAAGTACATACATACTCTGCCTTGTTTAGTCAACATAGGCAATATTTGTCACTTCACATAAGTATAAGTTAACATAAAATAAAATAAATGAAATATGAGGGCGGATCAATCAGTTCTGTCACCAAACAGACTGTCACTAAAGGCTGCCCCAGCTACACAAGACATGATACTGTCTTTATTGTTTTATGTCATCCTTTGCATCACATGCTTAGCTCCATCTTATGTACATTTAGTGGGGATATAATATTGTATAATAGCCCATTTCTGCAGTTACTTATATCTACCTGTGAAATGAAGCCTCGGTATCGATCGAATCATGCTGCATCACGACAATGAGGTCCTCACAAAGCTTGCCTCACCCAGACCTACCTTGATGAAATGGTATCCATTTGATGGAACATCTACCTAATCACCCAACTTGGCTTCCTGCGACTTCTGGCTCTTTTTCAACAATCTAATCAGATATTGATGGGAGGCCTTTTTCAAGGATCCAAAACCTAGCCAAAGCTGTACATTCAGAGATGAGACAATCTCTACTTTGTGGAGTATGCTTTGAGAAGTGGAGGATGTACAACGGTGTATAGACATCAAGGGAAACTTATTCAAGGGAATGTGACTGTAGTTTTTGAAATTTTATGGTCAACTTCAGAAACATTGGCCAAGTGACAAAACCTTTTGATCCACCCTCGTATAAGTATGTTTTTAAAACGTGTATTAGGCTACCTCAACAATTTAAAACTAGTAGATTTGTTGAGGTATAATACAACTTAATTACAAGTACACTGTGTGTGGCTTAGGTGATTATCATTAAATGATGATTCCTCTCTTAATAAAGGTATATTATGTAATCTTTCCATGGAACACCCTCAACATCGAAGAAAAAAAAATTAAAAGCAGATTTTCTTGCAGATTAACGTTTCTGATCATAAATCGTACATACATTCCAAGTTACAGGGCGATACGATTCTTAATTACTTCAAAATCATGGTTTTAGAGTGAAAATAAACTGTCGGATATCCGACAACTTATTTTATTCTAGTCTAAATTCACTCTAAAACCATGATTTTGAGGTAATTAGGAATCGTATCGCTCTGTAACTTGGAATGTATGTACGATTTATGATCAGAAATGTAAATCTGCAAGAAAATCTACTTTTTAAAAAAGATCATGAATCGAGGGCGCTCTCTGGAAAAGATCACACAATATGCCTTTAACATCTTGTTATACTATCAGATACACTATGTATAAATTAGGTTTAAAATAAAATAAAATTTTCAAATATAAGTATACTTTAAGTAGATTTGTTGAGGTTATACAAAACATATTTATTCAGCCGATTATTATGCGAGTATAAGCGCTTAGTTTAAAAAGCTTAGGGACTGTCGTTTTCTTCCAGAAGGTAGTCATCTGACATGGTAAAGGTTATGTTTTTATGATAAAAATACAAATATAGGGGTAAATAATCTTTTGGATAATGTTGCTACATGTGGGCCCTATAACTATTTTGATCGTGTACAGAATAGGTAGAAAATCACGCAAGAACATCTGACGGAAGTTTCCTGCTTGCTAGGTTCGTCACCGGTTGTTGGGAGGGGCGCGGGGCATAACATTATCGGGCGTCAGATAAGGCGGGGCCACAACAAAGTTGGCAATGTCTTTAATGGTATTTGTAACACCACCCTCCTTCCGGAGAAAATGACAGACCCTATGAATGACGTACTACGAGTTATCTTTGTGGACGTACTGGTGTTGGTTGGCGTAGGTCATGTAGAATATACACTCTTTCAATGGATTGAGAAAGACTTGAAGAGAGAACAATGTGACACTTATCATGCTAAAGGTGCCCAACTCATCTATTTTTAAGAAACGCCGAGTTGACGACATTTCACTCTTTGGACCGTTTTCAATTAATTCATTCCATGGATGGAGTGCTTCTCATATTCTACCCATGGCATGGTACTCATTGCATCGGAGGGGCTGAACATATTAACATAATATTATAGGCTATAATATGTTTCACTTAAACTGGGTAAATTCTGGATCTCCATTACCCGACCAGCAGCAAAATACAGTACACTTTCCTTTCTTTTGGCTGATCATACTGGCCTCATCCCCGTCTCTTGATTTGAGGGTATCACGTTGTGTATTATTGACAGACTCAAGAAGCAGGTCTTCATGTCCTTTTGATATTGCCTCCGGTGGATTCTGCAACTTCTGTGCATTGATAGGCCGCGAAGACACGATTTCCGCGTCACCATTTTGGCGGACGATTTCTGCAGAGGACGATTCTTCTGAATTGTCCCTGTGTTTAGTTTGCGATATATCAAGCTCTCTATCCATATGTTCTAAATTCGCCAGATTCTTTTCAAAAGCTTCAGTAACATTTGTGAGAGGTACCGCCATGTCAGACTGTTTCACTTGATAGTGCAATCCAAAATGGCCGTGATATATCTGTTCGACCTTTGACATGAATTCGCGGACTTGCAATATGTTAATTAACTTAGCATTGGCGTTGTTATTTAAAGCCACGTGAGTATGACCGACAATGAGTTGCTTGATATGAGTGGGTAGTTTAGCGAGGTAACCCTGGAAGGTTCTGCCGTTGGTTTCCAGCTGATCTACACCGGTAAAAAGTATGATTGTGAATCGCATGACGGATGTTCCTAAACGCTCTTTGTACCGAGTGAAAGTTTGTCGTATGACATCATGAGTGGTAGCTACGCTAAAGACGAGCACTAGGGCGTGGGGACCTGGAGCAATTGCGTGAAAAGCGTACCGTAAGTCCATATCAATGTCTAAATCATTCTGAGGATTGCTTGGACCTGGAGTATCAACGAGGATGACCTGTTTGTCGAGAATGACCGCGTTGTGCACTTTGTGGTGTGACTGTCGTGACGTTACATCACCGGACGTGTTCGTGTTAATCCCAGCAGCGGGTGATGCTTCATCAGGATAGGCAGATCCAAGAAGAGTCCGTATCGTTGACGTTTTGCCGCCAGATGCGGGTCCCAAGAAGATCACTCGGTACTTCGACATCGTTCAGTTCTGTTTGAGTGTCTTTATGAGTGTATAGACTACTTGATGTGATCTGCATTAAATGAAAACAATGGTACAGGATATTGACTATTAAGTATAATTAAACCGTATATTTTTGATATACAAATCCTCATCAGTGAAAGTTACTTTGAGAAGGCGTGACCTCAGACCAGACCTGACTTTCACGCTTTCTCTAGAGTGCTTAGACTTGGAGGGTGGCGTAAGAAAATTAAGACAGCGGTTAGATCGAGGTTTTTTCTGGTAACAATGAGCCCAATTTCTCATTTCAAAATACATGCACTGACCATACTAACATTTTGAATACTGAAAACTCCAAACTGAAAATGTCTATGTTGTCTCTAGGCCTGCCTTACACGCTCAATTGAGACGGTCACTTCTCCTGGCTGAAGTCTATACCTTGATGTCTGATGGATGGATTGTCAACTTTCCATCGGTGTACGGCGGCGGGGCCCAAATGGTAAAACACCCTTTAGGGGAGGCGTATACAAACATATCGGCAAGGCTTATCCGAGGCCCGTATTGGCAAGGCTTTGCCGACGGGAGAATCGACATTACCAATTTGGAAGTGTATTTTTAAATACTCCTTAATTCAAATCGTAAAGGAACTTTCCGATTTGACTAGCATATCGGCAATACAGTCAAACAGCGTTCTTTCAAGTCAAATACTGATTTAATCGAGTGCTACTTGAGAGACAGCAATAGGCGATACATCGCGCGTGATGATGGTCAATATATTAAGCCGCTCAATCAAAAGTGTTGTTCAGGATGAAGTATATAGATTTACAACCACTAGATAACAATAGAGGCAATTATATTATATCGTCTCACCAGAACTTGCTAAATCCAACTTGCCGATTTGAAAGTCTTGGATGGCATCTTAGCTCGTGGCTCAGACAACTGAACTTGCAGATATCTTTAATAGTTGCCGATTTGACTTTCCGATTTCAGTCTCAGATATCTGATAAGCTTTGATACCTGATATGTTTGTACGCCTCCCCTTAGTATAAGAATTAACCATTGGGAATATCCCCTTGAACACTTAACACATTTAGTAAGTTATGGCTTACGGTAATATTAATGGATACATTGTACGATAATACGTGTGAAAGCAACTTATATGCCTAACATGTGAAAAGCAGTTTTGGGCAAATCATGTTCACCGTCGTCTGATCACAACCGATTGTGGAGATTACAGGGGATGAATTCTTGGGTATGCCTATCGCGCCTAGCCACCGTAGCTAGGCAGTGAAAGGGGGAGGGGAGTGGGATCGGGGGTGGGGGCGATTGGACGTGTTCCCTCTAATTCCACCGCCCCCCCCCCCCCCCCCAAAAAAATGCCCAGCGTCCCATACAACACGATGAATATGTCCTCAATAAATTGTCACGTTCTCCTGCATTGTTGCTTCCGCCACCATTGTCAGGAGCACCCAACGAGGTTTCCTGGCAAATACCTGCTCCTCTGATGTTTCGAATCTGGCTGGTTCTTTTTTCTTATAAAATGAATTCCTGTCTGGCAAACGATTTTTAAGTCATCCAGACAATCTAGCTGGCAAAATTGGCATCAATTTGAGAGGTAATGATATCAAATTTGTGTTTTATGGATTTTATGGATTATATATTTAATGTTTAGAACAGAAAATTCGATGAATTTAGCTGAAATATAAATTTATAAATAAATTATCCTAGCTGGTTGATATGTCTAAACACTCGTTCCCCTAGCTTTCAAAATTCTTCACGGAATTTGGCTTCTGGCTGCCAAAGGAGTATTTTGACCGGCCCTAGCTGGGAAATGTAGTTAATACCGCGCATTCTAGCTAGCTCTGAGGAGCAGCTAATGTTATGTATTACTACATCCTGAACTTCTCGTCGGGTGCCCCTGCATTGTCAGCGAACTTAATTAAAACATGAACAGCAAATTAGCCAGAACATAACACAGGAATCATTTTCTAAAGATTTACACACTTTTGAAGGGCATGTGTGGATAATATTCTCTAAACATTTTGAATTTCAAATATTTCGTTTGTTAGACGGTCATGTGTCACACGTTGTCGAATATGGTCAAGTTTATTGTAAAATATACTTGATGCTTATGCTTTATAAATATCGTATCATTATATTCTACATTCTGAAAACCTGGATGGCAACATGATATATGACTTCTTTCTTATCAGAACCATTTCAACCGGACCTACGTCAGGTACAATGCACTCATCACAGCGGAAGGAAGTCAAACGAACTAGAAACCTACATAGAAACACGGACATTCATGGGTATATATGTCATGATACTGTCACCCACCACTGACCATGAACCTACTATAGTTTGATCAGTTCCAAATTGGCGAAGCCCCCTTATTAACAGCAGCGAATGATGAATACAGAAGGACACCCGCGCGCACGAAGGCATCAAACGCACTTTGCATCATTATGCGTGACGCGTGCGTGCGGCCAATTACAGCGCGTGCATCTGACCATAACTGAGAGAGTCGCTTGGATTACTTTAGCACGCGCGGAGATAAAACCGAATATTTCTCGCCAATTTGGAACTGATTGACCTATAGTTTTATTGTCAACCAGTCATATAGACAAATGTTTGTCTTCTATACTCTGTTTGGCCATCTCGAGACAGTGACGTAACTGAACAGGCGCAGCTTTTACGCACGCGTGTGAATCTTCCGCCTTTCAACGCTCGTGTATGTACGCCAGCGCCGCGAGTATGCGCGCGCGTTATGTGATGCAATTAGTAGAATACGCGATTACGTCACTGTCTCGAGATGGCCAAACAGAGTATAGAATACCAATATTGCGGCGACCATTTTGGACGACATCTTGAATTCTGCTGATGTGTTTTCGGGATCCCTGTGCAGATGAACTCCTTGGGTAGTCATTAGTCAGTCACTCATTACACCTAACACAAAATGTTCCTGATCGGACCAGGTGCTTTTAAATTAGCTAATTTAAGAGACAAATCTATAGTTTTAATGTGAATTATCCTGGTCGACGAACATCTGTAACAAAAAAGGAAGTTGGCTACTACAAATTTGTGAAACAGCTAGATCTGCCTACAGATCCAAATTTTATTTCCGTTCATTTTACTTCATAGAATATGACCCCATCTTGAACTTCAACTCGGTAGAAAACTGGGGAAATCCCAAGTAACTTCCTTCTCTTGTGTTGACATTAAACCATGAAAACACTCGTCTTATGCTTTCTGAAATTATGATGTATCGTGCAATTCACAGAGCAAATAAAAGTAAAATTACGAATACATGTATGTACAGGGTATCCCAATAAAAATTGTGACGCTCCATTAGGTGATCGTAACGGCCTAAATAAAAGTTGGAATAGGACAATCGAAACGATAAAATAAAGGCAAATTAGTTTGGCTACAATTTGAAGAAAACCGCGTTTGATTCAGTTTAGTAAATTACGAAGAAATCAGCGATTTCACTCAAACCGTGCCTTTTATTTAGGAAGTTACGATCACCTAATGGAGCGTCACAATTTGTATTGGGACACCCTGTACATGCAGTTACATTGGTTGTCTGGTCCTTTCCTTGCTAGCGTGATCATCAAGGTCACTCTCACTGGGTCATAGACTCATATGCGAAATTATTAATAAATATCGTCTTGTAATTCGCTGTATAATCCTGTGAATCAAGCAACGAATCATCACTAATCATGTAATCCTCTTTTATATCAGAGTCTTTTCGTCATCATGTCTAATCATCCACAAATCAAAACGAGTTCTTTTTAGTCATCGTCATGATCGTATCGTAATCATTGAATGGAAAGGGGGAGGTGGGATTTCTACATCTCACCCGAACCCTACGGCCATTTTCAACGAAGCAGACCCTTTAAAATACTATACATAACATAAATTGGGACGAAGCCAATTATGGTCAAAGTATAAACTTGTGATCGAAAGGAAGAAGATTAATAAATTCTCATGTACCCTGCACCCTGGACATGGTTTTACAAGCCGCGTACTATAAATAGACCCTTTGCATTCTGGTATTGTGATACGCGTAGAAATATCTTAATAAGTGTCAGGACTAATTACACTGTAGGTATCGGTGTAATTCATTATATTTCCAGAATCATCTTTCTGTTAGCTTTCGACAGGAAACACTCCCTAATCTGACCACCATTCTTGGGCACCATTAGTTTGGAGAAGACTGGTACTGTATAGGCTACATGAGAACAACATTTCAGTAACATGCAATTCGCTGCTATCAAGAACCTCTCGGTCGTCATCCTCATCATGGTATCATTGAACATGTTGAAAGGCAGCAATAGCCAACTCTCCATAAGCGTAGCCGATGTACCAGAACATATCATCACTATGATGGAAAATATGACGGATACAGCCACCTTAACATTCGGCTCTCAGACACGGATGGAGGACATACTTGATGATACGAAAAATACCCAATCTCAAATGGCAAACGCTCTTACTCAGCTTGTGGAGTCTCAAACTCGCATCGAAGATACCCTGGGTCAAATCACAGATACTCTCTCCCAGATGGTTCACCTCATGCAGATGCAGAGTGAGCAATTGCAAAATACGACAGTTGCAATGACTGATATGATTGGACAACTCAACACGCAGCGGTTAATTTCAGCGCAAGATATTCCAAGAGATTGCTCGGATCTTGCTTCAAGAGGGCCGTATCCATCTGGATCTTACACTATACGACCTTGGGATGACATGGGAAACCTACGTGTGTACTGTGATATGGACACAGATAACGGTGGTTGGACTGTCTTCCAACGAAGGTTCGATGGGTCTGTGGAATTCTACCGCGGATGGGATGCTTATGAAGAAGGCTTTGGCAGCCCAGATGGTGAACATTGGATGGGACTGCGGCAGATTCATCGACTGACACGACAAGGCACTTGGATGTTACGTATTGACTTACAAGACTTCAATAACCGCACATCGTTTGCTAGGTATGGATCGTTTTCTGTGGGAGATGCAGACTCCTTTTATCAGTTGTCCTTGAGCTCATATAGTGGTACTGCAGGAGACTCAATGGCATCTCATAACAACCGAGGCTTCAGTACCATGGACCAGGACCACGATGCCAGTGGTGATAACTGCGCCAATTCCTATCAAGGTTCATGGTGGTACAATACCTGCTATCAGTCCAATTTGAATGGGATTTACCTGGGGAAATCAGAGGTCAATGACAAGGGCATGGTGTGGTACCATTGGAAGGACTCGTTTGAAGTACTGAAGCGATCAGAGATGAAAATGAGACGTATCAAGTAACCAGGCGTTGACTTTCATTATGTTCCTATCCCTTAACATTTTTGGACCGGTGTTTTTGACATTTTGCCGGTAATATAAATAAATCATCTAAGATTTTGTCAACAGGCTGACTTTGTTGTCCATTTTCAGGGTTATGAAGGTTAGTTTATGCCCTTGGGGCACAATGTCCTTTGCAGTCTTTTAATTGGACGTGGGAAATAGACAGTCCGGTTATTTTACATTGGCAATGTAAAATAACCGGTCCAATTGTCACTGATCTTATGATAACGGGTAGTATATAAACAAGATGTTTCTAGAATGTTTTGCTAACACAGAGGTTAAACAAATATGTAAATGAAGATGACGTCACATCATAGAGGAAATTTGCAAAACTTTGTCATTGCTATCATAATCGGGACCGTTTGTAATGGAACCAAGAACCGATAACGTACGACTTCAGCAATTAAAGCTCGGATATAATTAGTCACCGGTTTCAGTGGCGTAGCCAGAGGGGGCGGGTGGTGTGTGTGTGTGTGGGAGGGGGGGGGGGGGGGGACCCCACAATATTCGAATACTGTCGGTTGAGATTGACACCTGTCGGTTGAGATTGGCACTTTCGGTAGAGATTGGCACTTGTGGGACAATCATTTTTTTATTTATCTAAATAATAATTATTTATTTATTTATTTATTTATTTATTTATTTATTTAGCGGCGCTTGCGGGCGCTCATCAGAATTTTTACAGAGTCAAATTAACATACTACTACGAGGTCATGACCTCCATGACATATCCTCTTTTAAAGAAACCTACTATCTACTAAACCATGTACATGTATGGGCAGAAAAAATAAAATCACCCTACATGGTTGTGGCACAACATACCTGATTCTTTCAGGATTGATTGATTGATTGATTGATTGATTGATTGATTGATTGATTGATTGATTGATTGATTGATTGATTGATTGATTGATTGATTGATTGATTGATTGATTGATTGATTGATTGATTGATTGATTGATTGATTGATTGATTGATTGATTGATTGATTGATTGATTGATTGATTGATTGATTGATTGATTGATTGATTGATTGATTGATTGATTGATTGATTGATTGATTGATTGATTGATTGATTGATTGATTGATTGATTGATTGATTGATTGATTGATTGATTGATTGATTGATTGATTGATTGATTGATTGAATTTTATTTATTTGACTGATTATTTGATTGATTCAAGGAGTTATTATAACGAATTGATCGATTGATTGATTGGTATGCATTCATTATTTATTTGTTGGTTATTTGTTTGTTTATTTTTATATTTCAATGTTTATGTCAACATTAATTCATACGACATGATTATACTGTATATAGAACGATCACGAATAGCTTAAATACTGGTCTGGCATCATGGTAAGACTATATTGGATTAGGTGTCCTCTTACATCGTGTAATATTTTGCCAATCAATTCCCGGACATAAAACCAAGCTTCCTATAGCATGTATATTAATTATTATTTCATGGATCAGTATCTGGGATCCGTGGGCAGCTGGTATTACTTTGGTGAACAGGACATACATTGGATTGGACCATGACCTAGTTTAATCATGGCTTAATCAAGGAACTATGATAACTCCTTGGTTTAATAACCAATTTAAGACATTACAGAGAATGCCTTTGGTTTAACTACAAATATTTCCACCTGGGGTTTCCAATAGCAGACCATCCACCAAAATGGAGAACTGAGTCTGATACTGGGATTTACATTTTCGGGCCTTTTTTGTGTATTGATATTGTATGTGTTATGATGCTAATAAAGTGATGTGAAATAAATATCAGCCGCACTGGTATAGTACTGAGTGAGTACATTGCATTCATAATGAATTCATGAGTATCGATAAAGTAATGTATGCATTGAGGTATTGAGACTACGGTACATGTATATATAAGCCTACTTATTTTGTACATGTCATGTATACAAACGCATAAAATAAATAACAAAAAAGTATAGTGCTTCGCATAACTAGACAGCCCTATTCAAGGTAAAAAACAAGTATTGTAATACAAATGTTATTCCAGTTGTATTTACCTACCGGTGGCGGTGAGTTAAAATACGCCCATTTCACTGGTATCCATTTCGTAAAATTTGCATTAACAGTGTGTTAGCAATGGTTATATTAAAGATACGGGAAGACAGTGCACTGTATGCAGTTTACTGTCATGTACATACTGAGTTTGCGCAAAGCATATACCCTATGACCCGAATCTTTATGATGACCTCGTATTCTTCACCGCTAGATTATTCACGAGTCGAGTGTAATGACGCTCACAACATAATCTGATAATTGTGAAAATTGAATTGTTCGATTGAATTATTACTGAAAAAATGTCGTTTTCACAATAAAAATGTATTATATTATAGAAATTATTTTACAAAAGTATGTATGAATGTTGAAATTTATGTTTCTCCAAAACGTCATTAAGATGATTAGCATACCTCTTGAAAACAGAGTTGAATTAGAGAATAAAGGTATTGTTTTTAGACCGTACCCGTGTTCTATTGTCTGACATAAATGCGGACGATAGTATTATTTTAAGTAGAACAACGACGCCGCATATTCTCATTCTTAAACAATCATACTTTATTAACTTTAGACATTTATCAAAGAAATAAGTACATTTTATTGTCCACATTTGACAACTTTTACCCCTGCTAGGATCGAATAGCCCACAAACATTCCATCCAATCACATGCGATGAGTAAACCATGCGTAAGCGTCGCGGCGCCGGCATAAACGCAGGAAAAGCGCTAAAGACGCACTGCAGAAGTGCGCGTTATGGAGAAAACCACGCATTGTGAAGGTCGGGCGCGCTGTTAAAACGTAAGCCCACCTCCCCGTGTTCTATTGTCTCATAGAGATGTCGCCGATTTCTCTGAGAACCAATGAGATTGCTTAAACTTTCTTAGCTGTTTAAGAATAATGAATAATTAATTTTGTACCGAAAGCGTCCATGAGATTAAATGCACTCTCAAAACAACCCCGCCATAAAACAAAAACAAAAACAAAAAAACAAAAAAACAAAAACAAAAAAACAAACAAAAAACAAACAAAAAAAAACAAAACAAAACAACACAACACAAAACAAAACAAAACAAAACAAAACAATACAACAATACAATACAATACAACACAATACAATACAATACAATACAATACAATACAATACAATACAATACAATACAATACAATACAATACAATACAATACAATACAATACAATACAATACAATACAATACAATACAATACAATACAATACAATGAATTGAAATTAAATGAACAAATGAAATGAAATGAACAAATGAAATGACATGAATAGAATAGAATAGAATAGAATAGAATAGAATAGAATAGAATAGAATAGAATAGAATAGAATAGAATAGAATAGAATAGAATAGAATAGAATAGACTAGAACAGAATAGAATAGAATAGAATAGAATAGAATAGAATAGAATAGAATAGAATAGAATAGAATAGAATAGAACAGAATAGAATAGAACAGAAGCGTCCATGACGGATTAAATGCACTCTCAACACCCGCCAAATAAAATAAAATAAAATAAAATAAAATGAAATGCTATGAAGTGGAATGAAATGAAATGAAATGAAATGAAATGAAATGATATAACATCAAATTATAAATAAATAAATATTAACAATTGCTGATGGCCTATAAGCATGATTCCAGCAGAATCTATGACGAGCGAAACTCAATTAAATAAACGCGAGGATCAAGCAAATGATACCAGCCGAGTAAGTGAAAAAAATAAACAAATAAATAAATAAACAAACATTTAGTGTATCGACATTATGCCAATAGGTAGACTACCTTTGAATAAAGTGCTCAATGCACTAATAGTGTAGGATGTTATGTAATGTTGCATTTTTTTTTGCTAAGGATGGTTTTGTTTTGTTTTATTGGCTAAAGTAGACCCTCAGGTATCAGAAATCCATTGGTAACATTTTTTTCCATCTGTCGATTGGCCGCCATCTTGGATTTCAAAATGGCCGCCATTTCCAATATAATTTACCCTATAACTTTTGTTCTGAGCAACATATGAAGTCAAACTTGGTGGCAAACCACATGTTTTTAATACAAGGGAGTTCACAAGTGCTCTAGCTATGTTCCTATGTCTAACATACATGCATGGCCGCCATCTTGGATTTCAAAATGGCCGCCATTCACAAAAAAATATTTTGCCATAACTTTTGTTCTAAGTAACATATAAAGTTGATTTTGGTGGCAAAATCCATGTTTTCAAGAGTTGTTTACAAGACAAGAGAGTGTATAATAGCTGATCTGTTGTTATATTGGCTGATAGTAGTAATTATTAGGGTGGTTTAAAACTGGCTGTAAGTAGCGCAACTCCAACCTTCTGCTCTACCACAAATTCTTCCTTTCCTCTATCTCCCATCTTGCTCCTTACTCTGCATGCCTCTCCTATGCACCTTTTTCCATGCTTTGCTTTACTATAGGTTGTAGATACAGGAGGCAATTCCATCAGCCCTCCTGTCCCTAATCGCTTCTCTTGCAGTTACCCATCTCCACGTCCTCGAAGACTAAGATGCATTGCAATATAGTGCATGCTAGTCGCATGCCACCTGGATGGCCAAACCTTGCGGTTAGTGCTAACTGACGGAGCTCTGGGGGGCAATGGTTGGTAGTTCTAGGACTATTGGAGTATTCTGGAGGACTATTGATCATTGCTTTTTAGGTTTCACTTTAAATCACTGAGACCCGGGTAGAATATACTCATTAGCCTTGGCTGGCAAGTATTCTAGAAGAAGGACAACTTTGATCACAAACCATGCTGCAGGAGTTGCGACCGCAGTGATTACAGCAATTGAAAAAACATGATGGCAAACCAAATCAACACTAGGGTTAAAGTCCCTAAAATAACGTCTCCTGGAGCAAACTCGGATTTTTCTAAATCAACTGATGATGGCATGCCCCAAACCCGAAAGGGAGGAGTAAGCTTGACGGCAGAGCACGCAATAGGAGACCACTTGCAACATACAAGACCAATACTACTATATCTACCATGAATGTGAGAACTATCAGAGAGAGAGTCGATGCAGGGAGGCGCTTGTAATCAATCTTATTAAATGTAAAATTGACATGATCGGGATACAGGAACACCGCATTGTCCATGATGACCCAGTGAAGTATGAGAGCATTATGGGTGGAACTCTGATCACTACCTCAGCAACAAGAAATAAAGCAGGTGCAGATGTAGGTGGAGTCGGGATACTACTCAATAACAGAGCACTCAGATCATTAGCAAGTATCAAGCCACATCCTGATCGTACACTCAATAGTCAACTTCCATGGTAACCCAGCAACAATTGTAGTGGTGACCTACTGCCCTACAAATGTGGCGGATGAAGACATCGTAGGAGATCATTACAACAGTCTAAAGGGGGCAATAGACTCCATTCCAGCACACAACATCTTGCTTGTTGTTGGCGACTTCAATGCTAGGCTTTGGAAAGGATGATGCCAAATTCACTTACCATGATGACACAAATAGAAATTGAGAGTACCTAGCAGACTTGGCTAAAGAGAAAGATCTTATAATCGCAAATAACTTACTTCCGCAAGAAAAAAGTTGTGGACATATGTCAGCCCAAGCGGCAACAAACTACAGCTGGACTACATCCGTTCACCGGGAAAAAAATACTCTTTGCCCCCCCTGACAAGTGACCCTGGCTACGCTAATGCTTATGATCATGTGAAAGAGGAAGACCTTACCAATAAGCTTAGAGAGGTAGAAAATGCCCACATAAACTGCAAGCATGGTAAGAGTTGGAAACTGATCAACAAAATATCAGGAAGATTGACTACAAGAAAAGGACAAATCAAAGGATCCACGCAAAAGGAGAGACTAGATAATTGGTATACTCATTTCAAAAATCTACTTGGGAGCCCACAGCACATAAGTAATGACGATGAGGAAATTGCCCCAGTACTATCAAATCTCAGCATAAAAGAAGGACCCTTTGACTTGGAGGAATATGTGAGGGCTAATAAGAAGGCACTTGTAGAGGGGAAAAGCAGTGGGGAAGATGGTATCACACCTGAAATGCTCAAAAGATGTGATTTGGATAATATAATACTGGACTTCTGCAACGATGCCTTGATGAACGGGAAAAAGCCAGACCAATGGTCTATTCTCAACATAATACCAATACCAAAATCAGGTGATCTCAGTTTGGGAGGCAACTACCGTGGAATAAGTCTGAGCTCAATTGTTTTGCCGAGCTATACAACAAGATTATACTCAACAGAATCAGACCGGAGCTTGACATCCACTTGAGAGCTAATCAAAATGGCTTTCGAGTTGGACGTACCACGGTTGGCCACATTCTTGCCCTCCGAAGAATTATTGAGGGAATTAGATCAAACAACCTGCCAGCCACCTTTATAGACTTCAAGAAGGCGTTTGACACAATACATAGGGGACGAATGCTGCGAATTCTGAAGGCCTGTGGTATACCTGAGCAGCTTACAAATGCGATTGCAGAAATATACAAGGACACCAAGGCAAAGGTTATATCACCTGAGGAATTTGAAATACTGGCTGGAGTACTACAAGGTGACACCTTGGCTCCATATCTCTTTGTCATTGTTCTCGACTACGCCCTAAGTGAGGCCATAGATGGCAAAGAAGAGGAGCTAGGATTCCGCTTAACAAAAAGAAGCAGCAGACGAATAGGACCAACCACAGTTACTGACCTATTACGACATTGCACTGTTGTCTGAAGACGTGTCTCAAGCGCAATCACTACTTAACAGAGTGGAGACTTCGGTGGGTAAAGTTGGGCTCAAAATGAACGCTGCAAAGACAAAGTACATGTCCTTCAACCAGAAGCAAAGTACCTGTAATCACCACAAACGGAGGTATGCCCCTTGATAAAGTGGAGGACTTCAAGTACCTTGGAGCCTGGATGAACAGTACAGAAAAGGACATCAAAACACGCAAAGCAGCTGCATGGAGAGCTTGTGGCAAACTCAGTCAGTTATGGAAGGCCAAATCACTATCCAGAAAGCTCTAAGAAAGACTGTTCATAGCTACTGTAGACTCAGTCCTCCTCTATGGATGTGAGTCATGGACAGTCACCCCAAAGCTTAGTAAACAGCTGGACGGATGTTACACTAGAATGCTTAGAACTGTGTTCAACATCAACTGGAGGCAGCATGTGACAAATAAGGACCTGTACGCGGATATGCCCAAATTCTCGGACAAGATCAGGGAGCGTAGATCAAGATTTGCAGGACATTGCTTCAGAGGGTCCAATGAGCTGGCCTCCAAAATCATACATTGGGTACCAAAGCATGGAGTAAGAAAGTGTGGTAGACCAGCCCTAACCTACATTGACTTACTAAAGCGTGACACAGGATCGCAGGTAGAAGAAATCAAGACAGCTATGTTGGATAGGAAGATTTGGAGAGGCATCGTGGTTTGGGAATATCACCCGCCATAAGTCAAAGTAAGCAAGTCAAGTAATTATGCACATAGGCTAACTTATAGGCCAAATAGGCTTCTAATATTATTAACCATTTTTCTTTCCTTTCCTAGTTTTTATTTCGTTTTGTTTGTTTGTTTGGTTTTGCCTATGATACATGCAATTGAACAAAACAGCAATTACCCCCTATTATAATACAATAATACCCCTCTACATTATAGAGGGGGTAGCTGCTGTGGATACAAAAGCATACATTTGATTGCTCCTGGTATGTTTTCTTGTAATAAGTCCAATCCAATGTGATCAACCTAATGTATCACCAGTGGGGTACTACCGGACAATAAATACTAAGTATATGTTACTGCTAACAATTGAAATTTGTATTGAATTTACAGCTTAATTTATATATAGCAACCATTCATGTCAAATTAATTGATAACAGATAGAATTGTACACTTAATTGTCAGTAAATAACTCTTGCCACAAAAATCAACTTCATATGTTGCTCAGAACAAAAGTTATAGGGTAAAATCTTTTTTTGTGTAAATGGTGGCCATTTTGAAACCCAAGATGGTGGCCATGCATGTATGTAAGACATCAGAACATAGATACAGTATTTTTGAACTCTCAAGTATTGAAAACATGATTTGCCACCAATTTTGACTTCATAGGTTGCTCAGAACAAAAGTTATATGACAAATTCCATTGGAAATGGCGGCCATTTTGAAATCCAAGATGGCGGCCATTCCGTGGATGGAAAAAAATGTTACCAATGGATTTCTGATAGCTGAGGGTATACTCTATCCAATGACACCAAAAAAAGCATCCTTAGCAAAAAAAAATGCACTAGTTTGAAATCCTACATAACAGCTTACACTATAATAGACCTTCTAGAATAGAAGTCGTAACTCTGAGTTCATGCTTTGCAATGTTCATAATTTACCGGTAAATTATAAATCGATTGAAACAAAAATCAGCTTAGTAGGGGAGAGCGGGGAGTGTACACCCTACAGTGGCGTATTCGGGGGCCCAGAAGGCCACCCCCCCCCCCCCCCCCCCCCATTGACGAAAGAGTAAAAAAGGAGGAAGAGGAGAAGAAGGAGGAATAGAAGAGGGAGGAATAGGAGAAGAAGGAGGTAGGGAGGAGGAGGAAGGGTAGAAGCGGCGGCGCAAATGGTGGTGTGTGGGGGGGGGGGGGGGGGGGGTACGGGTCATGTTTATGTGGGGACGTTTGAACGTTATACTGGACCTTTTTAGTGTTAAAAATACCAATGTTTGCGCACTTTGCAGTTTCAATGTTTCATTATCAGTTCAAACTTAACAAGATGGATTCAGGAACGTTTTTTCTGGACCAATTTAGTTCAAAAACTGATTTTTTTTTGCTCGATTCGCGCTCATTTTCCCTTTTAGGTTTCAACATTGTAATGGATCTTTTAAAAATGCCTATTTTTGCGCGCTTTGAGCGTATTAGTTTTAATGCTTCATTATTCAAGCTGAACAAGATGGCTTCAGGAAAGTTTTACATGTTTTCCATAACCATTTTAGTTTAAAAACTGAGAATATTTGCGCGCTTTGCGCCCATTTTCTACAGGTATCAACATTATAATGGTTCTCGAGCTACACCAAATATTCTAAAAATTATGTGGGGGACGTTCAAAAAGTCATAATTTAAAAAGTTGAAGAGGTATTTGAATGCGGTTTTGTAAAGTGTTTTTTGAAAATTGGTCGAAACATTTATGTTCCAAAAGGGATCAACTCCACTAGTTTCCGAAAATAAAGAATGACATAGGAAATACAGTGAAAATAAAAAAATGAAATCAAACCTGTTTTTAAGCTAACATGTATGGTATCTTTCATATGGTCGAAAATTAGCCAAATCAAAGAAGTGCAACAGCCTTAATTTAAAAAAACGTTGCTTTTCTCCTATTTCACTTATATGGAGTTGATTCCTTTTGGAACATAGCTTATTGTCCATTCCAAATATCACCCTGATACGAGGTTTCGTTTTTTAGTTATCAAATCGAAAAACCAAGTTTAACGATTCGATTGTCATAATTATTCGGAAAACCAAGTTTCTCGACCGATAAACCAGGTTTATCAAAAACAATGCCAATCGAATCGAAAAACCAGGTTTATCAAGTCGAAAAACCAGGTTTATCAAGTCGAAAAACCAGGTTTATCAAGTCGAAAAACCAGGTTTATCAAGTCGAAAAACCAGGTTTATCAAGTCGAAAAACCAGGTTTATCAAGTCGAAAAACCAGGTTTATCAAGTCGAAAAACCAGGTTTATCGTTGATTATTATAGGTTTGTTTCAAGAGAAACTGGGACAATCAATAGATTAGCTCAGACGACGGTGGCTACGAACGGCCGTTAATTTTGAATTTCCGTTGGTTTCAATGTAACAATGGATTTTGATTATATGACCCCATAAAATTCATCATAGGTTAGAAGAAAAATTTTCCAATCCAAAACCGTTCGGGATGGCTAATCATCCCAATTGTAAATGCTATTTTTTAAAATTTAAACCGTTGTTAAGCGGTCGTCCCATTCACTTGATCAGGTAACCTCGTTCGCATATTTTAACCTGAATACTCGTGAATACGCCTATGTCCAGCGTCGTCTGGATTAGCTTGATTCCGTTATAGCGCCCTCAACGGAATAAAGCACAATAACACTGACAAAATAGTTTGGTTAGGGTTAGGGTCCCTAATCCTAACCCTTAATCCCCAACCCCAACCCCAACCCTAACCCTAACCCTAACCCTAACCCTAACCCTAACCCTAACCCTAACCCTAACCCTAACCATAACCCTAACCATAACCCTAACCCTAACCATAACCATAACCATAACCATAACCCTATGACAATCGAGTCGAAAAAAACCAGGTTTTTCAAATCGATTGTCATAGGTTTTTTCTCGATAAACTTGTACAACTTACAAGCTTAAGGGGGTGTTAACCCAACAAATATGAAATTGTATTTTTTGAGGTAAAAACAACAACCAAAAACTGATTTTGCTACGTTGTCCGAAAGTGTTTGAGCAACAAAAAAAAGTTGTTTTTTTTCCTTCGAATTTTAAAAAGAATCAGCATTTTTAAGTGAAATTTGGTACCAAAAATGGATTCTCTGACTCATTTCCTTTTCCAAAATTTACTTTTTGAACTTTAATCACATTAATACTAATAGTTCAAAAGTTACAGGCGCAGCGCTTTATAAATGTCATATTTTGTGGGTATAACACCCCCTTTAACATATAAAATTTGGTTGGATAGCATGAGTTCTTATTGGCACCTGCATATCGCGTGTGATTGTTTTGAAAATTAATTTCTCTAAATGATAACCCTCCTCTACATAGTTGGTTGAAAGAGGGAATCCGATACCGTTATTTACCCTCGTACTTGATGTTAACACTTTAACAATTTCCACGCTGCAGTCGTCTACGTGACAGACGACAGTTCCAAAATGTTTCAAAATAAGTACAAACATGCCTAGTATTGATTCAGTACTTATTGAGATATAGACGTTAACAGTTGAGAAAGGTGTCTGAAAAACTGTTTTGTATGATGGTAAAGCTAATACTAATAGCAGCGTGGGAAGTTGTTTACCAGGTTTACCTTCATTTCAAAACCAGTAACTTGAACAGTGACATACACAGTGTCTCAGTAATAATGAAAGTTTATGCAAGTTTCACACGTTTTATACAAGTAAATTTATTTCTGAGTCAGCAGGAGATTTTCAGTTACATCATTTATTAGCAATCTTTGTTAGATAGTCGAGCAGCCATTTTGCTGTAGGAGTTATGAAAAATATTATGTGAGTCTTTTCCAGGGGACGGCCTCAATCCTCGGAAAAATAAATTGGAAGCATGCAGATTTTCTTGCATATTTACATTTCTGATCATAAATCGTACATACAATCCAAGTTACCATGGTAACAGGGCGATACGATTCTTAATTACTTCAAAATCATGGGTTTAGAGTGAAAACAAACTGTCAGGTTAACGGACAGTTTATTTTTTACTCTAAAATTCACTCTAAAACCATAATTTTGAGGTAATTAATAGGAATTGTATCGCTCTGTAACTTGGAATATATTCATGATATGTGATCAGAAATGTAAACCTGCAAGAAAATCTGCTTCCATTTTTTTTCGAGGATTGAGGGCGTCCTCTGAAAAAGATCACATATACATTTAAAGGTGCTAAGTACCGCTATTTTATCCCATATGATTTGTAAATGAAATCTACAGTGATTTCTGTATCAAAATAAATTAAACAATTATGTTTTTGTAATTTGTGGCTATAACACCTTCCACGCGGCAGGCGTCTGCAAATGACATTACACAAGTTCACAAAATGTTTCAAAAATGTCAACATTATTGAATTTCAAATTATAAATATTTTAAACAGGTTCGCCGTCGTGGATGATTGGTTACCAAGGACAGGGTACCCCATCCCCGACGGCGAACCTGTTTAAAATATTTATAATTTGTTCAATACCCGTCGTATACGCCTATTATTTCTATTCATTGAATTTCATTACCATATTTGGAATCACCATGAAAAATGCATTAAAATAAGGACAAACATGCCTAGTATTGGTTCAGTAATCCTTAATTGAGATAGACTATGAAAATTGGGAAATGTTTCTGAAAAAATCTGTTTTGTATAATATGGTAAAACTAATAGCCGACTGGAAAGTGTTAAGAAGCTCCATAGTCCGAAACAAAGAAATACCACTATTTATACCGGCTACATTATAAACAGAAATTGAAAAACATAATTGCTCATTCATTTTGGAATAGAAATCCCAATATATCTAGGAGATAATTCTCTAAAAGGATACATCTTAATGGCAACAATTATACAGAACACCATAGATTTCATATACATACCAAATACATAAAATAGGTTAACTATTATAGCGGCACATTAAAGTTTAAGTTTCATGTTAACAATAACACCAGTCTGTGGCAGAGATTTGGTGCAAATATGTAGGCAATCTGTTTCTGTCCGAATCTGTAGGCAATCAGTTTTTGTGCGAATCTGTAGGCAATTAGTGTCTGTCCGAATCTGTAAACGATCAGTTTCTGTCCGAATCTGTAAGCAATCAATTTATGTGCGAATCAGTATCAGTTTATGTGCGAATCTGTAGGCAAGCAGTTTATGTGCGAATCTGTAGGCAAGCAGTTTATGCGCGAATCTGTAGGCAATTCGTTTCTGTCCGAATCTGTAGGCAAGCATTCTGTGCGAATCTGTAGACTGTATAGGCAATCTTGTTTCTGTCCGAATCTGTAAAGGCAATCAGTTTATGTGCGAATCTGTAGGCAATCAGTTTATGAGCGAATCTGTAGGCAATCAGTTTCTGTCCGAATCTGTAAGCAATCAGTTTATGTGCGAATCTGTAGGCAATTAGTTTCTGTCCGAATCTGTATGTGTTTCTTGCAGTTGATAAGTATGAATAAAGATGTTTGTATAACCAGTACTTGTACCATTTATAGTTATGTTCTTGAATTAAACAAACTCTTCAGAGGCACTGCAGTGCAAGAAACACATAATTGTATTGTTGTCAGTTCATCAAAAATGTAGTTACTGCGTTTTCCCTTTGGGGGGCAGAGAATAGGCAGTCAGTGTCAATATGAACCTGTAGGCAATCGTGGTCTATGTGAATCTATAGGCAAACAGTTTCTATGACTTCGTAGGGGATCAGATTTTTTACGAATCTGTAGGTATAGGCAATCACGTGTCTATATAATGAATCTGCAGGCAATCATGTGTGACTCAGTAAGCAATCAGTGTCAATGAGAAACTCAGAGGGTTTGTATTGATATATAACATGACATTTTGTTCATCTGTTTTTGAAGTCACTGCATTCAATTCAGACTGCAGTGGTGATATATATATATATATATATATATATATATATATATATATATTGGTATTAGTGATATTATATACGATTGGTTTTAAACCAGATCCAAATAGTTGCAATCTGGTCATGGATTTGATATTACTGTGAATAAATGCATGTGATATATTTAGCAATCACATGTGTTACTTCTCACAAACAAATCCCTTACTCGAACTGCAACCCTCGTCATTCCACAATCCAC